>PVJD01000384.1:0-462293 GCA_004026545.1 Mormoops blainvillei | reverse complement strand
CTTCTTGGGTTCTGGGGAAACTCAAAGAAACAGCACTGCTGAAAAGGGGCCCAATGCACTCTCCTTCCTCAGTGAAGGATGTGGCTGGGGGTGCTGACATCTCACTGAAGTCTTTCTAACTTTTTTTAAAAAGATTTTATTTGTTTTAGAGAGAGGGGAAGGTAGGGAGAAAGAGAGGGTAAGGAACATCGATGTGAGAGAGAAACATCGATCAGTTGCCTCTCTTACACGCCCCAACCAGAGTCCGAACCCACAACCCAGCCCTGTGCCTTGACCGGGAATCAAACCGGAGACCTTTTGCTTTGTGGGCCCAGGCCCAACCGACGGAGCCACACCAGTCAGGACTAATTTGTTTTTTTTCAGCATCAGAGGTTCATGGCTTCCTTTCCTGCGAAGAAGGCTACCCCGCTCTGCCTCCCCCAGACAGACGTCGCACTCACCCCGCAGCCTGGGCGAGGGTATCCTGACAGCACTCAAAATCTGCTTTACGTTAGGCACTGGGGTACCTCTGACTTAAGGAAGAAGAATGAGCGCCTTGCTCCCCGTCAAACCTGCGGCCTTCCCTTCATGGCCCGAGAAAGCAACGATCCTCAAGGTGCCATGTGAAACGCCCTTGACCCTTCCATCCTCTCCCAACTCCTTGCTGTTCTATTCAAATGAGCCGAATTTTGTTTTAAATCTTTCATGTGGCACAATACAGGTCACTGAGCAGCCTTCCAAGTGTTTCGTTTTTGAACACTTGCCGAGTCGAATTATATGACAGCGCGATCTCTCCACTTACACAAGTTTTCCATATAACAATTATAAACTTCTCTTAAGATATCATTTTGACAAACAAAAACTCATAGACACAGGCAATAGTATGGTGGTTACCAGAGGGACAGGGGGGTTGGGGGGAGGTAGGAAAGGGTGGGGGGTTCACATATATGGTGATAGAAGGAGACTTGGCTTTGGGTGGTGAATACACAATGAAGACCACAGATGATGTGTCACAGAATTGTACACTTGATACCTATATAATTTTATTAACCAATGTCACCCCAATAATTCCATTAAAAATAATTTTTAAAAAACATGTCACTTCGATGAAATGCTTATTAAAATGTCTAACACATTCCTTACAGAATGCGCTGACCACAGCTGAAGTTTTGCCTGATGCTTCAGAGTCATGGAGATCGCTAGTCCTGCCACCACCCCGTAGCACAGGGATGCCCCTCGTGTGGCCTGCGGGCTGGGGGCCCCACGCTTGGTGGCTCTGGGTGGCTGTGCTGTGGTTTGTGTTTGGCATCATTTTTCTATCCCCCCAGCTGTTAGTGACCGCTTCCCACTGCCCGTCTCTCCACAGCTCTACCAGTGTTTCCAACCTACTGCGAACTGAAACCCTAGGACCTGTGAGAACTGTGTGTGAGCCAAGAATAAACAGGACCTAAAGGAAGAGCCAAGAAGTTCTGTCTTCATAAGATGTGTGGATGTCGGCTCATCTCCTCTGATGCTCAGGGAGGACTTTCCCGTCCTTCCAGGTCCCAGCTGCCCCAAAGTCCACGTCGCCCTATCAGCCGCCTGCAGGGAACAGGACACTGCCCCACTGGGACACAGGGCTGAGACCACAGGAAGTCTTCCTGGTGGGGGACTCCTGACAACACCAAGGTGCCAGCTCAGACAGCTCTAAGGTAGAGCCAGTGGGGCTCAACAAAGCCAAAGGGGCTGAGCAGGGGTGTGTGGGTGTGTGTGTGTGTGGGTGTGGGTGGGTGGGGGTGTGTGTGTGTGTGTGTTTTAAAGTTATGTGAAATCTTTTGGTTCCAAACAGGCTCCCCTCAGCTTCCAACTCCCTCACTTAAGAACCCCGGGGCTCTTGCGGGGGGTGGGGGGCTTTGGGGAGCAGAGACCCACAGACCGCACTGAGCACACACTTCGACGTTCCCAGCAGGCCCTGGGGAGGCGGGGTTTTCTGAAGCGAAATAGAACCCAGAGGCCCTTTCCAGGGACTCACTGAGGAGTCGGCTCGGACTGTGAGTACCTCATTTTCATCCAATGACGCCTTAGAAAGATAGCCAGTGCTTCCTTATCCTCTCAACTAAATGACTTTTAACAACAGGGCATAAAGGCACTTTCTTTTTTTTGGAAGCCCTGGTCTGTCCCTTGGCAGGCAGGCAACGAAAGGTAGCATTTATTAACAATGTGTAGTGGCTTGAAAGTACTTTCTTTGCATTAAATAGTTTGAGCTGCACTGGGTCGCATTTGGGACATGTGCGCATATACGCATTTATAGGAAAAAAGATGGAAAGTCTAGAGATCAAATATTTAATGGTCATGTCAAGGTATGGGATTATAATTTCGGAGGGGGCTTCATATTTTGGTTTCTCAAGTTTCTTTTGTTGAGCATGTATGACTTTTATAGTTAGGTACATAAAACTTATTTTTAAAATATTTTTCTTTTGTCATTAAAAAAAAAAATCTTCCTCTGCGTCCTGTGTTCCTCCTTTCTGTGCCAACAAACCTCTCAACACACGACTCTAGCGGGATGCAGCTAGGTCCCCTCAATGCAGGACAGCGGGGTCCCCAGGAGCCCGAGGCCCCACCGCAGAGAGCGGCATCAGTCTGTGTCACTCCTCGTTACTTCCTTGGCGTGTGCAGCCCAGGAAGCGGGACCACCTGGACTCACATGGTCTTTCCAGTCCCTCTGCTCCAGCTGGGCTCATGGGGCTTTGAGGAGCAGTGACAGGCTGCCCGTGGATGTAGCAGAGTGTGGCCTTGGGAAGCAGGCGGACGAGAGTGAATCAGCTACCAGCTCTTCCTATGACCTGGGTGACTTTGTGCTGTCAAACCACTCCATGTCCCTGAACCTTGTTTATCTCATCATCAAAATGAGAATAATGCTCACCGGTGACGCAATGACATATATGCCAAGGGGGCATCGGGCACAGAAGGAAGCCTCTAAATAGTAGATATTATTATTAGTGGAAATATACTAGCACACGGGGGCTTCAGAACAGCCTCCCCACCCTGGCTGTGCTGTGCGGTACAACAGGAAACTTGTAAAAGGTGGAGGTCCAGCGGGGAGGAGGGCGGCAGGCATCCTTATGTGGCTGTAGCCACAAGAACGGCCTTCTGACCACATTCCACTTCCTTTCCCTCCACAAGTCCATGTCCACACCATCCTTCCCATTGACTCAAAATCACTACCTCCGGGAGGCCCTCAGCCACTGTCCCAAGCTGAGCTCCTTCAACACCCAAATTTGATTCAGAATTCAGGGGAATTTGCACTTCCACTCTGTCGACTGGAAAGTGTTTTCAAACTACTTCTCCTGCTTGTGTTTTCTACCTGGATATTTGACTTCCGTCTGATGCTGAGCAAAGATGAGGACTCCTGGATGCCCAGATGCTCTGGGCTCTGCACACGCTCCAGGCGATCAGAGAAAGGCCCGCCCAAGCAGTGGCCCGGCAGTTCTGAGAGTGTCCTCCCGGAACGGCAGCATCCGCATCGTCTGGCACCTTGTTGGGAAGGCAAAGTCTCAGCCCGCCCAGGACCACCAGATGTGACTGCTGCCTCGGGTGGCAGGGCCCGGCGTCCGCTTTTGCAAGCCCTCCAGGTGGCTCCGGGTCTGCTCACCAGGGAGGACTGCTGAGCTAAGCCAAAAGCTAGTCCCCACCTGCACGCCAGAAAGGTCTTCACTTCCTCAGTAAGAACAGGGTCAGCGGATGTCTGAACTCTGTCTGTGTGCCACCGTCTGCGAGTGTGTGTAGAACGGCTCATAAGCACAGAGCACACTAGGCGCAGCCCCGTCTGCAAATTCACGTCTAACGAAGTGTCTCCGGAGCACACTTTCATTCCCTCGCCTATTACCACGGGCATTCCTCATCAGAAAAGTTGCCGGAAAACTAGCTTACCCTTTATGAATTCTATTTTAAACCTAATTTTTCCAGCTTCGGAATACGTATGCTGCTAGATGTTAACATTTCATTATGACTCAGGGGTCTCATTACGAACTCGCTTGTGGTATTGGGCCCCCAGACGTAGGTCGGGATATTTGGATATTTGCACAAAAACAGCCCCAGATTCCTGGCCACTTGGAGTCCTCGTGCTTGCTTTCTAGAATTTCCTGTCTGCTCCTACCTTCAGCAATTTTCCCATGTTGCTTCCTCAGAGTGGGCTCCTCAGACAGCCCCAGCCTCCCTTCTAATCTGCGTTGAGAAGACAAGTAACCCCGCTAGTTCAAACTGTGTGTAGACCAAGAGCAAACAGGTGTGAGGTGGCCTCCTGTGGTCTTCCGGTCCTCTCCCTCTCCCTCCCACCACGGCTCCCTCCTCAAGGGGCCAGGCCGCAAACACACGTGAGCTTCCAATCACCGTGCAAGCGAGGAAGTCAGGTTACCTGGTCCTGGAGTTTCTGGAACATCAGGGGGTGTGGCTCTTCCAGGATCTTCTCACTGAGCCGGGACTGCCCCTCGACGTTGACCTGGGATGAGGCCTTGCTGGACAGAAAGGTCATGTAAATCTCCTTTGCCTTTTCCTGCATCTGCGGGAGACACAGGGCACAGCCTGTTACTTGCGAGCCCAGCCCTTCTCGGCCCGAGACCAGCTCCCTGCTCTGGCCTGGACGGTGGGGTCTGGCTGCCCCTCTACCTCCTGTCACAAAACTGCTACACTGTCCATTTGGAAAGAATGAGAGAAAGAGTCCTGGTCCACAGGGGGTGACATTTGCACCATTCGGGACTATCCTGTGACTCCCCAAATTAAGGACTCATGGGGACATCATCCGGCCATAACAAGGCATGAAGTCCTGATGTGTGCACGACACGGGAGAACGCTGAAACGCTATGCTCGCTGGGAGAAGCCTGACACTGAAGGCCACATATGACCCGATTCCAGTCATCTGAGCTATCCAGAACAAGCAAATCCACAGAGACAGAAAACAAGTGGCTGCCCAGGGCTGGGGGGAGGGGAGAGGAAAGTAACTGCTTAGTGGGTAGGGGTTTTCTGTTTGGGGGGGGATGAGAAATTCTGGAACTAGACAGTGGTGATGGCTATATAACATGATGGCTGCACTTAAGGCCCTGAAGTGTACACTTTAAAATGGTTAAAATGATAAAAATGACAGCCCTCCAAAAAATGGCTAAAATGGTAAAATTTGTTATGTGTATTTTACCACAATTAAAAAAAAAAATCAAGTGTAACTATGCCCACACATCCCAGCCCATTATCAAGCACCTACTGTGCTCCAAGGACATGCGAGGTGTCTCACAGCCAGGGCCCCATTGCCTTAACCTTGGGAGCACCCGCAAAGGGCCACTTTCCTGTTGGCACCACTTCCCTGCAGGGTGGTGTACGTAGGGCTGTGCGGCTCCAAAGCCTTGCATTTCTGCTCAGCTCCCGGCCTGCGAGGTACATGACCCACCCCCGGTTGCGTGGTCTGCCGGCCTCCCAGGGCAGGGGTTTTTCCGGGCAACGGGATGTGAGTGTGAGCAAGGGGGGAGAGCCCCAGGTGCAGGCCAGGAAGCCCCGGCCCTTGTCGGGCTTGCAAGCAGACTTGGAAAATATGCAGGCACGGCTAACGCTCTGGAAAGCAACCTTGGCGGGCGCAGAACACGCTCGCCGCAAGTGCTTTGCCTTAAAACCAGCTGTCTCCAAGCTGGGGCTGCAGGAGCGCCCGGTCCTCCCTGGTGCCGTCCCCTGAGGCTTTTATTTTCACTCAGAGAAGGAAAGTGCCTGTGCTCACACCTCAGGGCAGCAAGCCTGGGGCTGTACCTTTAAACATTGAAGCCTAAAGTATTACCTCATCCTGCCGGGCAGGCCAGACAATAAATGCCTCCGAAATACAGCCCTGGAGCTGTGATTTGTCGGGGGAGGGAGGGGGCCTGGAAAACTGCCAGTTTTCTTCGAAGAGCCCACCTCCCCTCCTCTCCACACACCCCTGCCCCTGCCCTCCCCACCCCCCCACCCACCCCCGTGCTGCAGAGTTTAGCTTAGGAAATCCCAGGCTATGAAATCCTTTGCCCTTATGGAAAACACCAGAAGGCTTCACTACCTAGTGCTTCAAAGGAGGATAAAAGCAGTCCTTTAACTTATTCTGGGTCCAAGGGTTTGCTGACAAAACGCCCCACGAGGCCGAGGCCTGACCACGTCCTGTCCTCCGGAAGGACTGCCCAGGTGGGGGCCAACACCCAAGGCCACGGTGTCCGTTCCCCACTGATCAATATCAGGCTGGAAGACACGAGGAGCATCTGAAGATCAATATGGCTCTTCCAAGGGACACATCTGGGGACCACCATCCTGGGCCAGGTAGGGCAGCACTTTGCGGCTGCTTGCCTCTCGAAGACCCGCCCCCTCCGTGAAGCCACGAGCCTCCCTCCCACCACCTCCGTTCTGCCAGGAGGGAACATTTTTGGAAAACTCTCATACTTCATAAAAGCATCAGCCAGTCAGATGAACAAACTCCATGCAAAGCCCTGGAGGCAGAAATTACTTGAGGCCTCCCCTCCCCCTTGGACACACACACACACACACACACACAGAGTTTCCAGATGAATCCAGGCTGTCTTGGGTAGTTCTGAAAAGAAGTATAATGAATCAGTAGCTTGAGGCTTAAGGGGGGAGGGGGAGGGGCCCAGAGGAGACTAAGCAGGTTCTGGGGGGCCGTGGGATATAAGTCTCTGGGTCTCTCAGCCCTACCTGCACATCCCCAGCCACCCATCCTGGGTCTCTGTCTGGGAACAGTGTGGGGTCCTCGAGACGCCCCCATCTCTGACTAAACACGCTGCAGCGCACACCTTATCTGGGTGTGGATAGGAAGTGTGACCGAAAAGGGAAACCGTGAGACTGCCAACCGACCGCAAGACGGTCACGGGAAGGCCTGAAGCCCATGCCGAGAATACTTAACAAAAAAGAAGAACCTGGTCTCTCGAGCTATTTTGGTAGATTTTTCCAGAGCTCTGTTAACCCTATTCTGGCTCCTGTCGGGATAGGAGCAGAAAACACCCAGCCGTGGGTGGGGTCGCTCAGGTCCATGACTCAGGGCGTGACCTGGAGGGCTGCGAGCTTCTCTTGTCCGGCCCCCTGCGGAGGGCAGATGTGCCCCAGTAGGTGCTGGAAAAGGATCCCGCCTGGGCCCATGTGAGGACTCATGGCATCAACTCGAGGACTGCCTGCCTGGGATGGCACCCAGAGGAGCTCTTCCTGGGCACCCGAGTCTCTGGCCTTCCTCCCAGCCTTCCTGGCACCAGCTGTGACAGCGCCCAGTCTCCGCTCCCAACAGCTGCAGGTGCAGAAGCGACAAGTTCCCTTTCCTATCAGCCCCAGAACCAGTCACCTGCTGCGGGGGACAGCAAGGGGACCGGCCCCACCAGGCTCAGAAGGGTGCTGCTGCATGTCCCGTTTCCTCGCCTCGCCCAACAAGCAAGCTTCGGCTTTCCTCACTGGGAAAATCAAACGGAGCCTCCTTTTCCTCACGCTCTCCTACAGCTAATGACTCCCCATCCCGATTTCTCACTGAAACATCGCAAAAGGCGAGCGTGCACTGTGAGTCCCTATTTTCCCCCCAGCCCCCATCTGCTCCTCGGCCTGTCCTGGGCAGCTTCTGCCCACCTGCCAGCTCAGACCTGCCTCTGGTCCACTCTCCCGGCCCTGGCCCTGCTCACCACTGCTGCCCCCTCAGGATTCTCCAGTGTCTCCCTGTCTCTTTGGTCAGCTCCCATCTCTCCGTTCCCCGCCCGCGTGAATTCTGGGGTTTCCCAGAGTTCTGCCCTAGGCCGACTGCTTTCCGAATCATATGGTCTCCTGATATTTCAGGCCAGCCCTCCCCCTAACCTGTGACCATGCAGGCAGCTGATTTCTAGCCCATCCCCCCCAGACACCAAGGAAAGAAGTGGTCTCCTCCCAGCCAGCGGGTCCTGCAGTCTCTACTCCAGGAAGCTGGGGACTGAGATCCCCCAACACCTCCCTCACCTCGCCACCCTGCCTGTCACCAAGCTCTGCTCATGTTGCTTCCTGCACCCATCTCCATCAGCTGTTCCTCTCCAGCCTGTCACTCTGCCAGAGGTGGACAATGGGGGAGGACGCATAAGACAATTAAAGGAGCAAGCCGCCACCTTTATTAATATCAGCTTCAGACAGAGAGTGAGGCGAAGGAAACAAAGAAAATGTAAAGTCAATGATTTGAGAACACTGCTGAGGGCTGGTCAGGAAAGGCAAGGCAGCTGGGGGCACAGAGAGTGACTCCGCAGAGAGCAAGCGCACACCGAGGCACCATCGCCGCTGGGGAGGAGTGCCAAGGAGGAATGTCCAAAAACGGCAGGGGCTCGGGCATCAGGCAACCCTGCCGGAAGGGAGGTAGGGGGCAGCAGAAAGGAGCCGTTAGACCCCTGGGTCCTCGACCGGCCAACTCTGAGCACTCAGGGGGTCATCCCCCTCCCCTGACTCTCCTCCTCCCCCAGCCCCGCCCTCCGAGTTTTCTTCTGTAAAGAAACTGACTCAGGGTAGCCGCAGAACAGAAGCCGAAAGGAGGGCTGGGACGAGAGGCCAAACTGAGTATGAGGGTGAAGTGACATTCTGCATACAAATTCCCAGCAAGTTTTTCCCAATCTAGTCCATCGGAGGTGTATTTAGTCTATAAACATATTATCAGGCTTGTGGCCGACAGGAAGAGGTTCGAGAATCTAGAGAAAACAAACAAATAAACAAAAAAAGCATAAAAACTTTAACAGAAGGATTTAAAGATGGAGCTGAAATTTCCAAAGAAAAGTAGGACCCAAAAGTCAAAGAGATGAAAAAATAACAATAAGAATAATAACAGAAGAACAATTTCCAGATTAAATGGCTCCACAAAATGCCCAATGAATGAACCCCAATCCCCCCACAGCCTCTAACTGTACAGGGTTAGGATACTGGTGCTGAAAGGAAGACCCTACACTCTTCCAGAGAGAAAACAGCAAAGAAAACAAATCAGCTTCCACATAAAATACTCATTCGTAACAGAAATGAAGACCGTGGAAAATGTCTTTAAGTTTCTGAGTGAGTTTCAGCCTGGAATTCATTCCGTTCTATGCTTTCTCAGATTATGAATGAAGTGGAAGAGTAGGGGAAATAAATGACATTTTCATTCAACAAGATCTTTAAATGTCTACCTGCCATGTCCCCTTTCTCAAGAGGCCATTGCCGGCCATGCTCCACTGCAATGAGCAGGTGACTCCAGACGGGAGGACCTGGGTTCAGGGAGCAGGAGAGGGGCAAAGGGAATGGCCAACGGTGGAAAAGGAAGACCCAGGGAGCTGCGGCCACAGGGCCCCAGGGGCACTGTCCCCGGGTGAACCCGGACTGCAGAGATGAGCTGAGAGGCACAGGCCCACGCAGGTTGGTTATCGAGAGGCACTTTACAGGGCTATGAAGAAAAGCAAAGCAAAAAATAGTGCAGGAAGAACACGTAACTGTAGCATCCTCTTTGGCTCAGCCGCAAACAATAAACGATAAATATTTTCATAATGAAAATGCAGTACACTGGGATGTAAGTGACACCTCGGTTATAGTAGGAGGAAGTTGGCAGATAACATCTAAACGTGGTAAAGTGAGTGGGGAAGGAATGATGGCATGGGGCAGGCCTGAGGCCACACGGAGAACAGCTGAGCTCCAACTGGGCTCGGCCTGGACCCGGCCAAGTCCACACCGAAAGGCAAAGGTTGGAAAGGCACAGCCCAGACCAGAGGGAGGGTGAGCTGAGGGGTGACGGGGATAGCCCTTCCTACTGTGTCCACTTCTGAATGAATGAATTTCATCTCAAAAGTACATATGTCACTTTTGGATTTTTAAGTATTTTTACTTTTTTAAATAAAGAAGATGGTGTTTCGGCCTTTTAGGAAAATCTTTACTATTACTTTAAATAAGAATATCAATCACTTTAAAATCCTGGACCAAGTTTCAGTGTCAAATACAATAGAAATAAATACAATAGACTCCCCCCATAAGTCTGGTAACTCTAAAAGGTGTTATCACACTTATACACCAGTACGAGTCACTCTCAGAGCGATGATCAGAAGCCCTTCACCACCCCACCACTTTCCCACCCCCGCTCTCAGTTTGGTTTTCACAAATCTGCACAGGTCGCCACATCCATTTCAGTCCTTGTCACAATGTAAATCGGCCCAAGCTGGATGTGGTGAGGAAGGAAGGGAGGAAGGAAGGGAGGGAGGAAAAGAGGGAGGGAGGGAGGGAGGATTCAGGGTTAGCCAAAGAAGGAACACCTTGTTGGAGTTTTCCGTCAGGTTTTATAAAACATAAATACTGCTTTGTTTTAGAAAATAGACATATCTCACATGCTAATTCATGGGGAAAAGGCACTTTATAGAAAAATGTTAAACCATAAAGAAAGTACAAAGAGGGAACTCCTTGGGATGCTGATTGCTGAATATGAATTCGTGGAAGGTGCTACCACCCCAGGAACCCCAAGGAGGGTGGGGTAGTGGGGGGGCACCCTCCCAAGTTCCTAAAGCCCCACCATTCTCACCACAAATGCGAAATATCAAGACCCTCCCGAACCAGGGGCTGCTTTCTGCCTGCCAGGGGCTGACTTACAGACCCATGCGATCCCATGTTCACCTCTCAAGTCCAAGGCTGCAACGGCAACACCAAGTGAGAGAAAGGGAGGCTAGGCCCCCACCCGCGGAGATCCTCCGGTGTGAGCTGATCTGAGGGGAATGGGCTGGAAGTCCCGTGTGCCTGGAACCCTTCCAGGCCCTTGGATACACTGGGGGAGAAGACGGACAAAGACCTCAAACCTATGGAGCCTGCATGACTGAGGGAAAAGCAAGCGATACTGAAAATAAGTAAAGAAATTATACAAGAGACCAGCTAAGTCGGTAAGTGCTAAGGAGAGATCTGGCTGGATACGCCCAGTAAAACAACAGAAAACAAACCAGCACGGGTCCTATTTAAAATCATGGAAGACAAAGTGAGGTTTGCATGGATCCCCCAACCGCCTTAGGTCCCTGTAGAGATAAACCCTCAACACACTCCAGATGCGATAAGTCTGATTGTGAAATTCAGTGGGGCCGACTTCTCCCCGTGCTCCCGTCCCCCTCTGCTTCTCTAAATTAGTGACTTGGAACTTACTCCTGGTTTTACTTCCCCTGCTGCCAGACCCACTAGAGAACTCGTAGGCTGTGGAGTCGGGGACGGGGTCTGCGTGCTGGCTGTCTGCACCCAGCCGGTGGCTCGGGCCAGCTGCTGCCTTATCTGTCCCACCGCAGCCCCTGGGGGGATGGGAGGAACACTGAAGCTCAGTGTGGTCACCCAGACAGGCCTGAGCACCACAGGCCTCATGGCTGCTCCCTCCCTTCCAGTGCCATCTGCATGCTCAGGCACTTGGCAGTGGGGCAGCATGCACTGCACTGAAGCCATCACCAGGCGCGCTCCGGGCTTAGGAACACAAGCCTTCGGGGGGGTCATAGTCTAGGCGTCAGGGGTGTGGGGTGCACAGAGGGGCTGCCGGAGTCCGGAAGCTCTGTCCAGAGGATGGGGATGGGCCGACGCAGCCTGCCATGTGGCTTTCCAGTGTAGTTCTGCAAGTGTGGCCCCAGCTGCCTGCCAACCTCCAGTACAGCAGAGCCAGAGCACAGCACAGCATGACCCTTCAGCCACCTGGTCTTTCTTCAGCTCTTCTCTCCAGACATTTCTCCCTATATGCTGTCCCCTCTTCCAGCAACAGGACCCCATCCCCAGGCTCCCCTTCAGGTGCCCGCTTAAAAGTCACTTCCCCTGGGGACTTCCCAGACTGCCCACAGCCTGGGCTCCCACAGAACCTACACTTCCCATTTCTAGACTCATGGCACTTACAAATGTCTTCCCCTCCCGGTGTCTGTTCCCCAGAGTAGCTCATCTGTCTTGTCCCTGTGTGTCTCCCATGCTTTTGGGAAGGCCTGGCCCTGAGCAGAAACTCCACAAAGATCTGGCGAACTCAGCTGAACTGAAGGCCCCGCCAGCAGGGTTTGCAGGGAAAATGACTGGGTGGCCTCGGAGTGCAGGTCCGGGTCTAAGCTGGGCCGAGGAGGGACCTCAACTTCCTGGTTTGTCCAGTGAGGGGTGAGCTGACCAACCGGTAGGCTCCTCTCACCTCCAACACGCAAAGGGTAAGGCAGAGGAATGGACGTCTGTTCTACTGCTCGACCCTCAGCTAGGGTTTCGGGTGAGGCTGGACGAGTCCAGCATTTATGGGAGGCTGTCCCTGCGCCCTGTCCTGGGTGCTGGGGGCACAGGAGAATAGAGGGCACTCCTTCCTGAGGGCTGCAGCCAACATCCTGGCTTTCCAAAGCAGGGCGTCTCTCCTGCTCTCCGAGGCCTTCGGCCCCCAGGAGGCTCAGGCAAAGTCACCCATGGAATGGAAGCTGTCAACAAAAGGGAATGCCCTGGGCGGAGCTCTAGGCCTGGCCCCTGCGGAGAGGAAGGCCACATGGCTCCACCTTGGGGCAGGTATGTCTGCGTCCAGAAGAGCCTTTGAATAAACCAATGATGAACATCTTCCCGGCCGTCGTCCACAAGCACATGGCGACTGCTGGCCACAGGGACTCCAGACTTGGGGACAGTTGCTCAATAACTGGCAGCCCACCGGCCACGTCTGCCCAGGGGTGTGTTTTGCTTGGCCAGCAAGGCTGTACTTTTTTTTCTAAAACTTAGTCTGAACCCTTAAAAAATCAGATGGGTTCACATAAGAATCCAAATGTCCAGCTTCTCTAGAGAAACAGGCAGCCCTGGGCCAATGATGGGAGAAGATACGTTAGGGAGAAAGGCCCCTCAGGGTTCTGGGGGCAGGGGGTAGGCAAGAGAAGACCAAGGGGGGCAGAACTTGAAGCAGGGAAAGCCCAGACAGCCACAGACCCCAAAGCGTTCACCGCCGAAGTCAGCTCAACAACCAGCTGCAGCCGCTGGAGGCAGAGCAGCTGCCCCCCGACGACCCCAGTCCTCCCCACGCCCTACAGCCTCGCACCGAAAGCCTTACTCATGTACATTGCTTATCGGACCCTGTCGGCATTTAGCTGGTAGCCTCTTAGAAATACACAGGCACAGGCCTCGCCAACACCCCTAACCCCCAGGCCTCCTTCCCCATAATCTCTTCCACCCCCGTTATACCCAGCCTTCGACGGCAGAAACACTGGCTGACATTGGAATTAAAGGCTTACCCCTGCAAAGAGCACACGTCTACCCAGGAGAACAGTCAGAAACGTTTTACGTGGGATGCCTGCCAACTCCGGGGTATTTCGTAAAGATATACTGACTAATTGCCAATCTGTCGGAGGCGCCCTGCTGTTATCGCCACATCTGCTTATCATTCCACTGCCTCGGTACAAAACGCTGACACGTCCAACTACGGAGGCCACATCCTCATAGCTTACACAGAAATAAATCGTTCACAGTGATGAACTCTGAATGACATAAATTGTTATTTTTGCCTGAGGAGTATTTGCCCACTTGTGCAGCTCCACTTAAACATGGATTAACAGCCCCCTTTTAAAATTATGAATATTTGAACAATACAAGATACCTAACCTGAAGCTTAAGTCTTCCCCCAAATCCAATATGGATCAGATTTCCTGAGGCAATTTCAAAACATATTGGAATGGCAGCTGTAAGTTTGTAAGGAGAGAAAAAAAATTATGGAGAACGTAATTATAAAGTGGAAGAAATACCTGCTTCTTATCTTGCGTTTTCTTAAAATCTTCACATGCTAGCCAAAATAAAACATTTTCTTCGCTGAATTCCTTTTTTAAAAATTCCTATAAATACAGAGAAGGAAAATATAAAACAGTATTCTACTTAAATAAATAAATAAATTAAATAATGCATTTCCCATCAAGGGTCGATCTGGCAAAACCCAAAAAAAGAGTATGAAAACTCCACCCTGAAAAACCAAGTTAATGTTTAATGTTAAAGCTAGAATGGCATATGCATTTGAACTTCATGGTTTTGACATTATAGGGAAGAACAAAAATGAAGCAAGCGTCTTCTCACAATTCTAAGCTAACAATAAATTACTAAAAAGTAAATTAAAGTGGAAGAAACATTAGTTCCTTCCAGACAGTGTTTAAACAAAGTACATTCCTCTAAAAGCAGGCCCATTTTTTTTAAACAAAACAAAAAAAACCCATATTAAGCATGTCCAAAACCATCATGATGAAAACTATTTTCAGTTGGAGGTGTATATTTTTCTCTTTTGGCAGATGTTGGGGGTTAGTGGACAGAAAAGTGACCTCCAGAAGATCTAGACAGAGTTCACAGTGGCCTGGTGTCCAGGAATGTTAATAGCCCTGCCTGCCACCCCCTTCCCTGGGCGCGGAAGGACCAACAGCCTGAGAGTCAGTCCTGGCCTGACCCAGGACTTAGGGACAGGCTTCGCTGGAACGGAGGCAGATACAGGGCGTTCTTCAAACCCACACGGGCTTCTAACCCACACCTGGGATTGCTGCTGGCCAAAAAAGTTATTTGCAGGCAGCACCAATGCTTCCCCATCCACCAGCCTCCTCCTGAAGTTCAACTTCACTTTGCCAGTTGTTGTCTAGCCTGTCTCACTCTGTTAATAATCCCAACACACAAAAGAACAAAATACACAAAAGACCGAGACCACCCCTCCGGGGTGTCACAGAGTTGGACATTCTTTGTAGATAGTAAAGCATGTCAATAAGCATGGTATTTCTCCCCCGTCACCCCCTCCCCGCCCAATCCAGCTACATGAAACCCAGAAAGCAGTCAGTGTACCACGCTGGGTGCTGGTCCACAGCTACCTGGGAAAGCCCCTCCACCTTGGCATTGACAGGTGAGATGTTCTTATTCTCGAGTTGAGACGGACAGTGGTTAAAAACTGGCCAGTGCTAGCCCCACCCACATCTAAATTTCACGTGTCAAAGTCAATCCCGTCAACAATGAAAAGAGGCAAACCCGAAATCTTTTCACGCCTTCTGGGTCTTCAAGCAGATTCTCCAGAGAGGCCGCCCATTTGGCTGTGCTCTTGGGGTGCTGGTGGCCGCTGCTGGAACTCCCATCACTGTCATGGATGTCTGCAAAGCAAAGTCAGACTGTGGACGTGGTCCAGAGATATGTCGTCTAATAACATCTGCATACAGTGGTCGTCGAGGTCATCACCGCTCTTGGGGCTAACAGATACTAAGTGAGGTGCCAGAATCTATTTTAGGCATGTAACCCAGTGAACTCATTCTAGTCCCGGCAACAAACAACGTTATGCCATAGGTGCTCCCAGTTCCTCCATTTTGCAGATGAGGAAAACTGAGGCTCGGAGCGGTGAGAGGATGTGCCATTTCCCGACATTCCCCTTACTCCCCCACCCGCCCCGCACCCCGTGTCCACTGGCCATGTGCGGGCAGCCTGCAAGTCTCAAGCAAGCCCTCCTCCCAGGTACCTTGGCTCAACAGAGACTCCCTCCCCATTGCCCCTTCGGCGCCGTCTTATAACCAGCGTGCTGAGTTGTGACTATTTGCACAGCTGACTCTGACTCGTCTGAAAGCTCCTGGACACCCCATCTCGTATCTCCGGCACGTAGCTCATTGCCTGGCGCATTCATAAACGTATGTCAGGGCTGGGACCAGGGCGGGGCAAGGAGGGCACGGACGGCAATTGCAAAATGTAAGGCGGCTGCCAAAACACTCGGGCCTCAAGAGAAATGATAAAATATAAATTTTCATGTAATATTTTGAAAAATAAAAATGAATGCAAAACATGCCATTATGAGCATACCAAAATTTTAAATAAAGACTGGATCACTATTACCGATTCTTCCTCGCGCCCCAGGCTCCAGCCTGCCCAGCACCGCACTGTCAACCCTGTGTGCAGCCCAAAAGAATGAATGGCTCCTTGTTCCTGCCCATCTGCTGTGCTTAGTCCAGAAGCCTCTGGACTAAAGGATAGGGGACAGGGGACCACCAACGTGGCTTGAAGGGGGAAGTGACAACACAAACGCATCTCATTCTACAGAATTTGGCCCCTTCCTAAGGTCAAAGGAAAACCATGAAATGTCACTTGGGATGGGCCCGTGTTCCACACCCAGTTTGGTCAACTCAAACGGTGTGACCGCAGGCAACATTCTGCAGGTGAAGTAAAGGTAATCCCCCGATATCTCAGGCTGTCCAACAAATGCTAGTTCCTCTCCCCGCCTCCTTACAATAATGACACATCTAGTGAACTACTTTTATAGCTAATACTTTTTTCTCCATTGCCTTTTTTTTCAAAGGAGAGACACATTTCTATCTTTTAAAAAAAGTTTGAATCTAGGAGGAAATATGTTTTTAACTAAGAAATCAGCCAAATTGGGGGCAGGGGGACACTTTGTAAAGTATGTGATTGTCTAACCACTATGCCGTACGCTTGAAACTAATACAGAATAACATTGAATGTAAACTGTAATTGAAAATAAAAAACAATAAAAGACATCAGCCAAGCAAATCACCTCAAAAGAATAAGTGAAAAAGTCTTATGAATGTTAACTGCTGCAAATAACTAGGGGGCCATGCAGTTAAGTGTTTTGGGAGGAAAGTTGTATCAGAACACATTGGGCTTAATAGTACCTCAGCTTCTGTGACCTCCCGTGTTCTGTTGGGGGGCAGTCAACACATGCTTTAATTTCTCAAGCAGCTGACACTCCATCTCCTGGCATCTGAGAAAACTACCTGGATTTTTAGTCATTCTCTGGCTGACTCGGGCTGAGTAAAGTAGAAGCCAGAAACCCACAGGAAGGCTGTTTCAAGATGCACTGGTGATGGAGCACATGAGGGGATGATTTGGGACAAATCCATTCCTCTAATTGAGAAGCAAACTCACTCGAACACATTACAAATGGATCTGACGCTTCTCTAAAGTGAACCTTCGGTCTGTGGATATTAAATTAGCTTTCTGCTCTCCTTGCAAATGCTAGCTAGAATGGCATGCCTCTGAACACTGAGTTCTTCCCAACAAAGTGTAAATCGAATTAAGAGATCGTTATTATAAGACATTTCTACTACAGGGTTCATTCTGCCAAGCATTTCACTAATTTACCCTGAGGACTCAGTTTGACAGTTGACCCATTTCCCCAGCAGATCCTCTCTTAAGTAAATAGAAGCAGAGACACAAGTTTGCTGTTCCAGGAACAGTCCTAGGCGGCGGCACGATTCTCTCGCTGTTGCAGAACCTCTGCCTGGGTCCTCGGTTTTCAGCCTTGGCCTCCAAGAGTTCCAGAGCTCTTGACGTTCTTTTCAATAATAAACCAAACCACCCTGGGGTTTTCACTGATGTGCTATCATGCAAATAAATACGCTGGGTGGACTGCCATTCAGCCAAAGGGTGCTCTGTTGAACCAGACCTCCTGGTTAACAAAGGGGTGAGATAGCTGTCCCTACATTCAACAACTGCCACCTCCCCCCACCCTCCATTTCATACTCTAATCTTTTCGCATGTTAGGTTTCCGTGCCAGCTTTCATTTTTGCAAGAAGTTTTAAAATTCAAAACCCACTAATCTAATCTAGTTGCTTTATTTTATATAGCCTGGGCAATAAAAAGCCCAGAGGGTGAGTGACCTGTCCAGGATGAGCCGGCTGAGGGACAGCTGGCTGGGGCCTGACTGTCGTTCAATTTTGGCTAAGGCTTTTGGCTATGCCTTTGCTTTCATAGCCCTTCTTGACTGGTATTAAGATAGACAGATGATAGGTAGGTAGGTAGGAAGGTAGGTAAGTAGGTAGATCCATCTGGGTAGATCACCATTTGCAACCTCCATTCACTTAACGGTATCTCTTTTTTCCAAGTCCTTATCCCCGACCTCCAAAGAGACTGAGCACAGGTCCACGCCATCTGGTACTGCCCTAGAAATTGCCCCTTCACACGGACACTTCCCTTACCCAGGGTCTGTCCCCTCTTTAGCACGCATCTGCCATTTTCTGATGTCTGGAGTTGGCCAAAAAGTTCATTTGGTTTTTTTCCAGAAGATGGCTCCAGGAGCACTTGAACTTCAGTTGAAACAGTTTTGTTAAGATTGTATGATGACAGCTGTCTTATCAGCGTGCGTTTTTAGAAAACAACAAAATTGATGAATTTTTGTGTAGCCATTTTAATATTGAAGATGGAAGGAAATACGCAACATTTTTGGCGTACTATGCTTTATTATTTCAAGACAGGTAAAAACACAACTGAAGCGCAAAAAACAAAAAAGGTTTGTGCAGTGTGTGGAAAAGGTGGTGTGACTGATTGAGCAGGTGCGACTGATCAAAAGTGGTTTGCAAAATTTCGTGCTAGAAATTTCTCGCTGGACGATGCTCCACAGTCAGGTGGACCAGTTGAAGTTGATAGCGATCAAATCGAGACACTGACTGAGAACAATCAATGCTATTCCACGTGGGAGACAGACGACATACTCAAAATATCCAAATCAATAGTTATTGGTGAAAATAAAAATGGTTTTTAGTTTCTATTTTGTGGAAATAAACATACGGACTTTTTGGCCAACCCAATATGTAAGTAAGGGCTTCCTTAGACCACCTCAGTTCACTTTAAATATTATAATCAGTCCAACAGTGTAAAGCAGAAAGAAATAATCTTTCTCCATAGCAAGCAGGTTTACTATCTGGACTTAAGATTAAAACAAAACCCAGCCTCCTACCTCCTGGCACTTGGATCATCTTCTTTCCTTTTTCATTGATAAAGTTTCCATTTTAGGTGGATTACACAAGAAGGTAGGTTTGGAATGCACAGGTAGAAAAAAGTTACACATGTTTTTCTAAGAAGCTTTCAGAATCTCCAGCTAGTAAGGACCTTTCGGTGGTAACATTTTGCCCAGGTCTGTTTACATTTTATTGTTGTTTAGTTCAATTGTAAAACATTTTTGTAATGAAAATAAATGGTCTTGTACCTCTCGGGCTCTTGAGAGTATTTTAGATCTTCAGATTTTACAGGCACAATACTTATTCTTCCATAAATGTATCTTCCAATTAATCTGTCATTGGCTAATAATAAACACAAATTGTTTACAACATTCTGGGTCGTGTTCAGAGCTTTCTACAAAGCTTACATCGTTCAGTTCTCACAATGCCCCCAATGTGGTTCGTATTATTCCCACTTCACAGGTGAGGAAACTGAGGCACAGCAACCTGCAAGGTTGCCCAGCTAAGAAATGGGAATCATGGTCAAGCTCAGACAGTCCTGCCCTAGAGTACATGCCCTTTACCACAAGACCCTGTTGTCATTTCTGTTGTTGTTATCTGCTCAACGTGACACACACAGAGTCCAGGACGTGACGGCCTTCAAGAGACCATTACGCTGTGGAAGAAGACTGGGGAAAACTGGGGAAAAGTCCAATTCTGCCCAAAAACTCCTCTAAGACTGTGCCAGAATTATCTAGCACGCAAACACATGTACATACGCTTTCCATTTACGTTCATGCTACTCTGTGTGGTTTCTGGCTTCAGTAAAAGCCATTATTTCAAAGGCCGTGCAGCACCCAGTTGCAGATGGTTGAGGCTGGGTGCCTGCAGCACACTGCGTCATGCATTATTTATAGATGTCATGATGTCATATCTACCAGGGACCTTCTCCACGCATTAATTCCTTGGAAATGCACACTCAAAAGGCACTTGTAATTGACTGCTTACGATATGGATTCCTGCTACTAGTCTGCAGGAAGGTCGGGGCAGTGCTCCGGCGCCAACAATTTCCCCAAGTCAAATAATATTTTAGCAAAATTGCGGTGTCCAGCTTCTTCAACAGCAGAGTCAGCTTACATCCTCAAAGGGTCTGTCCCAAGTGCCCCTAACACTCACAGCCTATGACAGAAAATAAACGTCCGAGCCCAGGAAAAGGCAGACATGTTAACCCTAACTTCTTAAGAGGTTTGGTCCGACACACATGCACACAACACGCACACAACACGCACACAACATGCACGGGCACACTCACCATATATCCTTGAAAACAGTCAAGGAAAGTGCACACCCCACAAAGCTCTCTTAAAACCTCAGACCACCTATATATACCACATCAAACATGCTACATTAAAGGAAAAAAAGTCACCCAACTGAGAAGCAGCGAATCCGTTTGTTCGAACCAGTGATCTACGTGTGCCTCCGGAGAGACGGGGCCATGGAAACTCTCTCTCTTCTACCTAAATATCATGTGTTTGTTGGCTCGAGTATCTACCTTCTAAGAATAACGGCCCGTCAGGCATGCAATTCCCTGGGAGGGGAGGTTTGTATGAACAGCAATTAGCAGAAAATAATAAAAATATAAAAGTGTTAAAATAATCATAATGATAGCCAGTGCCAAAGAGCAAGCAGGCAGTTTGCAGAGAGAGAGAGGGCTGGCTCAGCTCGGACGCGGAGAGGTCATTTCATCTGGGGTCTGAGGCCTCGAAGAAAGCCAAGCACTCGGGCTGTGCCTCCACAGGTCACCTGTGCCCCCGGGGTCTGAACCTCATCCTCCCCCAGCCCCTACTCCGCCCTGCCAGCGCCCTGGTGATGGACGAACTGATGACACCTGCCACAGAGGGTGGGGGCCATTCCTTACGTGCCATGCTCTGGGGTCCACTGGGGGGCTTCCACGCAGCCCCAAGATCCACTGCCTTCTGAGAGAAGCTTTGTGTTGAGACAGGCCCAGGGCTCCCGAGCGCCTTTGGGTCCGAAGGAAAAACAAGCCTCAACATCCTCTTTTGAGTGGACTAAACAACAGATGGCCACTGGTTTCTAGTTTCTACCAGAGGGAAGGAAATAAGGACGCCGGACTGTTATTTGCAGCCTCCCTAGAATCCTCATTTTCTAAGCAAAGGCCCAGAGAACACAAAGCTACCCAGGCGTCCTGTCCTGGGGAGTGAAAGCGAAGACCCCGTCCATACGTTTTTCACTTTTCAGAAGCCCCCGTGTTCCTCTGGGACCTCAGCTTTACGAATAAACAAGCCCTCAGTCTCCTTCTCTGTGTCACTCTCCCCTGACCCCTACCTCAAGGCACATGGCTTTCTCCCTCCAGTACTGGTCCGGTAGACTGTGTGTTTGTTGAGAGTAAGAGCTGGGTCTCTCTGGTAGGCTGGGGACAAGGCAGAGAGGAGAATGACAGCTATCAAAATAGCTGGCATTGACTGAGTGCTTATTAGAGCCCATCCCAACTTCCCAACAAACCCTGGGAGTCGACTGCACTGCTGCCTCCTTTTCACAGATGAGGAAACTGAGGCTCGAAGAAGTGAAATAACTTGCTGCAAAGGAGCAGGCAAGGAAGGAGAGTTAGGATTCGATCTGAGGTTGTCTGGCTGGAGGACCTGGAAAGGAACGAGTCACGAAAGGTGCAAAAAACGAAAGGTGGAGACCTGGCTGGTGTAGCTCAGTGGATTGAGCACTGGCCTGTGAACCAAAGGGTTCCTAGTTCAACTCCCCAGTCAGGGCACATGCCTGGGTTGCGGGTCAGGTTCCCAGTAGGGGGCATGCGAGAGGCAACCATACATTGATGTTTCTCTCCCTCTTTTTCTCCCTCTCTTCCCCTCTGTCTAAAAATAAAATAAATTTTAAAATCTTTTTAAAAAAAGAAAAGTGGGGCCCCTTTGTTCACAGAACTTAAAATTAATTGAGATGAGACTGGGAGTTCCCATATGGCCATCTGTCCCCAATGCCACAGGCAGGCATGAAGTTTTCTTCACTGGCCCATGAAGAAATGAGAATACGAATAAGGAAACATTCACCAAGTGAGCTGTGTGGATAGAGGAAGACAGTCTGGGGTTTTGGTGGTTTGGGTTTTTTTTTTTTTGTTTTTTGTTTTTTAAATAGATAATTGTATTTACTTACATGGTGCAAAATTCAAGGGCTACAAAAGGGAGGACGGGCCTTCCTCTTCCCCCTGCCCAGGGCCTCTCGCCATGAGAAGACTCTTGTATATTAGAATAGTTCTTTACATGAGATTATCTCTCTCCTACTATCTGGTGTGTTAAGACATCCTTGCCTCTGTGGAATGATAAAGACGGTTGATGATGGCATTGTTTGTTTTTAATGCCCTGTCTGGGGAAAGGAGGAGGAGGAGGAGGAAGAGGAGGAGGGGGAGGAGGAGGAGAAAGGGAGGCAGGGAGGAGGCAGGAAGGAAAAAGAAAAGTCATCTTCTCCATATTTGTCCTTTAACTACACTTCCATGAGGTGACTAAATGGACACAGTGGGAGTTTGTGCAGGTAGCTCTGGACTGGGGTCAGAGATCTGAGTTCTGGGCTCTGTCCCTTCTGAAATGGGTGGCTCCAGGCAAGTCCCTGCCCTAGGTGGCCTCCACAGCTGTCCAGGGAACGCTGAATTGGATAGGCTGCCTTTCAGGGGGAGAGGGAGGAGGGAGGCCTGGAAGAGCAGGTTTGCTGGGGCAACAAGCCTGGCTTTGGACAGGGGATACCCTCAGGAGCAAAGGCACAAAGGTGGGACTATCCAGCCACCCAGGGGCAGAATTGGGGTGAGGGGGCAGGGAATGGGACTTGGTAGGCCAGACTAGGGGTCTCTAAGCACCCTGCACAGGAGAGAGAAAAGCTTGCTCACAGGCAGGGCCCTCGAGAAATGGGAACTCGTTTGGGAGAGAAATTTGTCCCAGGAAGTCTGCAAGGGACTGTTCCACTGCAGTGTCCGTCTCCTGACAGCCCTTATCAAGGACTTGCTGCTGCCTCCTGCCTGGGCCCCCGCGGCCCCCACAGCCACCCCACCCTGCTCCCCGGGCAGCTGCCGGGGAGGGCTATCTGGGGGAAGCAGAAGAAACTGGTGAGAGTAAATTTAGTACAAACAACCAGTTCCCAGAGCCCAGTGTCAGAGGGCTGAGGGGATTACTCAACCCCAGGAGGGAAGTGACTCAGTTCACCCAGGAAACGGGCACCTGTCGAGGTTTCCCTAACAGTGAGGAAAGGAGACAGCAGTTCAACTACAAAGTCAGTGAAAGTGAAGCACCATGAGGTTCTCCGTCCCCCAGTCTGCAGGCCGCCCTCGGCAGTGCTCAAAGCTGACACCACGGACTCAGCCGGCTGGGCACAGACGACACCCAAATAAAGTGACGCCCGTGAGCCCGGCGCGGCCTCTCTGTGCCCCTGCTTCACCCCCCTAAACGCCGAGGCTGAGCCAGGGACATGCTGCAGGGAAAGTTTCCCCAGGGGCCAGGGCTGCGTTGCCACTGGATTGTTAAAACAAAGACATTAAATTGCTGTGTCGACTGTCATCTTTAAATAAAAACTTAAGCCCAGCAATAAATCTGAAACTGGTCCCAAAAGTTTAATGGGATAATGTATAACAGGCCTGGGGGAAGGCCAAGGCCTGGCTGGCAGGTGGGGACGCCCTCGCCGGCCTTGGTCTGGTCACAGGGCTGTGGCTTTGGCTTTGCTTTTCAACTAAGTAGCGTCACGGATCCTAGCAACAGTGTAGGTAGTTGTGGAGGGCGGGGTAGGTGCACAAAATCCTTCAGTGGGTCTTAACACTTCAGTGACATGAGAATCACCTGCTCTCTCTCCAGCTTCAGTCCCCAAGACCGAATCAGTGAGTCTGGGGCGTGGCCCAGAAAGCTGCATTTTATCAGCTCCTCCCCCATCTACCCCCACAGGGTTCGTGAGCACATCTCGAGGAACCTCAGGAAGGAGAATAAGGGGCTGGGCACCCCAAACCCTCAGCTTGAAGACATTGTCTCCAGCAGGAAAGGCGCAGGCGTGTCCAACCTTGCAGCATCTCTGGGCCACACCGGAAGAAGAAGAGTTGTCTTGGGCCACACGTTAAATATTTTGTGACACGTAATCACGAAAAAATCTCATAATGTTTTAAGGAAAGTGATGATTTTGTGTTGGGCCGCATTCGCAGCCATCCTGGGCTGCGTGCCGCCCGTGGACCGCAGGTTGGACAGCCCCGGTAGAGAAAAAGGTTCTGGGAGAAAGGACTGCAGCCAGGTGCAAACCAGGGGTTCTGCAGAGGCAGATCCTGCTTTTCTGTGGCCATTTGAAGAACATCAATCCAGAATCCCCCCAAAAAGAAAAAAATCAGTACAGGGTCCCGTGGGTCACTTGGCCAGCTTTGTGAGGAGAACCCACAAAGGGGCCCACACTCCCCCTTTCTCACTGACTCCTTTTCGCCCTGCTAGGTGATGACCAACTGGCAGGACCTAATTTGTCCTTTCCCTGTGGGGGGGGGGGGGGACAGACTTTAAAACTAAAAATCATAAGGAAAACAGGCCCTTGGTCACCAGGCATCCAGGACCAAATCACGATTTTTAACTACTGATCTTTCTGTCAGTGACCTGACAACATTTCATCAGGCTTAAAACGTGTTCTCCTGAAAGAGGTATACTCCACTGGTCTCCCTCAAACTGCCCCAGCCTTCCTGGGGTGCAATCTGCCCACATGCAACAGTTCCCTAAAACCGTGTCTGTGCCGTAGTTCAGTTGTTCAGTTTGGAAGACTTCAAACCCACAACGAGCCATTGCCATGAAGAACCTGTGCAGGGGTGTTCACAGCAGCTCTACCACAACAGGGAACGGAGGGGAACGATAATAACTTTAGTTATTAGTATTTATTATGTGCCAGGCATTGTCCCAGGGGCTTCATATGTTTTATGTACTTAACCCTCCAACTCCATGAAACCTACTTTACACACAGGGAAATGGACACAGAGGTGTACTGGCAAACCAGCTCTCCTACAGGGGGAAAAAGAAAAAAGGCTGGATTTTTAGCATTTGCCAATTTCCCTGGTATAACTATCCAACAATAGCCAATTTCCAGCTAGGTATAGTGTAGCAACCAGCTCCCAATTTTTCGATAATTTAGCAGTTGGCTCAGAGGTCAAGGAACTTGCCTAAAGTTGCTAAATGGCAGGCTGGGAACCGGGAATTTAACTCCAGCAGAGGCTGATTAAGGTTGGTTGAGGCCCCCGGGCGCAGAAGAAAATATTGGGCCCCTTAAAAAAAAGAGAGGGGGGTGAATAAAAATCCATGCCTTCAGGAGTTGGGGCCCAGGGCACGCTCCGGGGGCGCCCGCCGCTTAATCCGCCCCAGACTCCAGAGTGTAGGTTCTGGCAGCTGCTCCACAGTTCTGCGATCGTCCAACAGGAGGGCAGAGCGAAGATGAACACCCACAAGGGACTGCCGTGACCCACGAGGCAATGTTTACATGGCCACTAACACTCGCATAAGCGCCTCACCACAGGCCTATGAAGTTCTGCTCTACTAGGGTTGTCCTAAATGCTAAACGCAATGATTTGCATAACCTGATGGATGGGAAACCAGCTCCCATGAAGAGCTCTAAAAGGCGTAGCAGCTATGATCGTTCCATTTTGTAAATCTTTCTCTGCAGACACCCAGACAAGTTGCCAGCTCCCAAGTGGTGGAGATGGGATTCAGGGCCCAGCCAGTCGGGATCTAGGCCCGTTCTCTTAAACACAATATCCCTCGTAAAAAGATATGAGGCAGAAAGAGGGCAGAGACCAACCTGTACAGACTCTTACTGAGCAGAAGTCACTCTTGAAGTGGGAGGCAGTGGAAAAGCCTCAAACTGCAAGCCTGGATTCCTCATCCATTACTGTTTGACCCGGGTGGATGGGCAAGTTACCTAACAACCCCTGGCTTCGGTTCCTTCCTCTGTGAAGTGGTCGTGACAATACCTATCTCACAGGGTTGTCCTAAGGGTGAACACAGACCTGGACCCACATTAAGCGCTCAAAGGGGCACTGCCATTATTGAGAACAAAAAGGTTGGAATCAAGGGCACGGTTTCATCTTCACCGTGGGTTTTTGTCCTATCAGGTTGCTCCAAATTGTAGCTCAAGGTGGTCCAGAGTGACAGCCAAGCCGATACCTTTGTAAAGTCAGCGCTTACCTGGCGCCAACTACAGAGGCGCCCTTCTCCACCCTGGTGTTCACGCTCCCTCGTGGCCCCACTTTGCGGCTCCGCGGTGCGGGGCCGAAGGCGCCAAAGCCTGGATGCCCAGTCGGATGCCGGGGGTCAAGCCGTGCCTCCTCCCGACGCCGCACGGGCATCCTTAGCTCCAATGCCCGCAGCGCAGAGAACTCCGGGACCCGGGGAACCCGTGCGACGTTCTGCTTTGGGAACCTAGAGCCCATACTAAATGCAAAGTTTGGAGGCATTTTGCATCTCCTTTTCTCCCAATCACTAAAAAGAAAACTGCTGCTGTTCCTCCTTTCAGTCAAAATTCCTCCCCCAGCCGCCTCTCGGGCTCTGCGCTCCCACGGTGGTTGGAACCGCAGGAACGCCGGACTGCGCGGGGAGAAGTGGCGCGGGCGGCTGGGGTTCTAGTCGGGGAGGCATCGCCCAGCCGCGCCCGAGTCGAGGAGGGAGGGAAGGATGCCCCACGGCTCCTCGAGGCCCCTCGGGGCAACCCGACCCCCGGCCCGCGAGCCGCGGGAGCAGCTTACCTGGCGGCGGTCGCTTCCTGCTCAGGCGGCTCACCGCGCGGTTAAACATCTCCGCAGGCGCCCGGGCTTGGAAGGAGGTGCAGGCGGCCGCGCAGCGGCTGAGCGGGAGGAAGGCGAGGAGGAGGACGCCGAAGAGAGGAGGAGCCGGCTCCGCACCGCCCCGGCGCAGCCGGCCCCCGCCCCGCCGCGCTCCCGACTTGACGCCGCGTGGCGCACTCCTTGCTCCCAGCCCGCGCACCCACTAGGGGGCCGCGGGGTCCCGCCCCGGGGTGCCAGAGCGGGCAAGATGGAGCTGGGTGATTCCCCGAACCCCGGGACCGGGCCCCGCGCCTAGGAGGAGCGCCTTGCCCAGAAAGAACCCGCGCCGCCGAGGATTTAGGAGCCCTGCCCAGGAGGTTCGCGCGCCCCGGGCCCCTTCGCTGCTCCAGGGCTCGCGGGAGATGCTGCTCCGGGCCCCGCCCGTCGGACTCGCAACTCCTGTGTCTATCCCGGCCCCCTGCTCTCTCCCTGCGGCCGCGAAAAACGAGCACTACGCCACAGGCGCACCGGCAGGGGTGGCCCTGGCAGCCCGTATAACATTTATTTGTCTGTGCCTAACTTTTTATCCATTGTACCCGCCTCCTTATTTTCTGTGTTAGGATTACTTGTATTTTGCGGGGAGTGATGCTGCACAAATTCCCCGCGGGTGGCAGGCAGGGGTCATCTCCGGGTTCACAGACTGGGAAGCCTAGGCCTCGTGGTTCTGCAAAACCCGGGTGCGATCCATGGCTTTCGCTTCCTCGCCCCACACACACCCACCCCCCGACCCCCATCCAGTATCCAGAGCTCTCGGGCCTGTCTGCCCTGCGACGCAGGGGGCTCTGGGCCTTCCCACGGCAACGAATCGCCTGTGGGGTGTCGCCAGGGTCCGGGCAGCACACGGAGCCCTCAAGCGGAGTGAGCTGAGCCTCCGCAGGTGGGCACCCTCTCCCCCGCTGTGCTGCGTGGAAGCTGAAACTTGGGAGCCTTCTGCCCTTGGCCTTGAGGCTACAGTGGCGGACCTCGAGGGAATTATGTAGAAACTCCATGGGTTCCAGCGCAGAGTGATGCCTCTGCCTCGCACACAGGCTGGCCGGGGACACTTCTCTAACTTTGGGGACACGTGGCACACCTTCCGGTAGGGGCACTGCGCTCAACGCTCGACTGCGCTCTGAATCTGATTTTTTTCCTCTCCCGCCGCTGGTCACCTGCTCAGCGCCACGCGCCACGCGCCCCATTCTAATCTATTATCTCATTTCTTCTGCAAAACATCCCCAAAAGGGATGTCATTAGCCCCATTTCCTTGAGCATTTGCTTTACGAAGAATTGTCTTTCTAGCGAGTCTTATTTTTCTCCTTGTGTATCGGGCTTTGTCTCTAAATTGGACGTTATTTTTAGCTGTGCTAATTGCTATTTTTCTAAACCAATCCTCAGTCATTGGCCCCCCTCCACCCACCCTTTTGCAGTATTTTCACTAGTTGGCACTTTCTTTCATATCTTCTATTCTGAGCTTCCCGTTCCGCTAATTTTTCCACCCACCCTTCTCAGTCCCAGTTCACCCCATCTCTGGCCCTATGATTGTTTCTCGTTTCTCTCCCTCCCCTCCCCCTCTCAAAGCCGTTGTCCTCCGAGTACGTCTAAGCACTTTCCCCCTCTGCTGCTGGGAGAGGCTTTCTGGTCGTGAAGGTTACAGGTGTTTTCGGCTGCAACTTGAGGGGACCACAGTGACTAGGAACAGGGTTAGGCCCCGGCTCAAAAGTTAGGGGTTTTTTTCCCTTTAAAACATTTTTAATTAAATATTAAATACATCAAAAAAGTTGATAACATGTGTAAAGTATAAAACAATTACAAACTGAACCCTCTATAAACCTGCCACCCATCCACCTCCAGTGGTAAATCTTTACATAATGAGGAGAACAGATCGAATAAGGACGGAAACAGATTCCTGGGGGCCAGCTGGGGGGCTAGAGTAGTCTTGCGCAGAGAGATGGCGGAGTCTCCGGCAGAGTGGTACAGGGCAAGTGACAGGGTGGAGTGGTCGCGAGAGATATTTTGGAGGAAACCTGGACTTGATGAATTGTCACTCACTAGTTGTGTGGTCTAGGTAAGTCCTAATCTTTCCAAACCTCAATTTCTGCATCTGCAAAGTAGCCTGGTGATAACTACAGTTATTTGAATTCCAAGCACCTAGCACCAAGCTTGGTACAAGAGGACACACAAAAATCATAGCGACTGTTAACACTGTACTGTGTAAGCTTCACAAAGGCCAACAGAATGAACAGTCTGTTAAACTTGGGGCTGGAACCCTCCATTTCCATCTAGGAAGGAACACAGTAAATGATGGCGACTCTGCCAGAACCGGTGCCTCTACTTCCCAGGAAAAGCCGCAGCGCGGACCTGGGTCAGAGAGTCCCGGCCAGAGTCTGGGTCGCGCGCGCCCCGCCCCGCCTCGCCTCTGTTGGTGACGCGCGGGCCGCCGGAGCCGGGCGCTACACGGAGCAGGGCGCTTCCGCGGTCTCCGCAGCCCGCTGGAGGTTCGGGGTGGGGTGGGGTGGGGCTGAAAGGGCGGCTGGGGGAGTTTGGTCGTCCCCTCACTCCCCCGCGTTGTTTCCCGGCGACGTTTCAGCCGGAGACCAGGGAAAGAGTGTTGGCGGGAGCCAAAAGCTCGATTTTGCAAACGTCTCCTGTTGGTGAGAACACAATACAATATGCAGACGATGTATTATAGAAGTGTATGCCTGAAACCTACATAATTTTATTAGCCAATCTCGCCCCAATGAATTCAATAAGAAATTACAAAGAAATAATAATAAAATCGCCTCCTGTTGTTAGCCCCCGTGGGGGATCAAGCTGCCCCTCCACTGTAGTGGACTCCGGTGGTGATGCTGCAGCAAAAGGCGGCAGGTTCCCCTTTTGTAAGAGGAGGACTGTTCAACTCTGGTCCAGTCCTGGGTCCAGATGAGGTCCTGCGTTCTCATAACAGTGACAGAGGAATTTGTGCAGCATCCCTCCCCAGAAAATACAACTAATCCTCACACAGGAAATAAGGAGGCCAGTACAGCCCGCAACAAGTGAAACACAGACAAATGTTATGCCAGGTCTCCAAATGCTATCCTGAAAAACACCCTGTTGTGCCCTAGGACATGCTTATGAATTCCTCCTGAGCTAAGGTGGCCAGGGGTTTCTAAAATAAAGTGAAAACAGAACAGCTTCAGCTCACTCTTACTGTCCTGTTAGTGTATCAGATAGTGAGTACAAAAATAAAGCCCCGCCCTGGCTGATGTGGCTCAGTGGATTGAGTGCCGGCCTGGGAACTGAAAGGTCTCTGATTTGATTCCTAGTCAGCGCACATGCCTGGCTTCCAGGCCGGATCCGCAGTTGGGAATGTGCGAGAGGCAACCGATCGATGTTTCTCTTGCACATCGATGTTTCTCTCCCTTTCTCCCTCCCTTTCCTTCTCTCTTAAAAAGAAAAAAAGGAAAAACAGTATAGAGCCTCACTGTCCCTGAAACTTGCCAAAACACATACACACAGCACATGATTCAGCCCCGCCTGTGGTTTGCATGTGGGCTGAAGATGCCTGCCATCCAACTAGCATCGCCCACTTCCAGCTCTTCGCAAAACTCCGGTAGCTACTCTGGGCAAAAAGAGAGCAAGCACCTTGGCCCTCTGGTTGAACAACCTTCATGTGCACCAGACGAGGAACGAGAGACCAAGGTGTCTTCTGGGAAAGCAGGATTCCAGAGTGATTATTGACTTTAGAGTTTAATATTTTTTATTCTCCTCAGAAACTTTAAAAAATTGCTAAGCTGTGAATAATATAGAGTCTCCTAGAATGTAGTGTTTCTTACAAAGAATATTCTAGGTCATTTGAGGCAGATGAGGTATAGTAAAATAAGTAAATAAATTGTATTTGTGTCAAATGATGTTTGAGGCACCAATTCTGGCCATATAGCAGGCCAGCTGTGTGTCCCTAAACATGGCCTCATGGGATTGGACAAGGGAAGGCTGCCACCTACATTCTAAGGGTGTAGCATTCACTAGCAATAAACAAGAGAGCATGGAGCACATGTGGGCCCACAAAAACTCCCTTGAATCTGAATTATGCCCCCTTCCCTCCAATGCTGTTTCAACAAATAATACGCTTTAGCTCCTATGCAGTAAAAAGGGACATTTTTAAAAGAAACTAGAAAGTTGGCATGGTTAGTAACAGTGATACAATTGACAAACAGAGTGAAGAGAGGAAAGTAAATTGTTACGACTTCTCTGGAAGGCGAGAGAGGCAGATGTGTTAAGATATGCATCTGGCAACATGTGTAAAAGCCTTCAAAATGTTTATACCCATTTGGACCAGTGAATAATAATTCTACAACTGGTAATTTATGCTAAAGAAAGAATAAGAGATGCAAAGATTTAGGTGCAAAGTTGAACATCGTAACTCTTCTTTTATCACTGAGATTTATGGCAGCTATAAATGCCCATTCATGGAATGCCTAAGTTGGAATACTAAACAGTTGTAAGAACTACCTAAGGAATATTTGATGATGTAGGAACATCCTTATGATGAAGCTTTCATTGAAAAAAATCAAGATATAAATACAGAGAAAAATTTCCATCGGGGAAGTGAGAAAATATAGTAGATTTAGTTACTGAAAATTATGACAAAATGCTACTAGTACAGCACATTTTATTGTGCTTCGCTTTATAGTGCTTCACAGATGTTGTGGGGGTTTTTTGTTTTTGTTTTTTTACAAATTGAAGGCAAGGCCTTCCACCAGCAAAAAGGTTACAACTCACTTTATTGCAGTCCTCACTTTACTGCAGTGGTCTGGAACTGAACCCTCAGTATCTCTGAGATATGTCTGCATATTTATCTTTAGATGATGGAACAGTGAGTGAGTTTGTATTTTCCTGCTTGGCAAAATTTTTGCAGTGTATATATTTTTAAATCAGGAGAGGGGGAATTAGTAGTTGGAAACTGGTCAAAATCTCTGCTAGGCTTAATCTATAAATATTGAAGCCCACATTTTTACATCAGTTTCACTTTTATTTTTTAAGAGAAGGTTTAAGGTTTATTTAGAAAGTTACAGAGGTAGTAAAAATGAGGCATAAAAGAGATGGGCTAAAGAAACAAGTTACAGAGGCAAAAGAAGGGCCCATGGAGACCAGGAGAGAGAAAGGCAAAGGTAACCCACCTGGGGGGAAGAAAGAGGGGGGAGGGAAAGGCGCAGGCGTGCTCCGAGAGGGAGGAGAGGGAGCGTGTGCCCAGTGTTGCTTTCATTAAACTTCTAATTTCCCATGGAAGGAGCAAGCAGACTGGACTGCCTTTCCCATCTTTGATCTCCCTTTCATTGCAAGTCACACTTTCATGCCATTTCACAGCTGGAGGGATCCTGCGAGGTCAGCATATTATGCCGCAGATCAGGAAACGGAGGCCCAGACAGCTTTAACTACAGTGGGACATGGTGCCGGGTCTCCTGAGTGGCAGGCTAGGCTGGGGGTCTTCCTGGTATAGCATTCTGTCTTGTGCTACGCTGCATCGTGAAGATGCACCAAAAGAGGGTGGCCTTTGTGTACTTTTAGATTATATTTGAATTCCTGCGAAGCAAGGCAGATCAATTATATCAGCGTGCAGTCATACTTGTATTTATCTAGTCTCAAGACAAAAACAAGACTCCTCTGTTGCCCTTATTTCAGTGCAGCACTTTTCAGCAAAGTGCCTCTGATGAGCTGTCCCTGCTCACCGCGTCCCATTCCCCTCCTCCCACTCTCCCAATTCTCTCTGGCCTGACTACACCACCACCACCACCCACACACACACAACTGCTCTTGCAAGGTCACAATGACTCACCTTGGGGAATCAGTTCCGTCCCCATCTCCTCTGACCCACTGTGAGGCAGTGACCGGGATGCCACGCTTTCCTAGTTTTTCTGGTCACATTTGCTGTTCTCTCTGCCACCTCCCCTTCCTCGTAAAGGGGGGCACTGCACATGGAGTCCTTGGATCTCCCCTCTTGCATGCTTATTCCCTTGACTATTTTACCAAGCCTCATGGCTTTAAAAAATTTTTTTTATTTCTTTACTTTTAGAGAGAGAGCAAAGGAGGTAGAATGAGAGGGAGGGAAACCTCAACATGTGAGAGATACATGGATCAGTTGCCTCTTGCTCTCCCATGCCCCCAACTGGGGCTTTGGCCCACAACCCAGGCATGTGCCCTGACTAGGAATCAACTAGCCCAGGGCCAGGCCTCACGACTTTTAATACCCTTTTAAAAAACATACCTTATTTTTTAGAGCAGGTTGAGGTTCACAGAAAAATTGAACAGAAAATACACAGATTTCCCATATCCCCCTCCCCCCAACACTCACAGCCACCCTATTATCAACCTTCCCCACTGGCGTGGCACATTTGTCACAGCTGATGAACCCACATGACAGCATTATCGCCCAAGCCCATATCAAGTACCATTTCTACACCAGAGCTCCTTCCACATTCGCATCTTCAGCCTGGGGCCTGCCTGCTTGACACCTCCTCTTGGGGGCCTCATAAAAGTCGTCCCAAACTGGGCGTGTCCACAACGGATCCTCCTCTCCTGCCCGCACCAGCTCCACTTGCTCACATCCATTAAAGGCAACTCCACCCCTCCAGTTGCTCATAACAGTTACTTCGGAGTGATTTCTGATCATCCTTTTTCTCACACCTCACATCTAATCCATCCGTAACCCTGCAGGTTCTACTTTCAAACTAAACCCAGAAGCCCACGCTTCCACTGTCTCCACGCCCACGGCCATCACCCCCATCCACGTCACCATCCTCTGCCTGAACTAGGGCAGCAGCGTCCACAGGTCTCCCTGTGTCCACCTTGATGCACAGTCTATTCTAAACTCAGCCTCCAGGTGATCGTTTCGAAACAAGGTGGTTCTTACCATAGCAACCCTCTGCTCGGTACTCTGCATTGGGGCTCCTTGTGTCGTCCTGAGAGAAAGCCCCTGACCTAATGCAGATGGACAAGGCCCCACATGACGGAGACCTCCACTCCCTTCTGACCTTTCTCACTCTCCCCTCACTCGTCCGCACCTGCCAACGCTCCTCCTTAGCCCTCCAATGCCCCACGCACTCCGCCTCAGGCCTGTTCCCGCTGCCCTTAACACTGTGCCCTCTGTGTGCACATGCACACTCTCAGTTTCTTCACACCTTTTTATCTGTTACCTCCTCAATGTTTAGAATGGCAACCCCACTCCCTGTCCTTCCCTGTCCCTTGGCCTCCGTCCCTGCCATGTGTCTGTACGGCACGGATCACCTTCTAACACAGTATATGTTACTTACTTTGCTTGCTGTCTGCTTCTCTGCGCATCCCCGGCCTTCACCCTACCTTCCGTTCTCCCTGGAATGTGAGCTTTGCTGTCCCAGCACCTTGAAGAGTGCCTATCACACAGCACGTACTCAGCAAAAGTGTGTTGGTGATCAAGAGAAGAAATACGGCCCTGACTGGTGTGGTTCACTGGGCTGGGCTTCATCCTGCAAACAGAAAGGTTGCTGGTTCGACTCCCAGTCAGGGGTCAGGACACATGCCTGGGTTGCAGGCAAGGTCCCTGGTTGGGCGCGTGCGAGAGGCAACCGATCAATGTTTCTCTCACACACTGATGTGTCCCTCCCTCTCTTCCTCCCTCCCTTTCCTTCTCTCTAAAAAATAAATAAATAAAATATTTTTTTTTTAAAGAAAGGAAAGAAGTATTTATCTTCTCTCTCCCAGAACTCCACTAACTTGACAGAGAAGATGTGAAAAATAAGGTCTCTTTTTATAATAAGGTATAGGCCCACCTGGGCAAGGTATATGGAAAAGGGGGCAATAATGGAAGAGAGATTTCAACCCAGCTGAAAGCAGGTGGTAAGGCAGAAACTGATTTAATAACAGGAAGGAGCTCCAACCCAATGCAGACAGCTGGGTGCCAGGAAAAGAAGCCAGTTCACCCTGCAGAGCCCCCACCTAGCTCTGGACCCAAGGGTTCAGGGCCACATCGCAGGGCAGGCCAGAGCTGGGACGGGCGCCTCCCACTGCGGGAAATGCGGAGGCACAGAGGCTGTGCACTGGGGACCGACGGCTGAGCTGAGGTACAGGTGGGGCCTATGCACGGAAAGTGAACAGAAGGTCTGCTCTGGAATTGTTAAGCCTCTTCCCTTCCCTATGCCCAGAAGGTGAGCAGCCAGGTGTCCTGGAACATTTTAATATCTCCCTCCAAATAAATAATTAAAATGAAACACGGTAGGTATTGACATGTAGGGTTCCCCAAAGTTAGCACCCCTACCTAATTGTAGAGAAATACACTGTCCACAGGCCCCCTTCACGCACATCCAGCTTTGATGCCTCCCTCTCAAATACGAGGTATGCAAGGAGCACAGACATTTAAGGAATGTCTCCAACGGGGGAGAGAAATCCCACCAAATAGAAGGTAAGAATTCAGGGGCAAGATGAGAGAGAGAGTAGAGCAAACCTGTTCTGAAAACTATAATTATCTTAGAGAGAGAGAAGCTGTCACATCCATAAAACAAGAAAGATCGCTTGGAACATAAAAATAAAGTGGGAATAAAACATTTCAAAAAAGGGGTAGGAAGAAAAGGTCAAGAAAATCTAAAAATTAGGAATGTAAAACAGCAGAGAAAAATAATAGGAGTTCCGGAAAGAATGTATAGAGAAAACAGTGGAGAGGAAATTAAAGACATAATTCAAGAAAATTGCCCAGTTTGAAGAGAGTATCTCCAAATTGGAAGGGTTCACACAGTGGGCACAATGACAGACCTACAATAAAGTCCACCAGCATGAAATTTCAAAATACAGACAATTTCCAAAAAACTTACAGAGAGCACGCTGCGGGTGGGAATGTAAAGTGGTACAACCACTTTGGAAAGCAGTTTGGAAGTTTCTTCTGAAGTCACTCATATACATATCATATAATTCAAACAGTTCACTTCTAGGCATTTAACCCCTCAAGACGAAAGCAGAAATCTATACAATGGTTTGTATACGAATGAGCATATCGTCTTTATTCGTAATATCCCTAAACTGGAAACAACCCAACTGGAAACAACCCAACTGCCCATCAACAGCCAAAAAGATAAACAAATTATGGTACAACAAAACCAATAGACTATCGATACATTTAACAATCTAGAGAAATATCAAAACAATTACTCTCAGTGGAAAAAAAAGCCAGACAAAAAGGGGTACATAGTGGTTCCATTTATGGAAAATTATGGAAATGCAAACTAAACCATATATGACAGAAAGTAAATTAGTTGTTCGTCAGGGATAAGAGGGATTGGGGATGGGGGTGGGTTGGAACAGATGGATTTCAAAGGGACATGAGGGAAATTTTTGAGTGACGGGTATGTTCATTTTCTTGATTGCGGTGATAGTTTCACAGGTGTATACAAAGGTCAAAACTTACATTGTATACTTTATACATGTGCGTTTCATTGCATGCCAGTTACACCTGGATAAAGCTATTTGTAAAATCAGCTATGAGGTAAGAATGTAAACTGGTGCAGCCCCTTTGGAAATAGTTGGATAGTTCCTCAAAAAGGTAAACATGGAATTACCATATAACTTAGAAATTCCACCTCTACATATCTACCCAAGAGAAATAAAAACTAATATCCACATTAAAACTTCTACACAAGTGTTCACAGTAGCATTACAGGTAACAGCTAAAAAGTGGAAACAACCCAAATGTCTGTCAACTGAAGAGTGAACAAATGTATTATATCCATACAATAGAATATTATTCAGCCAAGAAAGGAATAAAGTCTTAAAGCATGCTACAACATGAACCTAAAAATGTCATGCTAGGTGAAAGAAACATCACAGAATACCATATATTGCGTGATCACATTTACATGAAGTCCAAAATAGGCAAAATTCTGTAGAGATAGAAAGTCGGTTCACAGTTACCTAAGTCTGGAGACAAGGGAAGAATGAGGAGTGACTGTTAATAGGTACAAGATCTTTTTGGATGATGAAAAAGTTCTAAAATTAGATTATGGTGATGGTTGCATAACTCTGCAAACATACTAAAAACCATTTAATTGTATGCTTTATTTAAATGGGTAAACTCTATGGTATACAAATTATCTCTCAAAATAATTTTTTAAAAAATTTTAAAGATTATTTATTTAGTTTTAGAGACGGGGAAGGGAGGAAGAGAGGGAGAGAAACAACAATGTGTGGTTGCCTCTCACGTGCCCCATATTGGGGACCTGGCCCACAACCCAGGCATGTGCTCTGACTGGGAATCAAACCAGTGACCCTTTGGCTCACAGGCCAGCACTCAATCCACTGAGCCACACCAGCCAGGGCTATTTAAAAATGTTTTAACTTACAAGATCGAAAACAAAAGTTCAGAAATGACATTGTCATTGAACTCCTTAGAAAGTTACTGGAGGATATGCTGCAACAAAAAATGAGAAAATGCAGAAAGAAAGGAAAACACAGGCTCCCGGGAACAGGGGGCCCAACCTGAGAGAGAAGCAAAGCCCGGCTGATAGGGTGGGTGTGACCCGGAGCGAGGGCAGCTGGTCCAGAGGGAAGCGCAACAGTAAAGGCCCCAGGAGCCTCATTTGATGAGTCAGAATGTTTCATATTTGTATTAAAAGCATTTGGTAAATCTATTGTTCAATTTGGTCAAAATTGGTGACAAGTATGTAGAAAACTAAGCAAAGAAGAATCAGATCATTAATTCCAGGGGAGAAAAAAACCAAAAAGCACAAGAAAGAAAACAATCAAAATATATTCTTCGTGGTTGGTACTGACATAGTCATAATTAGTAAATACTATTAACCGAAAACTTTGATATATTTGGGAGAGAGGGACTGAGAAAAACGAAAGTAAGACAGCCGAGTCCATATCTATCATATGGGAAGTCAGGAGAAAAACTCTAAAATGGTTGCATTAAGAAACAGCAGTGTATGTACAGGGTCCGGTAGAAGGAAGGGGCTCCTTGGATGTGCTTGGCAGGGTAATAATGTGGGTGTAATAATTTACAGTTTTAATTTGAACATTTCACCTAAAATGCCCTATGGTGTGCTTGAGTGTGATATTGTTATGTCACAGAATTACATGCTTAAGATTTTGTAATAAAAGACTTTGTACTAAAAAAAGGGGCGTTATTTGTGCCAGACCCTGTATATTGTTCATGGTACAGAGAGGTACGCATCAGAAGATACAGCTAAAAGTTTTACGTGGTGATCTCTGAAGAGTTAACCTGGGAGATGATGGTGGAGTGCTATTTTTCACTGACTTCTGGTACTATTTGACTCTTTAAACGGTTACACATATATATGATTTTAAAGAAGATAAAAAGTTCAAAAATTCCAATGACCACCATGCACCTAGCACAGGACAAAAGAGTAAGACTTGGTGGTGTCACCAATAGCAGTCACAGCTGGATTTTGCTGAGCACTTACTATGTGCTAGTACTGTTTTAGGAGCTCTTTTCAATGCTGTTCTCATTTAACAGCCCCTCAGAGGGTCCCAGTCACTCTCCAAGGCTGTGTCTAATGGCGGCTGGAACCCCTGTGGCAGCGAAACGGTGGTCTGCGTGGATTAAAAAGCACATTCATACGTATTTTCTTGTTTTGTTTTTAAAGGTTTTATTTATTTTTAGAGCGGGGGAAAGGAGGGAGAAAGAAAGAGAGAGAAACATTAATGTGTGGTTGACTCTCACGCGCCCCCCCCCCCCCAGCTGGGGACCTGGTCCTCAACCCAGGCATGTGCCCTAGACTGGGAATCGAACTGGTGACCTTTTGGTTTGCAGACCAGCACTCAATCCACTGAGCCACACCAGCCAGGGCCACATTCATACATATTTTCATGTGATCTTCACTGAATCTCATGATGGAGGAATGCGCAGATGTAGAAACTGAACCTCAGACGGCTCTGGAGAACTGTTCAACGCCACAGGTACCAGCGACCAAGTCAGGCTAGAACTCAGGTCTCGACTCCCAGTGCTCTCTACACAACTGCCTCACTCCTGTGAAAAACGATTTTTTAAAAAACTCAGTGTTCCAGGTGTCCACTTTCTAACACTGTTCCCCTGCAATATTTTTAAATGTTGGAGGAGAAAAGGGCTTGGCATTTCCAAGAATCTTAACCCGAGTCTTCCTTCAAATCGAGATTCAAAAATATCCTCCGAAAAGCAAGAAAAAGTTTAGTTGTGCACACATACCGACACATACCGACACATAGGCCTATACGGCATCGTAGTAACATCGTAACACTGTCCTGGGGCTTTTTCGAACAATCGTGCTGCCACGCACACCACCCACGAAGTGTCGGCCTCGTCAGTGTGATCACGCAGACTCTGCCCAGGCAAGCGGCTGCTGCCACGGCTCAGACCTTTTACAAACTTCTTCGGAATGTCATAGTGTCTTGGGTATTTCTGATAGTGAACAATATCTTGTGGACCTAACTGGTTTGGGGGAGCTTCCCAAGGCTATTTGAAGAAAATGAGCAGCAGGAGGGGGGTGGTAGATCCAGGGGTGAAACACTGGTGAGGGCAGACCTGAGACACAGGTCTAACCCAGCTGGGCCCTTTACCAGCGCGGCTTATAACCCACACCCAAGAAGGACTTCAGAGGGTCAGCATCTGGGAAGAGGATTACAGAAAACTACTTTTTAGGACAAACACACTTTTCACATTTTTGATATATTAAAAACTGGCATGACTAAAGGAGATTGGCTTTATAAAAGCAATAGGGTACATCGCTGAAGTTTATGGCCATCATATAATACTTAAGAATGTTCACTACTGTGCAACAGACATTTTGTGAACTAATCACAACAGAATTCAACAAAATTTTTTAATGTTTTTAATACTTAAAATCATAAAATTTTATTTTTATTCAAAAGTCTTCTGGTTATGCATCTATGCTTATAAACTAATCTCTAAAAACCCTAAAATGCTTTTTAAAATCATAAAACAAAACCAAGAAGTAGAAAGCAATCTTCAAAAGAGAGATCATGCCCTCACTGGTGTGGTTCAGTGGGCAGGGCATCGCCCTGCAAACCAGAAGGTCGCTGGTTCGATTCCCAGTCAGGGCACAAGCCTGATTTTAGGGCCAGGTCCCCAGTTGGAGGCTAGCAAGAGGCAACAGGCAACTGATCGATGTCTCTTTTGCACGTCGATGTTTCTCTCCCTCTCTTTCTTCCTCCCTTCCTTTACCTCTAAAATGAATAAAATCTTTTTTAAAAAGGGAGAGAAATCATTTATTAAAATGTTTCCATTTCTGATTTCCAACTACCTTCTGATCAGCCATCAAATTGCACCTAAAAGCTATTTTATACCCACTTTACATGTCATTATGGAAATAAGTTTTAAAAGGTAGTAAATGTATTTTAAAAATCATCTGACAAAAATACAGGAACTGCAAATCAATTCATTCTTGCTTAAATTTTAGCCAGATGGAAATTTTCCTAAATCACTACTTCCTAGATACACATTGAACAAATTCTAGAAAATGTACTTTGGCTCCACTCACAAATTTGATATTTTTATCAGGTGTTAAAGGAACATTACATGTGAATTTTTGCACCCTAAAGGAATTTTAAAAGCTCGAATAATACACAAAGCCATAACTCAGATTTTGAAGACACTTAGAGTAAAAAAATGTGTATGCATGTTTACATGTATGAATAAATGTATGTGCACATGCATGCATGCCTGTGTATGCATATATACAGATACACATATTTAAATTAGTTTGCAAGCAAGCTGAGAAGCAGCGAAGGCTGTTGGCACAGCAGCGGGATAAATGCATTTTAGAGAGGTCTGAACAGCTTACATCTCTCACAAGTGGGCATTAATTCCAGAAACCTGGCCATCGTCAGATCCAAAGTTTGAAGCCCAAAGATGTTTCCCTAAAAAGGAGTTACCTTTATGGGGGAGCAAGTAGCACAAACTTCTGGTTATCAGGATCAACACATGATCTCTACTGATAAAGACAAGAGGATCCATTAACAGCACTTTGTATCATATGCTTCCAGTCATACATGCCAAGAGACTTTTATAAATCCCACAGATTTGCATAATAGGCTACCGAGGGCCATTCTGGACCTAGTCCAGGTTTTGAAGGGATTTATAGATACAGGTAGAATCTGTTGCCAGGCACTATCTGTAACCTCAAACAATCTTTCCAGCTGGTGCTGAGTCTGTTCTCAGCCACTACTCCCTCAACCTTTTTTAGTCAGGGTCACCAGAAAGTTTTTTTCACTCTTAACATAAACAGCAGTAAATTCTGCAAGTGCAAACATACCATTTCTTGACTTCGTAGGCTCTGTTTCGCAGGCAGGTAAAACCTCCTAGCGCGGCAGAGGTTGATGATCTGCCTTATTTCTCCATGTCTAATATTTGTATACTGTTAGATTAGAAATCCCAGAAGATTAGAGACACCAGGGTTGTGCACACATAGAGACTGTATGAGGACATGGTGGGAAGGCAGCCACCTATAAGCCAAGGAGAGAGGCCTCATCAAAACCAAACCTGCCAACACCTTGAACTTCCACCCTCTAGAATGGTGAGAAAATAATTTTCTGTTGTTGAAGCCACCCAGTCTGTGGTAGTCTGTTAAGGTAGCCCAAACAAATTAATATAGAGGTCATCACTGGCCTTTGCCATTTTCTGTCACTATTAAAAAAAAATGTTAACCTTTATTACTGCCTCCCAAATGCTAGATTAAAATCACCTTAAGGTAATTTGAGTCAAGTAGAAACACACTAATAGGGTGGCTGATGACTAGCTGAGATGTAACTCACTCTATATCTTAAATAACTCAGTTCCACATATAAAATGGATACTTGATGAAGCAAAGAAAGATGTGGAAGAGAGCTGTTTCTCAAAAGGAAAAGTAGCTAAGAACAGTCACCTAACTAAAAGAAAGCTAAGTAAATCTACATGGAGACTCTAAACCTGTCAGGGAGAAAAGAATTTGGAGAGCAGTAGCCACCTAAAAGGAAAACAGGATCTAGGTCCAAGCAGTAATGATTCTCCCGGTCATTTGAAAATGTGATCTATACAATTAAAAATGATACTTTACTGCGCCGAAAACAGGCAACATACAACTTACCATGTTAGCCATTCTTTAGTGTAGAGTTCAGTAGGATTATGTGCATTCACGTTGTTGTGAAACAGATCTCCGGAATATTTTCGTCTTGCAGATCTAAAACTGTGCCCATTAAACACTTCCCCTTCCCCCTCTCCCAGCCCATGACAACCACTGCTCCAGTTTCTGTCTCAGTGAATGTAACTGCTTTGGATACCTTGCGGAAGTGGAATCAGTCGTGTTGGCATTTGTCTTTTTGGGACTGCTTATTTCACTTAGCAAAACACCTTCAAGGTTCATCCAAGTATAGCTGTGTCAGAATTTCCTTCCTTTTAAGGCTGAATAATAATCTATTGTTTGCTTATACATTTTGTTTATCTGTCAATAGACATTTGAATTGCTTCGCCATTTGGTTACTGTGAATAAGGTTGCTGTAAGCATGGGTGTACAAGTATCTCTTCGAGGATCTGCTTTCAATTCTTTTGTGTTTACACTCAGAAGTGCAATTGCTGGATCATATGGTGATTCTATTTTTAATTTTCTGAAGAACCTCCATATTTGAGGAACAGTAGCACCATTTAACCATCCCACCAACAGCACACAAGGGTTCTAATTTCTCCACATCCTTGCCAACCTTTATTTTCTGGTTTGCTTTTTTCTTTTGGGTAAAAAAATATATACAGGGGTGGGCAAAAGTAGGTTTATAGTTGTGAGTAAGCAAAACAGTTTATTCTTGTATTATATATTTTTCCATATGAACAACTGCACACTTACTTTTGCCCACTTTTTATATCCACAGTTTCCAATTTGTTACTAAAAGTTGAAAAAAATTGTCTAAAATTTTTCAAATATTTAAATGTGTGTGTATATATATACATATATGTATACATATGTATATACATACATACATATATATATATATATGGTTTGACTACATCATTACTCCCAGAACTTAAAATTTTTTAACCTCAAGATATTTTTACTAATTTTAGGTTTCTAATTATTCTCTCTTTCGAACACCCTGTCCTTATTCCAGTCCATCTGAGAGCAGAAGATGAGCAACGGCCCGCTCAACAGCGAACACAGTTAACAGCTGAGAGTGACAGAGAAGGGGAAGGTGGGGGACATGCCTGACGGGGACAAGCGGGAAAATGTTGTGCCCGACAGGCCTCCCTCACAGAGATTTCTTTTCCAGCCACTGCAACAAGCACTTTCAGGAACACCAACAGGAGCTCTGAAAAGAAGCCGACTCGCCTGTTCCCCGAAATAGCTGGCAACTCGGTAGGGCCCTGTCATCAGCAGGAGCTTTGCAGGCTGCCAGGGGGAGCTCTCAACGGCCCCCTTGACCTTGGGAGACATCTAAGTGACAAGGCAGGAGGTGCAGCAACTGTGCCTTGGAAAACAGAATGACTTATATGGCTTCCTTTATCAAAGTACTAACCTCGCTCTAACAGATAAAATCAGACCACTGCTCTAATTATGTACACAATGCATCTAGTCCCCAGTCCTACTTTATTATTTGCCATTAAGCCCTTTTTATAAGTAACAGTTTGCAAACTTACCTTACATAAACTCATTCAGTCAACAAGCATTCATTAAGCACCTACTGCATAGACACTGAGGATGGTATACAGGAGACAAAATCGCTGCCCCTGTGGAATTTATAATCTGCTAGGACATCATAATTAAGCAAACACATAAATATTCTATCATTTCAAGGACCATAAAAAGATAATAAAAGTATTACTGGGGACCCTTAAATTAGATGTGAGGATTAGGCAGGGTCAGGAAGACTTTTATGAAAACAACAGCCTGGTAGACGATGGTGAAAGAGCTTTCTAGAGTAAGAAGACATACTGTAAGGGCCCTGAGGTGGGAAAGCTCAGTGAGTGTCTGCAGCTTGCTAACAAAGAGAAGGACGGGGAAAAGTTTAGACACGTAGGCAGGCATCCGGTTGTGCATGGCTTTATGAAGCCACGTAAAAGCCTTGGGATTTTATGCTAAGTGCAATGGGAGGTTATGGAAGCATTTTGGGGCTATGTGTTAGTGAATAATCTCTTGGATTTATCAAGTGAATAAAGAAAGGTACAGAATAGTGTATACAACATGCTATCATTTCTCAGAAAAAGGGAGAGTGTTCATATATAAACGGGTATCTCTGGAAATATAGAGATATCTGGTTAATACTGAGTCCTCTTCAGATAGAAATAGATGGCTAGGAGAGATGAGTGGAACGATGTTCCACTTATTGTGTGTCTCTTTTGTATCTTTTGAATTATGTATCGTACTTAAGAATTACCTAGGTAACAGTAAATAAATCACTCTGGCTGTCGTACAGAAAAGACTAGAAGGGGTAAGAGCTTAGGTAAGACATAACAGAGAAGTGAATGATAAAGATTGGTCATATCCAGTGCTGGCAATGTGGGGAGTACCTGGAGTTTTCACATGCTGCATTGCAAGAGCAAACTGATGCAACCGTTTGGGAAACTATTGGGCGACGTCTATTGAAACTGATCAGGCCCATATCCTATAACATGGAATTGCATCCCTTGATATACACTCAACAGAAAAGTGTATATATGTTCCCCGAAAATTTATAAAAATTCATTACAGCACCATACGTAACTCCCAAATGGAAATCCAAGTGTTTTAATGAGTAGAATGGATAAATTGTGGCACATCACACAATACTGAAAAACTTAGCTGTATGTAACAGGAAGCTCGGTTATCAGATACAAAAAAAGCTTTCCCTGGTTGGTGTGGCTCAGTGGATTGAGTGCCGGTCTGTGAACTGAAAGGTCACCAGTTCGATTCCCAGTCAGGGCCCATGCCTGGGTTGTGGGTCGGGTCCCCAGTAGGGGGTATGTGAGAGGCAACAGATGGATATTTCCCTTCCTTCCCTTCTCTCTAAAAATAAATAAATAAAATCTTTTTAAAAACCCAACTCCATTAAAAACAGAACAGAATATACAGGGGCGGGCAAAAGTAGGTTTACGTGAAATAGTTTATTCTTGCATTATTTATTTAATTGTAAACTTCCTTCTGCCCACCCCTGTATACTACTGAATTCCATGTTTACACAGTTCAAAAATAAGCAAACAAATCTATAGTCATGGAAATCAGGCTAGTGATTATCTTAAGGGGAGAGTGGAAGTTAGAGACTAGAAAAGAACATGAAGGTCTCTGGGGTGCCAGCAATATCCCATTTCCCAATCTTGGTGCCATGGCATGAATGTGTCCACTTTGTGAAAATTTACAGCCATGCATATGTGAGGTCCGTTTGGAAAAAGTCCAGCCATTGTTGGTATAATGAGAATGGTTTGAGTGACATCGATGTAAACTGGCAGCCAAGGGGACTAGAATGTGCATGTGTGAACACTGATGATTTCAATATACTAGTCAGTAGGGGCACTAGATACTGTTGAGTGAGCATGTGTACTGTGTGGCTGTCACATTCAAAATGACTGACCGAGTAGAACCACCAAACTTTGTGTTAAGCTTGAACATTCCTCCATGGAAACTACTGGGATGATTCAGAAGGCCACAGCTACGGGCAACTGGAGAATGGCAGTTTTATCACCACAGTGCACCTGCTCACACATCACGTCTTGTGCAGAATTCTTTTGCAAAACATCAAATCACCCAGGTGACGCAGGCCCCTACAGCCCACATTTGTCGCCCTGAGAACTTCTGGTTTTTCCCAAAGCTAAAATCACTTTTGAAAGGGAAGAGATTTCAGATCATTGATGAGATTCAGGAAAACATGACAGCAATTGGGAGAACTGTGTGAGGTCCCAAGGTGACTATTTTGAAGAAGACTGGGGTGTCATTTTCCTATGTACAGTATTTCTTGTATCTTGTATCTTCTCCAATAAATGTTTCTATTTTTCATTTTACATGGCTGGATACTTTCTGGACAGACCTCGCATGTGTACTTTTCTGGGTCATGTTCTAATTTTCTAAACTCTATAGACCAGGGGGAAAGCTACTGCAGCAGTGCAGAGGGAAGGCGGCAGTTTAGACTAGGGTAAGAACAGGGAGCAGGTGAAGACAAGCTCTACAAAGTGACGTGGTTTCGGTTTTTGTTGTTTCTGCTTTTGCAGTCCAGCAAGTCTAATAAAATCATCACCAAATTTAATGTCAAAACAAAGCATTTGCTTGAAAGGGACAGTAAGTTTAAGGTGATAAATACCTAAGAGTAAATGCAATTACTTTCCAGATATGTTAGAATTTAAAACCTTTGCATCTGATAACGAAAGCACCACTAGATTCAGGGCACACTTAAAATCCAACCAAACTAAGAATATGGAATATAAGGTCTTCAGTAAACATTTATCCTTTTTCACAGAAAGGCAAAGCACGCTTTAAATAACACACTGTTTAACTGTGCACTCACATGGGGGAGACCATACCATGAAAGACCAACAGTTCAAATTACTACCTGCAGTTGCAAGTCTTCTGTAAGGTGTCTTATGCTAACTGAAACACTTGAAGTTCCTCCTGTTCTAAGCAGTTTCAGTAAATACGCTGAAGCACAGACTTTAGCTGTCTATGTGCTATAAATACACACACCACTTCAAGAATCGTAACTGTCACTTCCCATAGCTATTTCCAAGTTGTCTGTTAGACTCAGATGCTGCCTGTCCAGGAACCCCATTCTGCCTTGCTGGTAGCTCCTCTTCCTAAAAAAACAACCCTCCCCAAACTAGCCGGCACCACGGTCCAGTATCACTCATGTTCTTGAAGAGTACTGCAGAGGGGCAGCCATGGCTCCTCCGGTACACCCAGACACATTACCGTTAGGAGTATGCCCTAGTCCCCTTTGAAAGATGCTTGACAAACTACACTGGGCAGCAATTACAGAGATCATGAACTCCAAAAAACTAGTTTTCTGGAAAATGTGTGACCATGGCCAAAAGGTGTTTTTTCCCACCCCCCTGAGAGGGGGAAAAGGGAACCCCTATCTATTAATTTTATTTCAGATTACCTTCAACCACAACTGTGTAGCCTCAGGATCTGCATTTTTACAAGCTCCCAGTTAGCTGATTCTGATCAAGTTCTACTCAAGTAGAACACTAACTGGTGCTCTTGTTTCCCAAGGGAGACTAAAACACCCATTTGCCTTTCACTTCCTCAATTGCATTCATGCATTCAACAATCACTGAACATCTACAGTACATGTGCCAGGTACTGTTAATGTAAGTCCTAAGGTCTGTGTAGTCACCAAAAGTAAGTCCCTGCCCGATGGAACTTACATTCTGATGGAGGGAGACTGATGTAAGCAAAGACAAAAGTAGCAATGCAACCTGGGAGTGAGTTCATCCATTTAAAAAATTAAACAGATTCCTGGTTTTAATAAACTAAATGTGGATTTTGACAGATATCCTGATTACATCATTTTACTGAAAATGCTCAAAGGCAGTATTTTGAAAGAGCAGCATTTACCTAGCATTCTAATACACAAGGAGATACACTGATAAAAACACATCTTAAGGAAACTGAATAAAAATGCTCAGGGCCTGTAAGGTAAAGATATTTGCAATATTTTATTTTCAAAAACTTGGTAAGTCTCCCCTAGTCTTCTTGATAAAATGCGCATGGACTTAATTAGGTCATATGCTAACATATAACCCAGCCAAAGGAAATTAGCTAAAAATCTTTTTGCAACAAGAAGCAAACTAAAGTTTATTAAGTTAGCATTCTCAATTTTGTTTAGCTACGTTAAGACTTATGAATTAACTTTATTTTTGCGAGCAAAGGTGATCATATAAATCACATCCAACTCATGAATTGAACAATTCAACTCATAACTCAACCCCTTATTTGAACTGTAGAAATCTGAGATTTATATAGTATCAGCATCAATTCTCAGAACAGAGTTGCATATGGCTACACATTTCATGCTCATTTTGTCCAGAAGGTCTCGGATCTCTCTTCATTGGTATACCAAGACCCAAGAAAAGATACAGAAACAGAAAACGAACAAACAAAAAAAATCAGTTGGGCAACTATGGTGTATAGCAAAATCTGGTTTACCTTAAAAATGCAATTCTACAGGATCACCTGATAAACAGGCTCTCTGCAAACTCCTGTCAGTTCACAAGAATGAAGCAGAGTCCACAGGCAAGCTAAGCCCAGCTGCAAAATCCGCAAGAGGACAGAGATTACTTTTCAACATACAATCATTCTGGCTCTTCTGAAACAGCTAGCCAATACACTACAGTTTTTATTCATGTTTGTAAACCTCCCAAACTGACTTCATGATACTGATATTAGACATGGATCACTTTTCCAGAGGAATATCTTAAGAGAAGGGTTAGTCAATTAAAAAAAAAAAAAGGCAGCAATTTGGAAAAGTTAAAATTTAGCTGATTACAACTCAGTTGGAATATTAAGGAAATCACTTATTAGATACATACTTTAATCAACTGTTACTCTGACATTTTTGTTTAAAAACCAAACTATGAATGTTGTGTGGATTAACCTCTCTCATCCCTTAAACAAAAGCCTAATGACAAAAGGGTCAATTACTATTCGTTCTCCCTCCCTTTGCCTAAAATAAATATTAAATATTTTCCCCCTTCTCTATTTCCTAAATAGAAATTGAATTTCCTTCACATTTGGACGATTCTAAAACCAAAAACCAAATCATTCTTGCCCCAAGAGATATTTACACAAAGGACCTTGTGAATTAGTTTCTAGTCTATCTGCATTAATTTTTAAAACATACCCAGTTTAAGAAACCCAGGTTTCATATTAATATAGCATTTAAATACCACACTAATTACAATTGGGAATACATTTTTTTAAAGTCATAATTATACACATTTCCTTGTTTAAAAATAGCATAAATGGCAATAATTCATACTAACCTATTTGAACAAAATTAAGTAGGACACTTTATTGCAATAGCAGAATTCATATTTAACAAAAGCCACTCATTTGGACCTTTTAAGGCTTACATAAATCACTAGTAAAAATCTAAGTCATTCTTATCCTTCCAATGCATACTAAAAATGCAAATTCAATGTTTAATATGTTACCAAGTGGAAACCCAAATGCTATTTTTTAAAAATTTTATTTATTTTTAGAGAAGGGAGGAAGGGCGAGAAACATTAATGTGTGAGAGATACATCGGCTGCCTCTGGCACGCCCCCAACTGGGCATATGACCTGCAACCCAGGCATGTGCCCTGACTGGAAATTGAACCAGCAACCTTTCAGTTCGCAGGCCGGCACACAGACCACTGACCTACACCAGCCAGGGCCCAACTGCTGACTTTTAATTAATATGTAAGATTTAATTTGGGCATACCTGCCAGTAAAGTCTATATAATTTACTAAATTCTTAGTTTTTGTCAAATGCTATCTTTACTCACTAGCAAGGATCAGCCTAGGCATAGTAAAATAATGGTTTCCATTCATGAACTCTAAATTGAGATTTTTACTATTAATATTCAACAGAGCACACATTTTCAGGATAAAAATTTCTACTCCGTATCTACAAATTTTTACTTTGACAAGTCTAATAAACTTTAAAAGCCTTTTTAAATAAATATTTTTTTTAAATTATATTTTAGAAGGAAAGGGAGGGAGGAGAAGGAAACATCAACATCAATCACTTTGTTCTCCTCACATGACCCCATCTAGGGACTTGGCCCGCAACCCAGGCATGTGCCCTGACTGGACCCAAACCTGCTACCTTTCGACCTTTCTCTTTGTGGGTAGACACCCAACCCACTGAGCCACATGGCCAGGGACTAAACTAATGGACTTTCAACACTTACACAGAATGCAGAAGTAGGTCCTGAATATATGTATACTCCATATACCTTCCTAATAAAATTGCTTATTTCATGGCAGCCTGGAAGGATTATGTAATAAATGACAATAAGAAAAGGCCACTTATCATATAGTCTAGTCTTTATTGAAAGACTTACTTCAACTACGGTTTACAGCTTTGGCTTAAGTCGGCCAGTCACCTTAGCCTGTCACTGCCAGCAGACATAAAAATCAGGAGGGAATGCCATGTGGGGAAATACTAGCAGAGAGATTATTAAAGATGGCAGTCAAAAACACATCACCAAAACCAATCTCAAAATAATTACAAAGAAACATCTCTTTCATGCCAAGAATCTCTGCTGCTGCTGTTAATGAGCATGGAAAAGGCAATGGTTATTTGGCTTAAATTAGATCGATTGCACTGACTTCATTCTGTTATCAGTCTGTGTTGGCTTGATGGCTGTATTCTAAAACGGTGCACTTCAGAAAGGAACGAGGACTCACGGATGTGGACAACAGTGTGGTGATTGCAGGGAATATAGGGGGCTAAATGGTAACGAAAAAGAAATACAATAAAAAAAGGAAAAGAAACAAAACGGTGCATTTTGTTTGGATAAGTAGCTTCGTATTTTTTTTTAAAAACCCATTTACTTTGAAATACTTCCATTAACTGATCATGAGATCTTGTTCTCTTTCATGACAAAGGATGCTTCAATCACGTTTACTATGGCAATATAATTAGTCCTTATAATTTTATTAACTCATAGAATATACAACTAGGAAACACTGTAGCTGTATTTAGGTGTTATCGCAATAAGCTACTTAATTTACTGGCAGATCAAAAAAGGCAAACTGAGAATTTAATAGGTTTTTATCAATATATTAAAAAACGTCTTTAATTGTTCAAGTTTCACATGTATTCAAGAAATTTTTAACTAGGAGGCATAATTGATATAATTTGAGTGTTCTCCTTATAAAATATAACTTTTCCACAATATCCCCCAAAGACACTAACCATGAACAAAATAAGGGTAAATTTTGGAACAGAAGAGTATAATAGATGACTACTGTGGTAAAAACTAAAGTGCCATAAAAAATTGGCCCAGAGATGGACTTCGGACTGTGAATTTTCAGGTTTAATAACATTTGGCTATATTTCTAAATGGAGGAAGAAGGAAAATACCAAAATTATCATGGTTACCAATTTATAAAACCATCATTATTTCAAAACTAATTATGAGACTTCAAGTTTCAGTAGTAATCTGTGGGTATGAATTGCAACTTACTACTTAACTGTGAAGAGTTTTCTCATTTTGATACACAGGTCTCAAGACATTTCAAATACACTGCCTAAACACTTGCACCCCCTAGCTGCCAAAATTCAAATACATAGGATTTTCTCCTTAACATTCCTCTTACAATAAAAATTTGAGGCAGATTTTATCCACATAGCCTGAAAAATACCTTAGAGGCAAACTCCAATCTTACCTACCTACCCAACTGATTCATTTACAAACTGCACTCGTACAACTCTGCCTCTGTTCAGGCTTGTCGTCCCATGCACACTACTCACACAAGAAAAGCCATTTAGTTAAAAATAAAAATCACAACTCTGTACTATTTAAGCTTAATATCCAATTATAAATTGGTACATTGAATGGTCTGTTTTAGCAATCTTATTTAAAAAATCCTTGGGCAAAATATATCTAATTTTAAAAAACACCCCAAGAGTTTTAAAAAACACTTGTATTATACAATTTATAGGAACCTTGAAATGGTTTACAAGGTTTTAATCAAGGTATTTACATACCAAGTGATGTAAAGCAAAGGAAAAAAAAAATCGAAGAAAAAAATCTAATTTCCAATGACATTTTAAAATGTACTAATGCATCAAAGATTTGTATGAAATTAAAATTAAGGCTTTTTCTGTATAGTAATTTGTATAATTTAAATTTTACATAGTAGCCAACCTTGGAAATGTCAGTCTTAAACATTCTTATCAATCCACTGCATTCAATGCAGTGGAGTGTGTTAAGTGTTACTTCAAATAATTACATTGCTACTCCTATGTTGAAGCATGCTTTTTAAACACTGTAGTTAATATTTACAATGTATATCCTCTAAACTTCATGTAAAAGCACAAGTATGAATGTCTGACTTCAATACAAACACCATACTTGGAATTTTCCCCAAAAAATGAAATGTAATTTACTACAGTTTTAATAATCAACACTTCTTAAAGTCTTAAAAATACGTCTTAATGTGGACCACCAATATTTGCTCAAGTAACTCAGACAATGTTGTTCCTTATTTAGGTTGCAAAATTTCTTTATCAGTCTGGCTTCAGTTCCAAAGCGACTCCAAAACCATGCATTTCTTCTCAATAGCATTTTTTTCCTGCTGACTTCAAATGTGGTCCACCTCAGGGGAGGGGAGGGGAATACCAAGGTTCAGGATGAACTTATATGTGACTCCCAGTTGTTCACGATCCTCCCTTTTTTCGTTCTTTTAAAAAGTGAGTTAAAATACTGAACAGCAAGATAAAAATGGAATAGTATCTAATAATCAAAATGTATTACCCATTTCTCCTATTATATCAAAATTTGTAGTCAGAATTGTCTTTATTGACTTTATTTTAGTTTTTGTACACAAAGAAAAATCATGTTCATATCCATCATGAACAAAAACTTAAAAAGGCAGAACTAGAAGACATGTGTCCTTCCCCAAAGCAAAGCTGTGCTAAAGGTTCCAAACATTTCAATTTTTAAAATAAATATTTTCATTTTCCGATGTCTACTTCCATGTCTTCAGAGTGTCACAGGAAACTGAAGCTATCATGAATTACAATTGTGTTTAGAGTCCCAGCTCACTGAGTTTGGTAACTTGCCATACCATATCCAGCTTGGTTAGGAGGAGGTATTACAGGGGGGGGAGGAGCTTGTCCTTGGGGAGGCTGAGCACCAAATCCACCCATCCAAGCAGCAGAAGGTGATTGACTTAGAAAGGGAAGAAAAAAAAAATCTTCAGCAAACACAGAGGAAAAATTATCTACACATTTATACAAAAAAAAGCAAGCAGAGTAAAATCATAGAACAGACAAAAAATCAACAACCCTACAATAAAGAGCAAAAAAAAAAAAGATATAGCCATATATGTAGAATACATATTACAATATCGGTCTTAAATTTTTGTTAAGATAATAACTACAACTTAACACATTGACTTCTCCGAAGAGTATCTCAAAACTAATTTTTAAAAAATGACAAAATAATTTAACACATCATCTGCCTGCACACGGTATATAAAATTACAAGAAATTTTAAAAACACAGTTTCATGTTGGAAAGAGAAGGAAGGAGGAACAAGTGAAAATAAAGGTCTGGGCTGACCTACGGGGATTAAAGTCCCAGGGACCAGCCCACTATACCAATAAAGAAAAAAAAAAAGCTAATTAAAAAAAAATTTTTTTTTAATTTATTTTATAGAGGGGGCAGGGAGAGAGAAACATCTGTTTGTTGTTCCACTTATCTATGCATTCACTGGTTGATTCTTCTTATGTGCCCTGCTGGGGTATCAAATCCACAACCTTGGCGTATTGGGACAATGCTCTAACCAACTGAGCTACCTGGCCAGGGAAGCAAGCTACTTTTTTTTTTTAAACCAGATAAATCTCTCAGGTTTCTCACACAAGCCAACAGGTATAAGTCATTAAATTTCTGAACCTATCTAGACAAAAATCTTTTCCATGCAAAAATAAACAGGTGATAAAACAGTATGTTAGAACTGTAAATCCAATTCTACCAACTGCTTACAGAAGTGAAGTAGGACACATCAAATGTTACCCCAACCTCCCTTTTCACCTAGGTAATAAGAAACAAATTTTTAGCATCATAAATCATTTTTCATAAGATTTCTAAAATGCTTATAATTCCAAAGAGTTCAATGTATTTCATTTAAATACATTCTCCTTAGGAAAATACCCTTTTTTATTTCTTTTGTCAGACCCCTATCTGTTTCTATACCGGAAAACCCCAAACTTACTCTACTCCAAATCCTTGCTGATTCCACGGCTGTCCATATACTCCATAAGGCGGTACTTGCCACCCATTTGCCATATACTGTCCATACTGTTGTGGGTTTCCATAAACTTGGCTCCACTGGCCCCACTGACTATAGTCGACCTAGGAAAAAGCAAATTACTGTTTTAGGGGACAAGTAAGAATACAGTATTTGAAGAAAGTGGGAGACAAGGAAGAGAAAAACTAAGTAAGCACCCTTATGTGAATAGGACTCTGTTATTTATCATTGTCTAAGTTTATTGGGGTGGTGACACCTGCGAAAAGAAAGTATTAAGATTCAGTTAATACCACAAAATAATCACTTTTGAAAAAGCATTAATAAAATCAACTGAAAGCAGACATATGCCTTATTTTTCTGTTTCACAGTTTCTAAAGCATTTATGTAGATATGTAAGACAGAAACCTTAAAAAGTGCTATGAAAAATCGAATTACCTGTTGGAAGTTTTTAGTCATATCAGGAGATTCTTTACCCCAATAGCATTTAACAACATGTCCTTCAATTGTAGTGCCATTCACTGAAACAATGGCATGGGCCGCACTTTCATGGGTTGAAAATCTAAGAAGAAAAAAAAAAGAAGTTTGTGTGTGTGTGTGTGTGTGTGTCTCTCTTTTTTTTTAATAACTTAACACAATAAATAATACAGACACTCACTAGTTTACTAGCGTCACCTTGGTACTGGTGCCCTAGAGGACAGTATGTAGGCAGTTTAAAGTCCTACACTGCAAAGAAGTGCTAAAACAACAAACTCGGATACCTGGGGGGATCAAGTAATATAACTGAAAGGAATGGCTCATATATAAGAGTAATACTACTACAGGAAGAATTTTACCTGACAAATGAATAGCCTTTCTCTGGGAAAACTCTTATTTCCATGATTTGTCCAAATGGTGAGAATGTTTGTCTCATAAGCTGATCTGAAAAACAAAAACATACATAAAGACTATTTAAGGCTCACGTTTATCATGAAATTGGTACTAACAGTGATAAAGCTTCACAAAGACGGGGGTTAGAAAATCAGACACTATACCTGTTAACCCAGAAGCAATTCCTCCACAGTACACAGTACAATTTTTTGGACTTGACTGGTTTACTACATCTTCAAATCTCAACTGCTTAGTGTTATCTATATGCACAGAGAAAACAAAAATGTTGATGTCTGTACAGTGTTATAAAGCCAATTACCATATTTTATTAAGAAATGCCCCATTTGGGGGAAAAAAATGGAAATTTTTTTCGATACTATGATTTGATCTACAGTATCAGCTGGTTCACAGCTCCAAATACACTTATGTCAAAGCCCAATCATTTTCCGAAAATTATATTCACGATGAAATGAGTCCTGAAATGCTAATAAACATTTTAAGAAATTGAGACTATACTAATATGGGATTTTATGAAGCAGCCATAATTTTAAAGCCCATAGAAGCTATATCTTACTTTCTTGTGTACTTTTAGGTGCAGGTGGTTTACGTGTGGCCCAATTGGTTCTGATCTGACGACCACCCAACCACTGACCTCCCATATGCACGATTGCATTTTCTGCATCCTACAGAGAAAAAAAGAGAAAGAGCACTTACAAACAAAGTAATAGTGTACAGACCCAGAGAGATGAAATAAAATGCTGGCACTGCTGAATCCAGTAAATCTTGTCAGTAAATGAATTCACTAGGCATCCTAAACAAAACTGAACTAGTACCACAAGAAAATTATTTAAATCAAGTGATTCATAAAAGCTAATATTATTTATAGATTTCAAAATACCAGGACAGCAGTCAAGCATCAGGGAAATCTATCATAATTCAAATGTGCAAGAAAAACATCATATTTTATATTACAAAAAAGAAAGGGGGGGGCAGGAATTCCTTAAGACAAAATTTTTTGCAAACATCTTAATTTTATGGATGATTTATAATGTAACTTTTACTGAACAATATATAAAAACACTAATGTTATGGTCTAAATCACCTGCCTCCTGACAATGTACATTCTAGTAGCAATGGATTGTAACTATAATACAGATTAAAAACTTATTTTAAAACACAAGACTTCTGCATTGTTGTAGAATGCTACAAAACAGCTGCCGATAAAAAATGAGTTTAGATTCTCAGAATTAATTTGAATTTGCAATAAATCTAAGCTAAGAAAATATACAACTCCTACCCTTTATCTGACTGCTTCAATAAAATGCAGGTAATTTAAATTGCCAAAACTGTTCTAAAATGCTAATACTGAAGCCCACTTTATTATCTGATGTTATAGTTAATGCAAATGCTTAGATATTTTGGTATCTCTTTCTTAAATATATGCAAAAAATCAAGACAAATTGCTTCAATTTTCATTTACGTAATCTGCTCTAGGCATTAATATCCCAGCTACAAAAGTATGAATAAGAATTAAAAGTTAAAGCTGAGATTTGCATGGTTAAGGTTAAAAATAATTTAACTTCCCTCCAAATTCTGAGACTCTCTCATTTGTCCTAGTCTTGAGCTTTGCTTCCAACAGTTACATCTTACCTTCCCCAATGCACAAATGCAGCTTTAATACTTTCCCTTATAACCAGCTATTTATTATTATTCTTTTAAAAAGGTTTTATTTATTTATTTCTAGACAGAGGGGAAGAAAGGGAGATACATCAATGTATGGTTACCTCTCGAGCAACTCCCTACTGGGGGCCTGGCCCACAACCCAGGCATGTGCCCTGACTGGGAATTGAACCGGCGACCCTTTTGTTCACAGGCTGGTGCTCAATCCACTGAGCCACACCAGCCATGGAGGCAACTATTTATTATTACACTCTATTATTAAAACACAAAAAATTACATAAAAGCTGCGTTTATAGTTAACATCTAAGAATATCCAAGTTTCAGATTAATTAATGACTAAATTTTGTACTAAATTTAAATTGAGCTGAAAGAACGTACCAGTTTGTTATAAAAAGATACAAAACCATAGCCTTTGGATTTTCCAGTTGCCATGTCTTTAACTACTCGGGCATCCCTGTGAAAAGAAGCACAGCTAAATGAGGGAAGTAAGAGTTATTCTCAAAATAAAAACTAAAAGGAACCACACACACTGTATTGTGAGCATTTTTTTAAATAAAATTTCAGTTAGCCCTATTTAACTACAGCCATTCCTGAACTCTCCCTAACGCTTCTTTACCTGTTAGAAAAAAGCAGTAGGACAAAAACATGTAATAAACATGCAACCTAATCAAATAGCCTGTGCTTTCTAAACTAAATGCTCAAATCTGAAGATTAATAGGAACAATAGTTTCCTTTTCTAATACTCTATTGGCTAGTGTCCTCTAAGGTTTACTGATTCTATAAATTACTGTAACAATGCTAACTACTTTACCATGCAATCTCTAAATAGTTAAATGTCTTCTGCCTAGTGATACAAAATATATGAAATATTAAAAAATTGAAAAAGAGGAAAAAATAGGAATTAAAAAGGCATACATGGCCTGTTAACAGATTTCTTTATTTTTCTTGGTCAATTCTCTATCATCATTTTGGAGTTTGGGCAGCTGTAAATTTTGAAAAATTGACATTTTCAGAAATTTAAGAAAGGAGAATAAAAAACTAACAACAATGCTAAGCACACCAGTACGAAAACAACAAATTTACACAGAAATTTTAGTGAGTAAGTTAAAATGATTGGAAATATAGAACTCCACTGAATATAGAATGTTAAAATGTAAATACTAAAATATGTATATATAAATAATGTATAATAAGAATAAATAGAAATGAGAAAAAAATCTACAACTGAGTTCCAGTGTGCACAGTTCCTTGCAGTTAGCCTTCAAGATCCTGTCCATTCTTATGAGCAATTCTGCAAAATAACCAGAATGCTATTACTTTTAATTGTGACTTGGACTTTAGAAAAACTGCAGGTCTCAGGTATAAATAAAGATTGAAAAACAGCAACCTGTATTATTTTATATACTGATTCTTAAAACAGTACTACTTACCACATTTAAAGATTAAAAAGCAAAGCAAATATCAAAATAGAAAATTAAGAATTAAATCTTTCTTTCAAATTAATTAAATCTATAGAACAACAAATCGTATACAGAAAAATATTGTTGTTCTTAGTTGAAACATATTCCTGTAAAGTAATACTAAGACATTTAATTTACATCTACAGGAAATACATAAAATAAGCGGGTCTTAGTCAAAAAGATAAATTACGATAAACATTTTATAGACTTGTAACTACTTTTAATTTTCCAATACATTTGATCAAGTAACATATAGTGAAACTTGAGCACAAACTTTGTTGAAAATCAAACCACATTTGGGCCCTAACTAGCAGAACAAAATACTGCTAACAAAAAACAAAACAAAACAAAAAAAGAAAACCCACAAACTACTAATTCATCCCAAATTTATGGCTCAGACATTGAAACATTTTAACACTGTAATAGTACTACTTTTCAGCTAAAATAGTAAAACACATTTATCATTATAATTGAACATACACATTTCCAACTTAACCACAATATACCCAAGGATTTATCTTTTTCCCCCACTTATAAAAAGTTTCATATACAGTATAAATCACATTTATTTTTGGCTATCCCATTATCTTTAACCATCAAATACTGAAAACATTTGACAAAAAGTTGAACTTTATAACATGTTTTACCACCCAAACATCTGCTTCAAAGATAACAAACAGAATCACTTAAGAATTTTAAACATATTATACAGAGAATTAGATAAAAACAAGACCCCAAAACAGTAAAATGACATCAACATTTGCAACAACATCTACTAATCAAAAATAACAAAACAAACAAAAAAATCACACTAACTAGGGAAAGAAAATCTTAATTCTGATACAAGTTAATCATATACAATTTTGCCTGTTACTACTGAGTATATTAATTATGATACTTACGATATTTTACCAAAAGGGGCGAATGCCGATTTGATATCTTCTGTTGTAATTTCTGGACTCAAATCCCCAACAAACACATGGAAGTGATCTGAAATCAAAGCATTTGGTAATCAAATACTTAAGAAGTTGTCTGCTAAACCTTTTATAGGCAACACTAAGGGAAGAAAAACCCTATTTAAGCTGGTAATGCTGCCAGGTAATTTCAGAACTCTTCCACAGTAAAATGCAGCAGGAGTACTTACTGGAAGTATCTTTTTTCTGGCTACTTGGTGTTGTTGCCCAGTTTACTTTGACCTCCTAAAATAAAGATTATATTTAATACAATTATTAGACATGTCATTAAAAATAGTAACACTTACCACTTTAAATCATTTATCAAGCAGGATAATTTTTGCAAAAACACTAGGCTGAATAAGCAAAACCATCACTCAGCAGAGCTGAACATTCATTTAAAAACTTGCTAATAAGAAAGAATGCCAACTAATTTGACATGCAAATCCATATACTCAATAGGTACCATCATTCTATTATCTTACCTTTCCCAAAATTTTTCTCCCATTCATAGCAGCTAATGCAGCAGCTGCATCTCTGTGTTCATAAAATTCCACAAAGCAATATGGGTCATTGCTTGTATGCTGCAAAACAGAAAATCCAACAGAAGAGTTGACCCTTCTGCTATCGGGTTGCTGAGAAGAAAATCCAGGAAAAAACATTACTGATAGCTAGGAATGTACAGATGAGATTGCATAAGCTTATGAAAGCCTAACACTTTATAAATAAAATTTATAGCTAGACCTGACTTTGCATCTCAGGATACTGTTGCACTCCAAGAGAACTTTCAAGGCAGTATAGAAGCATGACTATCAGTATTAAATCAAAGTACAGAATCCTGGTGAAGTATGATAAATATAAAATAGAAGTTTACAGCAGACCAAACAAAGCCTCAGGCTCAGAGTGGATGGATGAGGACTCCTTCCTTACCACTGCTCTTTTCTCCCAACATTATTTTCAAAAGGATGAATTCTATTTATGCATCATAATCCTTCATTAACTGTAGGCCATGACTATAAAAAATACAGAAATGAACGAACTTTACAAACTTTACGCCTGACTAGCACTACACAGGATGATATGAGATTATGTATTTTTTTATAGATAAGAAAGGAATGAGAATAAAAATTGAAAAAGTTCAAATAACAAGCTACTGAAATGAATTCCCTATCTTTCAAAATACTTTAATGTACTGCAGATTCTACATACTTTTGAATTTGGTCTTCAAAGACCAGGAAAATACACCAGTGATCAAGAAAAAAATTTTCTAAAAATGTCTTTGAATAAAATATTTCAGGACAAAGCTATAATTTTATATCACAAAAGCAATGCTAAGAAATCTTTATTAAATATATTCTACAACATGATGCTTGACAATAACTGGCCAATAAGTATTTAGAAAGACGGTAAGACTGTTGTACTACTGTTACAGCAACTCTATCACCTAACAACCTAAATGAAAGTAAATTTTATAAAACTGCAGCCTATATTGGAGAGCTACACAACTGTACAAATACATTTTTTTTACATAAGGTTAAAAACATTCATCATGGTTCGGGTAAAATGCCCTAAAAAATAGTATTTAAAATGTGGAATTCTAGTAGCACTTACAAAAGATAAAAATACCAGATAAAATAAAGATCTTTTTTCAACAAGCACTGTCTTTCACTCCAGGAAAGTTTTAGGAGAAAAATCCAAAATAAGACGTATAAAACAATAGTGGCGAAGGAACCAGAAGCATTTCCTTGAGGGGGAAGAAAAGTATGATCATTAATACTGACAAGAAAACTATGGGCTACCATACAAAATCCTACTGTCATAGCCACATGAATGCTGTTCTTAAGAGCTAGAGAAAGAAAACGGGGGAAAAGACTCCAAATAAAAATTGCACTTAGATTCCTCTTGTAAAAAAGTTAACACTTATTAGTAACATTCATTGGAGAAAGGATTTTAAAAGTAAATTAGCTAAAACTGTGCTAGTCAATTTTCCGTTTAGCTCTACCTCTTCTGCCCTATGCTCTCTAAGGAAAACACGTAACTGTAGCAAACACAAGAGTCCAGTGATAGATCTATGACAACAGGCTTGAGTATACTAGTCTATTCACGCACACTGACTTCAAGTTTATCTAAGCAGTAGTAAGCCAGATGCCATTCAATGTACATATATGCACTTATATATTCACATCACACTGCATTTCATCTCATTTAAGACCCCACTGATTTCTGCCACATCTCAGCTGGCAGATGTGTTAAAAATTTTTAATGTTTGCCTTAGACTGGATAATATACATTTATTATAGTATACAAGGAAAGTTGGTATTTAAAATAAATAATATGTAAAGTAAAAAAATCCTAAAACCAAGGGAAGGATTTTTCATATGCTGAAATGCAATGCATGAAAGGAAAATAAATGCCTAGATAGTCTCTACTAGAGTTCATGCCCTTTGGAAGCTTCCCACTCACACCACCACCAAGTGACACTAAAAATCACCAGCGCCCTTAATTACTGTTTTCACCAATTTTTGTTGGATGACATAAAGGTCAGGACAGAGAAATATGAGATCTTACAACTATTTACAAGTTCAGGTGTGGGGATTGTAGAACATGGATAAATTTTGATTAATTCACTTCAAATTCCTCTACCCTTTAATGGCTGTACGTGCAGGTTTTTAAAAAAACACTTTAAATCTTCATCAAATGTTTCACAAAAAGTTTCTAGTGACTATTCCGTTTTTCACATCCCATTCTCTTCTAAACCACTCCAACCCAGTGAAGCCACTGAAACTTCATGATGAAGTCACCAATGACCTCTCTGCCACCTGTGATCCCTTTTCTGTCCTCATCTTGACTTTCAAGCAGAATTCAGAAGAGGTGACAACTCTCCCACCATCCTTTAAATTCTACTGTACTCTCTTGGTTTTTCTGTTTTCTCACTGGGGATCTTTCAAAAGTTAGTTCTTCCTCCTGAGCTCAGACTCTAAATTTCCAAGTGCAGAGATACTCCAGGACCCCTCCACTCTTCTCTGTCAGCACTCTCTCTGACCTGGGAACGAGATGCCATCTAGCCCCATGGCTTCAAATACTACCGCAAGCTGCTATCATCAGTACTGGCTTTCTAGAGTTCCCGGCTAGTTTACCCAGCTGCCTACACACAAAGTCCTTGCAGCTGTCTAACACGCATCTTAAATTTAGCATTGCCAAAACAAAGTTCCTGATCCCGCCACTCCTCCTATCCATCCTGTGCCTCCCTCAGTCATGCCTGTTTTAACAAATAAATAGCATTACCATATATAGTTGTACAAACAAGAACCGTAGGGTCATTCTTGATGTCTTCTTTTCCATTGTGTCCCAAAGCCAACTGAGTTCTATTGTATCTACCTCCAAAATGTATCCCAAGTTTATATACCTCTATTCTTATGGTTAACACTCTAGAGAACAAGTCCACATCCCCTCTTACCTAGCCTAGTGAAATAAATCCAACTGCTTTCCTTCCTTCCACTCTTGCCCTGACCATCCATTCTCCACAGTCATTCGCCAAATAGAGTAACTTAAAAATACAAATCAGAATGCATTACCCTACTTAAAACCCCACTGCCCCCAGAGTAAAATCTAATCTCTACCATGGCCTGTACTGACCCGTGTGATTCCAAACCCTGCCTGCCTGCCTCCTTAGGGCCGTTGCCCGGCACTCGCCCCCACTCACCAGGCTTCAGGTATTCTGTTTTTGACTCCACCAACACATCACGCTCATTAGCAACTCAAGATCTTTGCATCTGCTGTGCCCTAGGCTTCCAGCTCTTGACACAGTAGTACCATTTTGTTATTACTGTCTCAGCTCAAAGAGGTGCCATCTTTCCTCGCCACCTAACCCACAGAGCACCAACCCTCCGGATCATCGTCACAGAACTGTTTTATTCTCTTCATAGTCCCAGCTTTGAATATTGCCTAGTACAAAATAAATTTCGATTAATTTAAAAAAAAAGAAGAAGAAGAAGAAATAATCGGGGACAGGAAGGCGAGAAAACATAATATACCAGAACAGACTGATGATTACCATTAGGAAAAAAAGATCAAAAGGTCAATTTGCTTTACAGGTTTTTAAACACCTCTCTGTCTCAGGATATAATACAGACTCCTGAGCACAGCTTCTGGCCCCTACCAAACGCTCTCATCTCATCCACCAGCATCTCCAGGGCTACTCAATCCCACTGGAAACTCCAAGCCTGCTACAATTTCTATCCTTCCCCCCCTTTCTCTCACAAGGATTTCTACTCTGTCTCCCAGAGAAGATGAACATTCCTCTCTCTACCTGGAGTCCCTTCTTCCTCAAATTCCTTCCTGGTCAATTTCGGTTACTGTCCTTTTCAGTTTTAGCCTAGACACTGACTCCTCTAAGAAGGCTCTCCAGACCTCAGACTGCACTGAGACATATGGGCTTCCACAGCACTTGAAACTTCCACAGCATGTATTATCCCATAACATCAGTGCCTGTTAACTCCTCTGTCTCCATCATTAGACTGTAAAACTCTATGGGGCTAGAAACTGTCTTATTCACCACTGTATCCCTAGCACTTAACCATAATAACCAGCACATAATAAATTTTTTTAAAAAATGTGTTGAACAAACAAAAAGGGAGGGAACAAAATGAAACACAAGTCACTGGATACTCCCAGAGTCCTAACCACAAAAGTATCAAAAATAGTTTTCTTTGGACAAAAAAAAGGAAAACACAATTATTATGCTAAATTATTACGAAAATTCCTATCTATAATAGGCTGCTTGGTCATTAGTATTTACCAAAAATACACAAGATGCATAGTGCTGAGCTATGCACATACTAACCCAATGTTCTTTTACATACACCAATTCCTAAACTTTGAATGTATACTATCTGAATCTGTAACACTCTTGTTGAATTTTATGAAATGTCATCTAGTTTTTCAACACCCTGAGATAAGTTGTCCTTGCAAATAAACTCCATTCCAAACCTAGTTTGTAAGCCAGAGCAAAGTAGTAAGCCAACACAACAAACACAAATCTCTCCAACAGTATAACCTGAGACTTAAAAAATTATTTTAAAATGACACTAACCAACTCATGTATCTCAAAATGTTAAACATCATTTCAACTGTCAGCACATGGAACTGGGAAGATCTTACCTCTGTTATCATTTTACAGCTTTTACAGGGTCCAATCTGACTGAATAACTGAAGTATAAGGACTTCTGTCACATCTCTGGAGAGGTTACCTACGTATCTGGACAAGAAAAATAAAAACATCAGCAATTTTCTTTCAGCTCTGGCTCTAACGTGTTATCATATAATGCATAACCTTTCAGTTCATTTTAACTTCCTCTGTCTCTGTCTTCAATAAAAATTTTCCAACTAATTCTGATCCTATGAAAGTAAGATTAATCCTTATTTAGGAAAACAACAAATATTCTTAGGCCCCTAAAGTACCACTTCAAAACACCTCCTAAAGAACAAATCAATGAAACCTTGTATCCCGAAGCATACTGTTTTCTCATCTTATTTGTTAGAATAAAAATAACAAAAATTTAAACCAGTCTCAAGGTAACTACAATTTTGGGGTGTGAAACACAATTCAAAAAAATGTATCTCAAAAAAAAAAAAAAGTATCGCACATACACACAAGATGATTCATCAAAACACCTGACTATTAGATATAAAAGGCTATAATATGCGTTTATCTTAGACCTCCAACCAAAGTATAAATAAAATTGTTCCTGATGTTTTCTTGTTTTAGAAGAGCAGGGTAAAGTAATAACATTTCCTAGCCTAAAACATCAGAATCAACAAAATACACATTTATGTAGATAAAGCAAATATAAAGACTTCTTTAGAAACTTAGTGAAAATTTAAGACAAATACGGGTATACTTCTGATTATGCATATTTGAAGAATTGGGGTTTTTTAATTATAAATTAAATATGTATATTTTGTATAAGACATTTAAAACCCAGATAAACTTTTAAAAAAGAGAAGGAAAAAAAGAACACCACCCAAGATGATCACCTTGGTTTCTCTTGTACCAGAGATTTATTTTGATTTAGCTTACTTAATTCTCAAACTTTTAAGTTCTTTTTGGTACTCAGTGTATAATTCCTAAAATCTGCCTGTTACAAACCTCACTGAGCAAACAATACTTGTAAAAACTGACATAGTTTCTTCTGGAAAGTAAATGAACATAAGCTCTTATTTTCCTAATATAAATTACCTGGCTACTTAGTACTGAGACCAAAATAAGCTTTGCATCATCTATTACCATATTAATACATAACTGCTTTAAGATGGGACACTTTGAAAGGGAAAAATAAACTGAAAAAGGTAAGAATATATGTAATAAAAAAAGTTAACTGATTAGGAATGTATAGCAATTTCCCAGTTCAGCTAAGAATTTCATTGCAATGGGTACTAATACCTTTAATTTACATGCTCTAAAACCCAACATTACTTAAATAGAAGACTAAACTAGTGACAAACCAGTTTAGGTCCACCCATGCCATCTTTTCCTTACAATCAGGATAGAACAGACCCATTGGCAGGCCATGCAGCGACACACTTTCCCCAAAGTAGTGAAAGGCTATAGGATTATGAGCTGGCCAGATAGCTGCCCGCCCCTTTTTAACTCGCAGGGGTTTGTGAGCAGACACGCATGGAATAATTTCTTTTTTTTACAGGGTAGACCTATTTTTCACATATTGAAGCTAACCAGTAACAAAGTTAAAACAGAATGATCATTATGATATAACAAATTTTAAATAGTTTTTTTTTTTTTTTTGCATTGCTGTTCAAAACATTGATTTGTTCAGGAAAAACTGCATAGACATTAATTACTTTCCATACGTAACAGTTACAATTAAAGCTATTAGCGTTTCATATGACTTTTATTTCAAGTCAACCTGTTTCCAAGCAGTTATAGATTTTGAAGAATTTTTAGCGGCTCATTTAGATATATTAACTTACATTTCAAGCACTGATGCCAAAGAGCAAAATGTTAACCTAAGTTTAGAAGGGTATGAAATGCTTACAGAAAAACCTAATTTTAAGGTTTCCTATTTTTCAAATATCTCTACTAAAAGTTCTGTGGTAAAGTAACAAACTTCTTTCTGCTCTGGTTATGAAGCAGTCAACATATTCTAAAGTTCCAAGTGTTTAAACATAAAACATCTAGTTCAGAAACATATAAAATAACAGAAAAAGACATATGGCTCAAATTTTTGTATTGAGAGGTCAATTCAAAGAGTAAACATTTAAGAAATTCCAAAAAGATTTTTAACTCAAGGAAAAAAAAAGAAGGCATACCTTAGGTCTATTTTGTCTTCTAAGAACAGGAACTGTAAGAACTAAAGCATTAAAAATGGAAAATAATGCCTTTATCCCTAGTGTCAGGGTTAAAATCCAACTTGAGACTAGAAACTTGGCAGTTTCACAGTAGATGAAAGTTCACATTACCAAACTACTTCTTATGTCCCAATAGGCAGAATTTTAAGTTAAGAACATCATGCCTTTCAGAAAAAAGACAAACCAACTTTTTCAATATTGAATGTGCTCTCATTCTAAAAAGAGTAGCCCTACCAGGGCTGAAATCACTAGCACTTTTACAAACATATTATAGCCAAATTTCTATAATAAAGTAACATTTTTGCTTTTGTTCTTGACTAGTTTGTATATAAGAGGTTCTGAAAAATACCCTTCAATGGGCCTCTAATGAATCAGTCAATCTGTCAATATTTCATTTTAAGAAGCAGGGGGCAGGAAAGGTGCAGGAGGCACAAAGGAACTGACCAACTAGATGAGGGATATATTGACACACATACACATACATTTTAAAGAAACAGAATATAATTAAGTTGAATGAAGAGCTTAATTACAGACACAATAGAGCCAAACCCATGGCATGGCTAGTCAAGTTTATATTGGGATTTAATAGCATGTTCTTCTGCTATTGCCCTTAGCTATTCAGTTTATACTGTTTTATTTCCGCCTGCTGACTGAGTATCAGGAAGAACAGTCTTAAAGACGGCACTGTATAACATGGTATAACCCCAAATCCACGACTCCTGCTCATTTTGGTACATCAGATAGATTAAGTAAGTAAACTACAACAGAACGCCATTATAATTTAATGTTGTATTATAGATTCAGATGTGCCATGGCTCAAATCACTGCAAAGCTACCCACCACGAGTCTGAAATGTGGGTCCTACAAGGTAGGTGTCGGGCAGTCCAGTTTCAACACCAGTATTACATAGCATGATCTTGTTTGTTTGCTTTCAGATCACGAGTTACTCAATACATACTACCCCAAAATAAACGTCAAATAAGAACGGCGAGCATCAGAAAACAGACCTTTAAAGTAACTATATGAAAAACTTTAGGCTCAACATCAAAGCAATTCTATACCACTTTAAATACTATCAAATAAATTAGTAATACTGTAGGTAATGAATATTTAAAGACCTACCTAGGCTATAAACACCATATTGTTTTCTGATGATAGAACCATATGTCTTAGCTTGTGTGTGTCTGCAGGAAAAAAACCTCACTAGTAACACACAGGCATTTTAAGGAACAGTTTAAGATAAGCTTTATTAAGAGTACATTCTTTTTAAAACATACTAGCCACTTGAAAAACTAATCCATAGTCACAATGTAAAATAAAAGGAACTCCATAAATAAAATAAAACCCTAGTAGATATCAACCTCTAAAGTCACGTTCAAAGTTTTCATTAGTTACTTGTATCTAAAGAATTCTGAGAAATATGTAAAATAAACACTTTAAAAAAACTACTATGCATATTTAATTAAAATCTGACCCCCAGAAAATCCCAATTGTGAAACATCTGCTTTTACCTAAAAATTTTACATTTGAAGGTTTTAATATATATATAAAATCAACTGATAGCACCATGTATGTATGGCAGTCGTATCTGCCTACAATCACGAGTCTTTAAAAAATGGACTTAATACTAATTCAATGAAAAGAAATATAATCATTGTAAAATATGTGAATACCTCTTATTTTCCAGGCAGTGAGCTAAGTGCTGCAGGGGTAAGACCTAGGAAGGTGTAGCAGTCTTTGTCTAAAAAAAAAAAAAAAAATACCCCTTCCGACGAGAAGAGCGGGAGGAGGGAAGGGAGTACAAATAGTGAGCATGGACTGACACACAGGCACACCGAAGCTCAAGGCGGCGTTTCCTCACTTACGTGCACACGTCACATTTTTAGACAACTGTAAACATAGATAACTTAAGTGTGTTTCAGAAAAAAAAAAACAGGAAACTGGAGATTTGAAATAAGTGACAAAGAAGTGAGCTTATCAGTCTATTGGAGAAAATCTAAGATATGACGGAGATGATGCAAAGATAAGTTATATGAATTAAAAGTACTGAAATAGTGTATTATTTAGCATGGCAGAAACAAGAATTTCTTCTCATAAAGAACAGATAAATAGTTAATGAGAAATATGCCACGAGTATCTACCAATTATTCAGCCACTATTATGATGGAATGATGATATTTCAGGTTTTTAGATCCGATGCAACTGTTATCTTTTTTAAATATACGCTAGCTAGACCGTAAATCCAGCTTTCCTAGAAGCTTCCATCCAAGTACACATTGTTAACTAAATATCAACCCTTGGCTTCAAGAGATGTTAAAGCACAAATTTCAAGTTTGTCCCAATTCTGTTTTCTGGGAAAAGAAAGCCGAAATGAAAGAGAACAAAACGAATAAAGTTTCACTAAGCAGGCTTTTCATTCAAGCATTTGATGTGCTTACATTGGCCTCAAATTCTCAAAACAGGATGGCAAATACTTTAGTGAGACAGAGAAGTAGGAATGAAAAACGGCAGGCCCCGCCAAAACAAAATAAAAATCTGAATCAATATCGAACCGTTATCTACTTTACGAAGCAGACTTTTCTTTGGTAAGACTTAAGAGATGAGAAGCTAGTCGAACTTCCTGAGTTCCCATCCACCTTCATCTATTCCCCCAAAAGTAATTTCCCCGTTAAATAGCAGAGCCAGGTGAACTATGATCCTAACACCAGGCCGAGGCAAGAGAAAACAAAGCAGTGATTTGACTCCTTGTGCTAGAGGTAGGTGTGAGAGGCTAGGAAAACCGAAGGTGCCCACCTTAATCATTTAATTAGAAATTAATGACTTTTTAAAAATGCAGGTAAAAGAAAGGACTGCCACACTATCCGGAAAGAAATGCAGATGCTGAGTCATCAGTCTTCATTAGGAAGGAAATTCGTGTAAGTGGTTGGAAGATGAAATTCATTCATTAAATTGGGCTCCAGGTAAAAAGCAACAGCGAGCTAGAAGAAAAAGCTCTCAAAAGACACACAACGACTACTGAATAAAAAGGCATCATTTTATACAACTCTGAATGTGTCGACACACGAACAGATTAAAAAGAGTAAACACCAAAAGGGCAAAAGCACTTTAACAACTGGTTGTCAGTTTAGCGTAGGTAGCGCTCGAAGTAAACTTCGTTATCCAAGAAGGGAAAGATGCTCCCGCGGAAAGACGCATCCCCTTTGCACTTCAAAAGTAGCGGGCGCTTGGCAAGTGTGTCTGACAGCGTGGGCGGGGGCACGTGGGGGCAGAAAGAGAGTAAGGGCTTGAGCCACCAAAGAGCGAGCCGCTTGGAAGAGCTTAGCTTGGAAGAAGAGCCGAGAGCGACTGGAACACGGGACCCGGAGGGCACGAGTGTTAATTCCTCGGGGCCCGCAAGACGCGGCCCCACCCCCAGTCCCACCCCTACCAGGCCCTGCCCCCGAGGGGACAGCTCCCGGCCCAGCTCAGAGCCCCTAAAGCAGAGCCGGACCTCTCCCGGGCCTGACAGCCTCTACTGTGCAGAAACCCAGCCTAGGGAAAGTGTGCAAAGAAGAGCACGAGAGAAAAAGATCGAAACAAGCCCCAGGCCCCAGGAAGTGACTGTTGGGGGAAGGGAGGGTTTCCTTCCCAAGGAAAAGGGGACAAATGAGGAATGCACTTAGCCTCCCCGCCACCCCGGCCAGGGAGCCGCCGGAAGTCCGGGCTTCGACCCGCTCTCCTGCTCCCTCCCACAGAGTCCCGCGGTGCCCGGGCCTCTCGGCGCCAGGCACCCCTCATCTCGGGTACTCACAGAGTCCGGGGCTGCCCGTCGTCTTCCATCATGGTGGGTGCGACGGAGTGATCCCGGGACAAGGGGGAGGGCAGGGTTGGGGAGGGGAGGGGGTGGGGAGGAAGGGGAGGGGGACTCCGGGCACCAGATGGGGTCAGAGGAAAAGGCACCGAACCCTGCTCTCGGGTTCTCTCCCCCCAGCCTACTCCGGACACTGCGCTCCAACCAGGAGGAGCAGGAGGAGGAGGAGGATGAACAAAATGGCCGCCGCCACCAGCCAGGCAGGAAACGGGGCACAGCGCAGGCGCGGCCCGCCAGGTCACTGCTCTGGCCAGCCGCGACGGCCTGCAAAGGGGTAACTGAGTGAGGAGGCCAAGGGGCCGCTGAGGGAACCCTGCGTCCGGTTACGAGGGATCACGTCGTCGCTGTGCGTCTCCTGGCCGGTCGAAGCCTAGCCAGCTCAAGAAGAGAGAAAGAAGACAACTGCCGTGAAACTGAAGTCTCTGGGAATTGTGGTCCTGGAAACGAGAAAGGGAAGCACTTCTCCAGAGGACTTCTGGGAACTGTAGTCCAAAAGCGACACCTGGCGCCCGCGCCGCGTTGGGACGCGGAAAAGAGACTTCTGGGTAGTGTAGTTGTACGTGAGGACGTGCGGCGACCAGGAAGTCGGCGTGCTGGGAGGGCAGGGCGAGAATAAATGCGATGCCGAGAGACAGGTCGACGAGGTGGGAAGAAACAATGTCCCGCACATAGACTACGAATCCCAGAGTGCCTGGCGCTGGGGGCTGTCCGAGGCCTGCCACAGGCATTTTCAGGCTTCTCAGTTGGCTCCGCCTGAGCTGTTACTCCGCCTCCTTCCAATCCAGAGAGCGGTTTCTTCAACTGGGGCTCAGGCAATGCTCTGGCTCCGCATGGCGTCCGAGCCGGCGGATCTTTACGGCCGTCTGTTAATCAGAACGTCCGGCCTGCGGTCACCAACCGCCGCCCCGCGCGACGGGTCTGAGTAGCTGAGTCGGACCCCGGGCCGGGAATGAGCTGGGAGTTGCGCTCTCCAGGGTCCTTCAGGCTTTCCAAGGGCCGGCCGCCTCCCTCGGGCGCCTTTTCCCGCAAGTAGGTATTCCTGGCTTCGGTAGCCAGCTTCGTAGAATGCCTGACAAGTTTCAAAGGTTTCCCCATCCATTATCATTAACTTGGGTAAGTGGCTAAGAGGAGCAGTCCTCCCTCCATTAAAATGACGTCACGAGTCAGCGTAAGGTGCAGGGGTAATCCCCTCCTACTCCCTTTTTTAATTCTTAGAGTGAAAAAAAAAAATCTCTGGGCAGCGATGTGCACAGACTTAAGTTTGTGTTTATACGGATCTATCGTGTAGACGGAATGAAGTCTTGCAGGAAGATGTGGGAAGCCAGGTTCAAACTGGCTCTGTTGTCCTGTAGAATTTTTTTTTTTCTTCACGCAGGTCACTGTACGCGTTCTTTCCACTACCCGCACCGCAAGAAGGTTACTGAGTTCGTACCCGCTCTTGTAACTGCATGAAGGGTGGTGGTGAAGACAGGTTTTTCAGTCCGGAGCTCAGGGGTCCCAGTGAAACAGTGCCTTGAGAGTTGGTTCTACAATTGTGTACTGAGGGGCCGACTCTGCCATCCGCTGTGCGCTGCCGGTCCCACCGAACCCTAATTCTGTCAAGAGGAGTCAACGGGGCAGCAACAGCGTTTTAATGTCAGTATGGGGGGAGGGTGGATTTCTACCTGGAAGGCTTCAAAGAGACCATGGCAAGGGAGCTGAACCCCATCAAGAGTCAGTGGGAACAGCAAAGGGGCACAGAGGCCAAGGCTCATGGCTAAACTTTCTTTTTTTTTCCGGAGGGAGGAGTGGGAGAAGGCATTAGAGGTCTTGAGAGCTAAGTTAGAGAGAAGGGCAGGGATTTGTTAAGGATTTACATCAAGCTGGTGAGTTTGGGCTTTGTTTTCCAGGCAGTGAGGAGCCATTCAAAGGTTTTAGTTTTTTTAATTGGATCTCGGTATACAACTGTACTTATCATAATTCCATTTATCATTGATCCATACCTGCCGCACTCCTTTTAGCTTCTTGTTAGTGTTAGTTTCCTATTGCTGCTATAAGAAACTTAGTGGCTTACAGCAGGAATGTATTGTCTTACAGTTCTAGAGATCGGAAGTCTGAAATCAGTTTCATCCAGCTGAAATCAAGGTGTTGGCAGGGCTGGTTCCTTCTGAAGCTTAGAGAAGAATGGGTTCTTTGCCTTTTCCAGCTTCTAGAAGCGGCCCGCAGTCCTTAGCATTTGGCTCCTCCCTCCACCTTTAAAAACAGCATTATCTTTTTTCCTCTCTGACCTCTGCTTCTGGCTTTACAACTCTTTCTGACTGCTAATCCTGCCTCTTCAGCTTACAAGGAAGGATGATTTATTTATTTATTTGTTTTTGTTTTTTAAAAATTGGATTTATGGGGGTGACATTGGTTCGCAAAATCATTACAGGTTTTAAGTGTACAACTCCATAGAACATCATCTCCATCCTGCATCGTGCACCCATCACCCAGAGCAAAGTCTCCTTCCATCCCCGTTTGTCCCCCCTTTGCCCACCTCCACCCGCTCCCACCTCCTTTCCTTCTGGCTGTCATCTAACTGTTGTCTGTGTGTTATACCATATATAAGGAAGGACCCTTTGTGATCACTCTGGGCCAGGATAATCTCCCCATCTCAAGATCCTTAATCACATCAGCAAAGTCCCTTCTACCATAATGTATTTACTGGCTCTGGAGATTAGGGCATAGACATCTTTGGCGGGCCATTAGTCAGCCTACCTTACCCACCTGTATTAATTTAGTTACACTTAAACAGTGTAATAATAGCCGTGAACACCTCCACCCTAAAATAGTTGTAATGGCAGCAATTACATCTGATTTCCACACATGCTAACTTATCCTCCTGCCTCCCCTCACCTGGGGTAACCGTCACCCTGAATCGTATCTGTATCTAATTTTTTGTTTTCCCTTTTAAAAAGTTTTATTCCATATACACACATATATTCCAGGCAATGGAATATTATTTAGTGACAGAAAAAAATGCACTGTCTAGCCACAAAAGGACATGGAGAATTCTTAGATGCATACTGCTAAGTGAAAGAAGCTAGTCTTAAAAGGCTACACAGTGTACGATTCCACCTATGTGACATTCTGGAAAGGCAAAACTAGAGACAGTAAAAAGATGAGTGGTTGCCGGGGGAAGCAGGGCAGATGAACAGCTGAAGCACAGAGCATTTTTCACAGCAGGAAACTATTGTGTATGAAACTATAATGGTGGATCCCAGAGAAGCATACAACACAAAGTGAATACTAATGTAAACTGTGGACTTTCATTAATAGTATATCAATATTGGTTCATCAGTTGCAACAAGTGTATCACATAAATGAGATAGTAATAATGGGAGAAACTGTATGCTGGTAGGAAGAGTATATATTGGAATTTTGTAATTTCTGCACTCTTTCCATAAACCTAAAACTGCTCTAAAATATAAAGTTTGTTGCAAAGGGAAAACATGCCTTTGTATCCTTTTGGGACTTTTTGTTTTTTTACCAAAGTAACAGGGGTAAGATTCAGCCATATTTTATGTATGTAGTTCATTCACCTTCGATATTGTATAATATTACAATGTGTGAACATACCACACTTTGATTTCTCATTGATGGACATTTGAGTTGCCTCCAGGTCTTTAGAACATGAACAGTGCTGCAGGGAACATTCTTTTCCGTGTCTCCTGTTAGAAATGTGTAAGAGCTTTCTTTGGTCTGCTGAGGTCCATACCTAAAATCAGAATTGTTCAGTCACTGGGTATGTGAATATTCAGCTTTAAAAGATGATGTCAAACATCTTTTTCCAAAGTAGACATATGGGTCTGCACTCCCACTGGCGTTGCGTAGGGGGGCTTATGGAAGGATCCACGTCCTCTTCGACACATGCTTTTCCAGACTTTTTATCAATCAAAGTGTTAGCTCCATGTGGTCTTGATTGGCATTTACCCAATCAATAAAATTGAGCATTTCTTCATATTTTGTTAGCCATATGTTTTTCCTGTTCTGAAAAAAATGCTTACTGATATCTTTTGCCTGTTTTTCTGTTAGGTTATATGTGCTTTTCTCGTAGATATGAAGGGATTTTTTAATGCTAGTCCTCCCTCAGTTAGGTATATTGCAAATACCTTCTCCCAGTTTGTAACTTGTCCCTCTTTTTAAGTGCCTTTAATGAATAAAATTCTTAATTTCCAAGTAGCTGGTTGCAATGGGAAAAGACAGAAAGTCATGGATACAAGATAATAGGGAGGAAGAAGGGTGGGAGAAAGGGAAAACTGAGATAACTCCTAGGTTTATGGCTTGGCTGTCCACTCAGATTGCGGGACCTTTCACTGAGTTGGGAAATGCAGGAAGAACAAGTTTCAGGGAAAGTGAGTTTGGTTTTGTACTTGCAAATTATCTTTCCTGGTAGATAGATACAGATATTGATATAGATGATACAGATATAGATGCCTTTATGCATGCATATGTATATCCTATTGGATCTGTTTCTCTGGAGAACCCTGACTGATGCATTTCACAAATGTTCTTAAACTTCTGAATGAATAAACAAACAGGTACGTCATCCATACAATGGAATAACACTTAGCAATGAAAAGGCATGAAGTGGGCATGCAACACAGGAATGAATCTCAAATGCATTATGCTAAATGACAGGAGCCAGGTTCAGAAAGCTACATACTGCATGACTCCATTCACATAAAATCCTGAAAGAGGCGAAACTGTAGGGATAGAAAATAGGTCAGTCGTTGCAGAGGAGGAGGTCTGAAGGAGGAGTCGACTATGGTACGGGGACATTTTGTGTGCTGAGAACTGTTTTTTAGCTTGATTTTGTGAGTTACATGACTATGCAAATTATACCTTCATAAAAACATTCTAAAAAATGGATAGGAGGCAATCATGTAAAGAAAATTATTCTATCGAAAAGAAACTGGCCCTGGCCAGTGTAGCTCAATGGATTGAGTGCTGGCCTGCTAACCAAAGGGTCACCATTTTGATTCCCAGTCAAGGTACATGCCTGGGTTGCTGGCCAGGTCCCCAATAGGGGGCACACGGGAGGCAACCACACATTGATGTTTCTCTCCCTCTCTTTCTCCCATCCCCTCTCTCTTAAAATAAATAAGTGATCTTTTTTAAAAAAGAAAAGAAAAACTGTATGGTAACACAAAAATCCCTGTTTAAATATATTAATGATACATAGAGATTGAGAATAATTCTGCCATATAGTAATTAATTAAGTTACATATTCTACATAAGTTAAACATGCTTTGATTTTTTTAAATATTATTATTTAAGATATTTTTATTAAAAGCTCTGGCTGGTGTAGCTCAGTGGATTGAGCGCTGGCCTCCGAACCAAAGGATTGCTGGTTTAATTCCCAGTCAGGGCACATGCCTAGGTTGCGGCCTGGGTACCCAGTGGGGGGTATGTGAGAGGCAACCACACATTGATGTTTCTTTCCCTCTTTCTCCCTTCCCCTCTCTCGAAAAATAAATAAATAAAACCTTTTTAAAAATCTATATTAAGAAATCCACCAATAAATGAAGACTGATACAACAAAAAAATCCATGTTGTTGCATGTGGCTGTAGTTGATTTTTACCACTATACAATATTCCATTATGTGACCATTCCAGTTTATTCTTTTATTAATGTACATTTTATGTTATTATGAATAGTGTTGTTATTAATATTAAATAAAGTATTATTTAATAAAGTATTTGTCTTTTTCCTGAAAATCTTCCATTATCCCCATTGCCTAAGCAGAGGTGTCCAACCTTTTGGCCTCTCTGGGCCACAGTGGAAGAGGAGTCGTCTTGGGCCACACATTAAGTGCACAAACACTAAAGAAAACTGATGAGCAAACAAAGGTTTTAAGTAAATTTATCATTTTGTGTTGGGCGTCATTCACAGCCATCCTGGGCTGCATGTGGCACATGGGCCGCAGGTTAGACACCTCTGGGCCCTACAGGATAAAACCCAAGAGCCCCTTGTGGCTTCATCAGTAAATTGTCCTGGATTCCGGAGTCTTTCTGGAGTTAGCCAATGGGGTATGCTGGCTAGGTCTGCCAGATAAAATAGAAAACATCCAGTTAATGTTTGAATTTCAGATTAGCAGTTTTTTTAGCATACGTATTTCCCATCTAATCCAGCAAGCTTCGTGCTAGTGGGAAGAAAGAGGAGGAGGATAGTGTTCCCCCAACTCCCTGCCTGCTGAGTACCTACTGAGTGGGCCGGCTGCAAATTAAAACTCTCGTTATAACTCTTTTCCTGCAGCCCTCAACATACAGCTCCCCAGGTTTCGGTCCTTCTTGCTCCATCAGGCCTAAAAGTGGTAGTTAAAAAGCCCCAGCTCTTACTAGTACCAGGGTATGTACCAACTCCTTGTTGCTGTGTGTAAACCCTGCCCACACTTTTGTAAACGGCTTCTTGATTCAATTCTTTTCGGTGCTCCACTTAGAATGTGTTGCCTGTGTCCTGCTGCACAGAGAGGTGAGGCTGTTTCTGGGCCTTGGAGACAGAATATGTAGACCTGTCTTTTCTCATCATGCCCACCGCAATTTCTGTGCTTATAACTCCCAGATAGGGCCAAAGCGAGGGGCATCTCAGGCCCCACATATGTGATCCAGTGAAGCCCCTCTAATTCTTTCTCTCCTGCTAGTTGGTCACTATTACCTCCTTTGGGGCAGAAAAAAAAAACTGTTCCCAGGACCTCCTCACTTCCTCTCTGTTTTGTGCCTCTGTTATGAGCGCTATACTCTGAACCCTCCTGGCCCTAGGCCTCTGAGACCTCAGGAAACCCTTTCTCGCTCCATAAGCCCAGCTCTTGAAATTGAAATGTGTGGCTGTCGAGACCACTGTCTTTGTTAGTGTTTGAAAAGTTCCCTTAGAGCCCTGTGAGCTTCCAGGACTGGGCTAGCCCCTGATAGTCCCTCGGTGCATGAGGGCTGGAGGGCAGTAAGAAAATAAAGGGATAAAATAAAATCTTAGGTATCGCCAAATGTTATCCCACTGCATGGCACCCAGTATAGTGAGAGTTCAGTGCAATTATGCTTACAAATAAGAGTTGGTAATAATAAAAAGTTATCCCTTGTACATTTCACTGTACTGAGCACTGTGCAGACAGTACTGGTGGAGGGCATTTGGAAGATAGAGGAGGAGAGAGGGGGCTCGTTCCTTCCTCCTTGTTTGCTGATTCCCTCAGAGCAGCAAATGGTTGGTTTCCAACCTCTTTGCACAACCCTGGCACAGCCGGGTACCGCCTACCCCTCAGATGTCTGAGCTCCATGAGATGCCTCCCGCAAGCTCCCAGCAGCTAGCAGCCCCGGCTAGCAGCCCCATCCTCTACACTGGCAGGTTCTTGGTTCTTGTGATTGATTGTCACACCAATGACCCTTCGTGAGTCAGGCCTCCTGCAATCCATGCCCGCATGTAGGCCCGCCTCTGCTGTGACTCCGGCTGGACAGGTGACCTCCTTTGGCCAAGGGGACATCAGCAAAGAGGCAAGCAGAGGCTGGATGAGCACTTGTGCATCGGGACTTGTTCTCTTGGATGGTTGCTGCCACCATCCCACGAGGGATGGATGAGCCCCGGGGAACCCAGCAGATGGCCTGCTTGGCCAACCCAGAGAACGTTAAACCTCTGTGCTTTGGGGTGGCTTGCGTTGTAGCCATAGATGACTAAAGCAGCCTGATCATCCCGACCGCGTCCTTCCACCGAAGGGATGGTGGCGACCCCTTTTGTTTGTTCATTCCTCCAGTACACGTTTCACTAGTGTGATTTCTGTTTGCCTCAGTGGCCCCTGACTGATACAGCATTGTATCTGACAGGTGAGAAGACTGAGGCTCGCAGATTAATAATATTCCAAAGGTCGCTGCTAACGAGGGCCCCAGGCTGCCTCCAGAGCCCTTGCTGTTCTTCACATTTACATTACTTATCTACAGCAATAGGTAATTGTGCAATATGATAAACAGCTTGTAGATTACGGTGATGATGATAATTTGAAGCTGATGTCACTATTGGAAGGGTTCTGTTTAACATTCCGAAGGCTCCAGCTGGTGAGCCAGCAGGGGGAGCTCTGTCCCTAAGGACCCAGACAGCCACTCTCGCCCTGCAGGGAGCAAGGCAAGTGGTAACTGTCCAGAACAAAAACGACTGGGCAGGCACTTCACATAGAAACCATAGGCTCTTCAAGCGGAAGGGGAAGGACACAATGTCACACTTACTAAGCCCAAGAATTGCTTCAATTTAAATGTTATTAAACTGGAGTCGCCCTGTTTGGGAACATATTGTCCCCCAGGAGAAGGAATTCCAGATCCCTTCCTGCCCTCCTGCCACCCAAGCCTGATTCCGCCCTGATGATAACAGGACTTTCTCTGGAGGGGGCCACATTCGCAAGTGGACAGAGTCACTGAGTAAAAGGGTGCTCGGGGTGTGGTGTGCCTCTCTTTCCCAAGCCCCTTCCTGTAAAGTGGTAACAGGAGTAAGAAAAGGCAGGCCTGCTCCCTGAATACGTGACCCCTCGCCCCTACTTCCTCTCTCCCTCTTCAGCCTGCACCATCCTTGCGCTTGCCTCTGGGAGCTCCCTCGGCTTTGTCCTCTGCGTACATCCTGACTCTTCCTCCCATCACAGCAGCAACACCGGAGATTCAAGTGTGAGCTCGGGGGTAGTGAATACTAGACCTCAGGGCCTGTAAGCAGGTCTCATAGTTCAACTAACACCAGAAAAAGGCAGTGTCTGTACAGCCCAGCGGACCCCTCTCCCTGTACTAGGGTTTGAAGACAATGATCGATGCTCCTTTGGCCTCCCAGTTACTTGTCATTGCCTCCTTTCTACCTATACCTGCCTTGGAAATGCGTCTAGGTAAGAGTGACAGGCCAAAGGTAGAATCTGGGTATTCCCGACTTCTCCTGGCCAAAATGCCATTTTAAAACATGATATAATATGTAACATATACTAAAGACTGCATATGATATGACATTATCAAGAATAACAAAATGAATTCTTAGGAACCTACCATCCAACCTAAGAATTAGTACATCATGCACCCTGGGTACCCATTGACATGCGAGATTCTCCTCTAGTCGCCCCTCCAGAGGTAACTTACTGGGCTGTCTTTGCTTCCATTCCTTTATTCCAAGCACTAATTTATCATTATTGTATTTGTTCTTTAATTATTGGGTTGGCCAAAAAGTCCAGATGGTTTTTTTCCATAGAATAAGACACAGATTTCATTTTCATCAATAACTTTATTGATTTGGATATTTTGAGTATGTTGGCTCTCTCCCACGTTGATTGTTCTCAGTTAATGTCTCAATTTGATCGCTATCAACTTCAACTCATCTACCCGACCGTGGAGCATCGTCCAGGGAGAAATCTCCAGCATGGAACTTCACAAACCACTTTTGACACATTCAGTCAGTCACAGCACCTTCTCAATACACTGCACAAACATTTTTTGTGTTTCAGTTGCATTTTTACCTTTCTTGAAATAATAAAGCATAATATGCCGAAAATGTTGTGTATCTTCTTCCATCTTCAATATTAAAATGGTTACACAAAAATTTACAATTTTGATACTTTTTTTAAAAATGCTCGCTGATCTGACAGCTGTCACAATACAATCTAACAAAATTGCTTCAAATGAAGTTAAAGACAACTAAACACTAGTAGAGTCATCTTACTCAAAAAAACCAGACAACTGAATACCTGGACACTTTCTGAAAGTTCAGCCCCTCAACTTGGGTTTGTCTTATTGTTTCCTCAAATTACATTCAGGCTAAATATTTTTGGTAGAAATACCGTGCATAGAGGATGCTCTGTCCTCAGTACATCCCATCCGAAGCTACATGGTGTTGGTTTGTCCCATTATTGGCATGTTAAGTTGGATCACTTGGTGATGATATCTACCAGATGTCTCCTCTAGAAAGATACTGTTTACCTTTTGTCCTTAATAAGTAATCTGTGAGATAATATTTTGAGTATATGTAAATATCCTTTTCCCCAACACTGTTTTACCAATGGTTTTAGCATCTATTGAGGTTCTTGCCCTTCTGCTGCCAGTATTTGATTTGAAGTAATATCCTTTTATTCCCAGTTAATAGCCATAAGGCAACCAAAAAGCTTGTTCTCGTATTTCACCTTCATTCTTCGGTTTATTTTCTCTCAGCACTTTGAAGGTATTGTCCACTCTTTTCCGGCTTCTAGAGTTGGCAGTGAGACGTCTCCGTTCCTACGTTCCAAAGCTCAGCAGAGGCTGCAGAGCTGCACTCGGGCCCAATCCAGCTCCCAGCCATCGGGCCCGCCATGAGAATTTAAATTGATCCCAGGAGCCAAAAGTAGTTGAAAGGCACAGCTAGCGACGATTTACGTCCATAAATTGGACTCCCTGTTGCTCATGGTATTAACTCTGGTTTCAGGCACTACCATTTCAATTAAGACTCACACACTTCAAAATACCTCTGAACAGCGGGACACTGATTGAATTCGAGGTGCCAGGAAGCCAAATAGAAAAATAATAGTAAAACCACCGGTCCTTTTCTATCGTAGTTAAATGCTTGAACAAACAACTATTACACCTTCTTTAACATTCTATTCTGTTCCAAATTAATCTGGAATAAGTAGAGTAACATTCTGTTTTTAACCGGCCCAATTAGGTATGTATGTCCAGTCTGGTCCACAGTGCTCTTTTCTGTTAAAATATTTTTTAAAAGTCTTTTCATTTATTTTTTAGAGAGAGGGGAAGGGAGGAGAGAGCTACATTGGTCACCTCATGCATTCTGCCACCTGGGGACCTGGCATGAAACCCAGGCACATGCCCTGCCCCGGAATCAAACTGGTGACCTTTTAATTCCCAGGCCAGTACTGAATTCCCACTGAACCACACCAGCTAGGGCTCCAGTGCCCTTGATCTGAAGCTCTAGTTTGCCTCTCATCGGTGCTGTTGTACACAATGAGGGTCGAGTTTATAAGATTTGTGAATGTTGAAAGGGGTGTTTGAATTAGTCAAGTGGATACATATATTTTCCAACGTAAAACCTCTGAACAAAAATGTAATGATACATTTTAAGCACTCTCCTTTGGTCAAGTAATTGTGGTAAACCACCCAATGAAAGACTGCCCCGTTATTAAGAAGCACCTGGGCAACCAATCAGCATCGCCGTGGAGCCGTCCAAGGCTACTGCCAACTGGAAACAGTGAGTAGCGGAGTATGAAGTGCAACATCTCTCTGTGCGCGCACGTGTATGTGTATGCCCGTCCTCATAAGCAGGGGCTACCCCTGGAAAAGGACCCCATGCCATCTCCAGAAGCGGAATGGCTGCACTGATAATGACGATCCTGTCAGGCGCTCCAGGCGCCTCACCACGCATTTTTCAAATGCCTTCGTTTAATCTCCACAATCACCCTCGGAGGAAGGTATTACTGTTATCTCTCACTTACACATTAGGAAGCTGAAGCCAGGAGAAATAAAGTAACTCGGCTTAGTGTCCTGTATTATTTGAGGTGCTTTTTTTAACCTTGAAACCTGCATTACTTTCATCATGAAAAACAAACGTGTTAGTAATTTAAAATCATTCTCTTTGAGATTTTGCACCCAAGAGGGACAGTGGAAATATTCCGTCTCGACAAGTGGATGCAGAGCCTGGCTGCGTCACTTCTGGCCAGGTGCCCTTTTGCTGGCAGCCTGGTGTGGAGAAGGTGGTCTGAGGCTGCTGGAGCCACGAATCGAGTTCAGCAGAAGCAGGAGCGCAGGAAGGAGGAAAAGCCGGTTGGAGGCCCTCAGGGAACAGCCAGCTCTGGCTTCCTAAGCATGTGATGACTGGCGAGCTGACCCCACTGCCCGCCATGGTGACATTAAAGGAGGCCTTTCAACCAAAAGGCAGCTGTCCCCCAAGTAACCTGAACAATTCAAGATTAGCTACCGGCTGCAACCTTTTACCCAGGGCACCTGAACAAAGCCCATTATTCTTCGACACTCATTTTGATGCCAGACCTCGTGCTAACACTTCCTTCGACATCCACAATAGCCCACGGGCCACATTATCTCCATATTAGCAGCAGAGAATCTGGCACCTGGCGAAAATCAGTAATTAAAGTCCCACAGCAAGTTGCAAGGTTAGGACTTGAACTCGGGTCTCTGCTCCTGTTAACTCCCACACTGGGGTTCCCATGGGTGGGCTGATGGCAGCCAGATGTCACAGGTTTCCTATGTTCAGCCCTCCCGTACTAAGCACCCTTTGCCCCATTCGTGTAGCATGCAAACAAACGTACTAAATCGCAAGTCTCCTGCCTCATGAGCCAGGCTCTGTCAGCACCAAGGCGCCCACACCGAAGCAAGTTGAGCAGAGCAGAATCTGCTATCAGATCGCCCTGTGGCCACCTGCCTGATGACCTCTGAAACCACCCTGATTCTTGTTCCTAATGGCCGACAGCCCAGGCCTGTCTGTATTGATTGCTGTGTCCTGAAGTCTCCCCCTCTTCCTGGGGCTCTGGTGCCTCAGAGCAGTCTGCCACCCTTTGAACCCCAATTCTAATATGCCTCAGCCCATTGCCTCCAGCATAGCTTAAAAATGGGAGTGCTTGGCCTGGGCGCATCTGGGGAGCGCATCTCATGGTCTGAATGTCTTGCCCTAGAAACCTGGTGTCTTGAAGACTTGCTCCTGGGGCAGTTCCTAGAGAACTTTCTGACGCTAAAAATGACGGCGATGGGCAAACATGCACCTAGCTAGTCCCTGTCTTGCACTTAACACTGGGGGCTGCCTGGAGTTGCATGAATGCGTGTGCACACACACACACACACACATACACACTGTTTCAGACCTTGGGTCTCAGCTTGCTTCTGCCTGAAATGCCCTTCCCACCTTTCTTCACACGACTGACTGTTACTTAATCCTAGAGATTCAGCTCTGATATCAATCACACCCCCACCCCTAAGCTGGGCTACAGCTTTCATTGCAACAGCCTATTGCATGGAAACGTGTCTCCCCCTTTGGACTGCAAGTCTTTAAGGATGGGGCCCACGGTCGAGTCCCCTGGCATTGCTCAGAGTCTCATCTGATGCCTGGCACGTCTGCAGATGCTCAGAGGTATGTTGTCCTTTCTAGTGGCAGTGCTCTCAGCTGCCAGGTGGCCTCTTCACTGTGTCACAAGGCTCCCATTGTGCAGACACACATTGTCACACAGGTGCCTTGGCTTATAAGATCGCTGCTTATCTGAGGTTCATCTGCAAGAAGCTGTCATCGAAACAGCTTCCAGGACCGAAAAAATTACTTCTAGGATCTAATTTCTGAGCCTGTGGCCTGGATCCTTCTAGCTAATTACAGGAAACGCTGGGAGCACTAATACTCTCAGATGGGCGTGTTTACTGGGCTGAGAAATGTTAATTCTGTCTCTGGCCCCCAAAATGGCATTCGCTTTGGAGGAAAGTAGAAAAAAAATGGGGTAGTACCGCCAGCTGGGCTCAATTATTTTTCTCTTAAAGAATTTTTTTTTTTCCACAAAACAATGGCAGGGGGAGACGGGGTCCACCAATTTTAACCTGGAGTTGTTGGGGGGCCTTTGCTGTTCAGGAGACAAGGTGCTTGATTTTAAAACTTCAGGAAAAGAATTTTGAGTGGTCAGTCTCTAGCAGCGTCACAAGGTGGGCCAAGTGTGAAGACGACCTGAATGGTGGGAGAAAGAGCATCGCAGGGGCACGGAGGAGAGATCTGAATCCGTTCTCTTCTGAGGATATAAGTAAGACTGTGCATCTGGTCAAGTGGCAGCAAGAATAATAGCTCACATTTTCTGAGCTCTTGGCTTCTTGCCAAGCATTATGCTTAAATACTTTACCTCCCTTTGGTCCTTTGATCCAGCAAGTCTTTAAGGTGGATGTGAAAATTATCCCCGTTTACAGCTGAAAAAAACCACAGTTCAAAGGGTGAGTTGTCCAGGGTGGCAGGGCTCCTGCTGCTTTGCAAACACTTTCACAACTTTAAACAAGTTCTGGAACTCTGGGGCAATGCAACTAGCCCTGCCTCAGGGTGACCACCCTGCTCTGTGTACTGAGAATTCAAGTTCCTCCAGCTGGGGGCTCCCCAGGCGGTAAGGCAAAGGTCCCCTTTACCCCAGTAAACGTTCTTCCACACAGTGCTCAAAAAGACAGCAAAAGCAACAGATTCATTAAGTAAACGAGAGACTGGCCACCTTTGGCTGTAAGGGCAGTGAACAACCCGCGAGAGGACTTGAGCGTTTTGAAGCCCTGTGAATGGCCCTGGCGCAGACGATTCTCCGGGCCTTTAGTAGCACCTTCCCACGAAAGCTAGAGAGACAGCAGGGAGGGGAAGAGTCCCTCTTTGTCAGTCTGGAATGCCAGCTCCTGATGCTGGCACCAGGAGAGAGCACTGACCGGGCCCTGAGCTCAGCTCTGTGACTCATCCATCCTCCCAGCCCCTACCCGGCATAGGCTGTTCGCGGAGCTCTGTAATTAGTTAATGAACTATCTGAATGACATTTCTCTAGTCATTCACCCAGCTTCATCTTCAGGGTTATAGTTGTATTTGAGGTTATTTAAAAACATTATTGTATCCAAATAGAGTTTACATCAGCAGACAGCATGATTAGTAATCGTGCTATCCCTGGTGGTGCTAAATGATGCTATAAACTGCCTGGTGAGTCGCGCAAAACGGTCCCTCCAGCAGCGAGCCCCGTGCCCCCACCCTGGCCAGCTTCTCTGCCGGGAACAACCAACCCTCTGAGAGAGGAAGTCCTGAGAGCGGCTTGTGGCCAGAGTCCAGCTGACCTTGGTTTAGAACGGACTGTCTTCAGAGGAGCTTCTCCACTAATTTGATCCTCGTCTTCTGATGTGAACCAACTCTTCCTTATCTTTACAAGAAAATATACTGACACGAATCCTGGTCTGCCTTCCCTTACCACCATGTTTGGAAATATTTGCAGGATACAGTTCAACGCATGGGTGTGGCTTACTGGACATCTCCAAACCTCCATTTCCTTGTCTGTAAATGGGGATCATTTGTGGCAACGGTAATGAGAGCTGACATTTCAGGGCTCATCATGCGTCAGGAACTGTTCCAAGCACTTTACCTGAATTGTTTCAGACTGTGCTCAGAGAATGGTTGGAGCACTAATGCTCTCTGTGACATACCACTATTATTATTGTATTTTGCCATGTATAATGTGCACCTTTTTGCTCAAATTTTTGAGGGGAAAAATAGGGATGTACATTATACATGGCTATAATGATTACATACCATGGGTATAATAGCGGGTATAATAATCCCATGTATAATGCGCATAAAAACGTAGGTGCACATTATACATGGCAAAATACGGTAGGTACTATAACTAAGTTGTTTCTTTTTTTAAGATTTTATTTTTATTTTTAGAGAGAGGGGAAAGAGGGAGAAAGAGAGGGAGAGAAACATCAATGTGTGGCTGCCTCTCGTGCACCACCTACTGGGGACCTGGCCTGCAACTCAGGCATGTGCCCTGACTGGGGAATGGAACCAGTGACCCTTTGATTCACAGGCCGGCGCTCAATCCACTGAGCTACACCAGCCAGGGCAGGTATTATTATTCTCACTTTTCATGTCAAGAAACCAAGTCACATAGAGGGTCAGTGACTTCTCCAAGATCACTTCTCTACAAATAATGGAGCCGGGATCCAAATCCAGGAGACCGATTCTAGAACCCACACGCTAAACAATGTGCTACTCTGGTTTTTTCATACAGTGGTGAGGATTAAGTAAGATGCCCGCAGCAAATATTTCCATTGTGCCGAGTGCTGTTCCGGGTGTTGTAGTTAAGGACAAAGCCGTGCCTTCAGGGATGTCACATTCCAGAAGGAATATTTAATGCTTTTAGTACAACATTCAGGACAAGGCCAGTGCTCAGTTCCAGTTGTCAGGGCTTTAGAAGTTTCTGCATAGTATTTTAGTTATGTGCACGTTTTAATGCTCCTACTAGATTATAAATTCCTGGAAAGCAAGATTAATTTCTCCTTCATTTCTATATGTCTTCTAACTCCTTATACATAGTAGGAAGTCAATAAACATTTGTTGAATAAGAAAACCCATTGATCCTGCATGTACATGAAAGAAGTATAAAAAGTGCTTAATCCATGTATGAATGCAGATGTTGTCAATGTAAAATTCATCTATAGCTATAAGTATATCTGAGATATAGAATTACATGTCAATTGCTAAGAGGATCACATGAGATGTACATGAAAAGCTCTCTGAAAGTTGTAGCACATCAAACATATGCCATGTGTTCTATGTTATACAGAAAGAGAAGGGAGGGGGGTTTCTCCTTTTCTATGCTTCCAGTGGAGCAGATGTGATTGCAGGACATAAACTGTCCCCCGTATGTGAATGGAAACCCACCAACCACATACGGCAGCAGTGTGTGAATAGCGAGTATTTTCACACAAGCCAATACAAGGAATTCTTATTGTAAAAAACGAAAAAGATGTTTTAGTTATCCATTGCTGTGTAACTTATTACTCAAAATTTAGTGGCTTAAAACAACATAATCACTTATTACCCCACACAGTTTCTGTGGGTCAGGAACTTCGAGCGGCTTATCTTGGCAGTTTTGTCTCAGTGTCTCACGCAATCAAGATGTCAGCCAGGTCTGCAGTCATCTGAAGTCTTGACTGGGGCAGGGAGATCCGCTCCCCACGTGACTCACTCACAGGTTGGTGCAGGGCCGTGGTGGAAGGGCTCAGCACCTCCCCATATGGGCCTCGCCACAAGGCTGTTTGAGCGTCTTCACAACATAGCGACTGGCTCCCCACTATGAGGGCCATTCGAGAGACTAAGCAGAATCTGCAATATCTTTCAGGTTTTATCTTGGAAGTCATGCACCATCTCTTCTGCGAATCCTGTTAGCCACACGAGTCAGCCTCATGCAGTGCGGGAGGGGGAGTAGCCACATCGCCCACACAGAGTGAGCACCTGGAGGCGATGACCGGGGGTCTTTGAGGCTGGCTGCCACAGAGGCGAGCGGGGGCTCAGAAGCCAAGAACAGTGACCACAGCCCAGCCAGGCCTCTGAGAGGGCATGTTAGTGACAGGCAGTCTTAAGTCCTCACCCCTGTTCTCTCCCCTTCACGTGACTCAGCCACACCCCTCCTGTCTTCTCCTGCCAGTTCTTTCCATGTTTCTTACCTTATATTCCCCACAGCAGAGCCTGATGGCTCAGTTCATCTTTTTTCCCAGGTCATCCATCACAGGTCACACGCTGACCTACGGGCTGGCTTCCTGGGATTCACTTCTAGCTCAGACATTTGGGGGAGGCGAGGTTCACATCATCGAAAGAAACATTGATGTCCCAGCACAGGGCTGAGGTCAGGACAGCCTTTCTAAGATGAGATAGTGGGTGGGACAGAATTAAAGAGCGTCGTCCACCCAACATAGCTGCTGCTCACCAGATGTGTGCTGGCCTTAGGGCCACAGGTGGACGGAAGGAAGAAAAATGAAGGCAGAGGAGCTGATCCCTGGTCTCTCTGTTTTGTGAGAAAGACACCCAAAATGAAATAAGTATAATTTATATATAATAAGTCTATACTAGAAGTATCTGGGTAGATGGGCAAGACTTCTTAAGGAGGCTTCTACCGGGGTCTTGAAGGATGGGGTCGAGAGGACCTGGATGAAGAGAAGAGACAATAGCATTTATAAAAGGAAGGAACCCACACTGGCTATTTTCAGGGAAGGGGAGATGCTGTGGTGGGACTGGGGGGCAGGGTGGATGGGAGAAAAGCTGGCAAAGTTGTTGGGGTGACGCCATGATGGGGTTGGCAAGCTCAGTGAAGCAGTGGGCTCAGGAGAGCAGTGGATCTGAAATAGGAATGAGAATCCACCCCAAAAGCAATCCTGGAAGGGGGGTCAGGTCCATCCTTCCCCTTCAGATCCTAGTTCAAAGGGGCCATGTGTAATTTGAGGCAAGCTGTCCTCTCTATGACAAAAAGCCATCCATTCTTATGAGGAACGGATGACTGCTCCTTCACTGTTTCCTTTCATAACAGTCCCTACAAATAACAGTTCCACAGGCATCTAAATAAGAAAAGCTTTATTCAGCAGCGAGATGGCACATTTGCATAATGAAAGGATTTATTTACTTTTAAAATATATTTTATTGATTACGTTATTACAGTTGTCCTTATTTTTCCCTCTTTGTTCCCTTCCACCCAGTACCCCCATTCCCTCCAGCAATGCCCCCCTTAGTTCATGTCCATAGGTCATGCATATAAGTTCTTTGGCTTCTCCATTTCCTATAGTATTCTTAATATCCCCCTGTCTGTTTTGTACCTACAAATTATTCCTCTTAATACCTGCACTTTTCCCCCATTCTCCCCTTACCCCCTCCCAGCTGATACCCTCCAAATGATCTCCATATCTATGATTCTCTTCCTATTCTGGTTGTTTGCTTAGTTTGTCTTTTAGATTTAATTGTTGATAGTTGTGAATTTGTTGCCATTTTAATATTCATAGTTTTGATCTTCTTTTTCTTAAATAAGTCCCTTTAACATTTCATGTAATAATGGCTTGGTGATGATGAACTCCTTTAGCTTTACCTTGTCTGGGAAGCACTTTATCTGCTCTTCCATTCTAAATGACAGCTTTGCTGGATAGAGTAAACTAGGTTGTAGGTCCTTGCTTTTCACCACTTTGAACACTTCTTGCCAGTCCGTTCTTGCCTGCAAAGTTTCTTTTGAGAAATCAGCTGACAGTCTTATGGGAACTTCTTTGTAGGTTAAGTCTCTGCTTTTCTCTTGCTGCTTTTAAGATTCTATCTTTACCTTTAAACTTTGGCATTTTAATTATGATGTGTCTTCGTGTGGTCCTCTTTGGGTCCAACTTGTTTGGGACTCTCTGTGCTTCCTGGACTTGCATGTCTATTTCCCTCACCAAATTAAGGAAGTTTTCTTTCATTTTTTTTCAAATAAGTTTTCAATTTCTTGCTCTTCCTCTTCGCCTTCTGGCGCCCTATGATTCAGTTGTTTGGTATGTTTGGAGATGTCCCAAAGGCTTCTTACACTATCCTTGTTTTTTAAAAATTCTTTTTACTTCTTGCTGGTCTGGTTGAATGCTTATTTCTTCCTTATGTTCCAAAGCATTGATTTGAATCTCAGCATCATCCCCTCCATTGTTGGTTCCCTGTAGATTTTTCTTTATTTCACTTAATGTAACCTTCATTTCCGCCTGGGTCTTTTTTATGCTGTTGCCATACTCAATGAGTTCTTTGAGCATCCTGATAACCAGTGTTTTTCGAATTCTGCATCTGTTAGGTTGGTTACCTCTATTTCATTTAGTTCGTTTTCTGGAGTTTTGTTCTGTTCTTTCATCTGGGCCATACTTCTTTGTCTCCTCATTTTGGCAGCCTCCCTGTGTTTGTTTCTGTGTATTAGGTAGAGCTGCTTCGACTCCCTTAGTAGTGTGGCCTATTGTAAAAAAGGCACCTATAGATTGTGTGAGGTGGAGCCTTAGGTATTCGCCAGGGCAGGGCAACCCACTTCACCACTTTGTGGTTCTGTGTCGGGGGAGGGCTCGGAGAGGGGACAGTGCCGCTGCCCGGCTTCTGGAGGTTTTCCCGGCATTTGTCCTGTTTCCAGTCACTTCACTTACTCTCTGTATGTGACTGATGCCCTTTCAGCTGTTGCCCCGGTGCTGAAACCCAGAGAGGGTGGATCTGTGTAAGTTCTAAGTCCATGTGGGCCCTCTAAGCCAAGTCTCCTGAAAATCCAGCAGTTTCTTCCACTTCCCCAACCCCTACTGGTTTTTATAGCTAGAGTTATGGAGATTTATCTTCCTGGCACTGGGACCCTGGGCTTTGTGGTTTGGCCTGGGGCTGAGATCCTTTACTCACGAGGAATCCCTCATGATTTTTATCCACCACACGTGAATGTGGGACTGCCTGTTCTGCTGCCTCTCCACACCACACTGGGTCTCCGGCTTCTCCACCTGTCTCCGCATCTCCACTCCTCCTACCCGCCTCATGAATGTGGCTTCTTTAAATCCTTGGTTGTTGGACTTCCATACAGCTCGATTTTCTGACAGTTCTGGGTGTTATTTGTTTTGAGGCCTGGTTGTAATTTTTTCTGTAGTTGTGCAAGGAGGTGAAGCATGTTTACCTATGCCTCCATCTTGACTGGAAGTCCTAATAATGAAAGGATTTAATCGGAAACCTAAGAAAATTCTCCCTGTGGCCTCCCCATCAAATCACTTATCCTCCTCCAAAACACCTCCCAACCAACTGAGAAAATAGTGTCTGGAAAAGAAACCCTTTTTAGAAGTTCAGGCCCTACCGACAAGCAGCTCACAGCAGACTCAAGTTCCTGTGTCAGCAAGCAAAATCCAGGTATGCTAGTTGCAGGTCTTATTATTTAAATGCTAATTTAAATAATTGCATGTCCCACAGTTCACCTTTGTAGAGTGACTGAAGAGGCCAAGTAAGTGCCTAAGCTTTCGCTGGGGGAAACGTTTGCTTTGGTGAAGCCTGGCCTTGGGTAGGGGGACCACAATGTTGCAGAGACACTGGCAGCCACATGTTCTTCTTCAGCCCGCCCACCTGGGCTCACATCCAGGCTCCGACACTTCCAACCGTGTGCCCTTAGGCAAGTTACTTGAGCCTTGTGTACCTCTGCTTCTTGTCTGTGAAACGGGGATTTAGTCTGTCCAGGCTGCTATAACACAATAGCACAGGCTGGGCAGCTTATAATCAGCAGAAATTTATTTCTCTCAGTTCTGGAGGCCGATGTCCAAGGTCAAGGCACCAGCATGATCACATTCTGGCGGTCTTCCTGTCTCACAGCAGGTGACTTCTCACTCACTCACATGGTGGGAGGCCTCAGGGGTCTCTCCAGAGCCTCTTTTATAAGGGCACTAATCCCATTCGCGAAGTGCCCCTCATGACTTGAGCACTTCCCAAAGGCCCCGCCTCCTAATACCATCACCTTGGCAGAGGGCAAGATTTCAACATATGAATTTGGGGAGGGGGGAACACAGATATTCGAAGAAACCATACCAGGTATAACACCAGCACCTCCTTCTCAGAGTCCTTGTGATGATTAAGTGAATTAATCCTCACAGAACATGAGAGCTTGGCACATAGAAAGCGCCATAGAAGTGTTTGCTGTTACTGTTATTATGTTAGTGTCAATTCATTGATTTGCCACTTTTCCCTGATTAAGCCGTACCTGCAACAAATTTCCATTTTGGGTTACCGGTCTCAATCGTAATAACTGGCACTAATCATCTGGCTGGATTGTGATCGGGCAGGTGCCCGCCTCTCCCGGCTTTCAGTCAACCTTCACCAGGTTGGCGTCGCGGGCCTGGAATACCGCATGGGTTCCCGGGGGCCAACAGGTTATAAACACTGTGAAGGCGAATACCACCTGTTCCAGTTCAGTCTTAGTATCTTATAGCCAATCGACAGCATGGCATTGCTATGGGTAACCGATAGGTTTTGAATAAAATTAACCTGAGAAACAGAGGAGTTTTAGAAAATCGTAACAGGCTTTTCCCAGGTGCGAGTGGGTTAAACTCTAGCCTCTGCCCTGTAAGAACAGCCCTAAAGCATGTAAAGAACGGCCCAGTTAAGACTCATTGGATGAAATGCTTGATTTACACGCGAGTTTAAAATTTAAAACACATTTTCAAACAAGGGTGTATTTTACATATTGTTTGTGTACTTTAAATTTATTAACTTTTAAAAATCTAAACATGAACAAAGGGAATGGTGCTAATTACTCCTCTTTATTTACTGAGAATAATGCTTCCTTTTGTTAGTGAAAAGTGAGAACAGCCCAGTTTCGCCTGTCACTGTGAAGAGCTGCTGCCCAGTAGAAGAATGTGATCTTTAAACACAAACAACAGCCCCCAAAATCATTAATCTACTGTGGCCAACTTTCCAGAAGGCTCTAAGAAAAGAAATGAAAAGGGCCCTTTAAATCCAACAACCCACTTTGCATATGATGGAAATGGCTCCAGAGACAGGCTCTGAGAGGTTCACTCACTGCAGCCTTGGAAGGGGAAAGGAAGGTGTGTCTTCAACCACAGCAACAGGAAAAGACCATGCGTCCAGCAGCCAAGAGATGGCACAGAAACGCCAAAACCAAGAAAAGCTTTGAGTTTAGAAGACTTTCCCGAATCAGCTAGACACTCCCTAGGAAGCAAGGAAACCGACCTTTGCCGATCAGTCCCTAACACATGAGAAGCAAATGCTCAGTAAACATGCGGGTTCAACAGTAAGGAAAGCTCTGATAACGTGGCATCAATAATGTATCACATTTTACAGTTCACAGCAATTTAACATTATTTTATTCACATCTGGTCTTTGGGCCATGGGACTACAGATGTCCTGTTTTCTATTTTTCTGCAATGTCTGAATGGTTTACGACATGTTTTTTGAAATGCAATGTAATAAAATTATTTCCCCCTTGGGAGAAAAGTAATTCTCATAACCATCATCACCAATTTCTTGACCTCTTTTGAAACGAGGTAGGGAATTAATTATGCCATAGAGTACAATTCAACAGGAGGACAAAGTAGATTTAAACGTCACAAATATTTATTCGGCACCTACTTATTGATGCAGGTAGGCATGAGGTATACGTGTTCAAAAGGCACCAGTTTATGGCTAAGAGGGAGACGGGCATTAAACACACACTCCCAACGACGAGTGGGATGGCTACCATGGGAAGGCACCCGGTGCTAGGAGTACCTGTGTCTCCAGGGTTAGTCCCTTGCTTGTACCTGTTTCCCCGCCCAGAGGCCCTGTCTCCTTCTTCTGCCTCTTCAAACCTGAGCTTGCTTCGGAATCCTGCTCGGGTCTCCAGTTCCTGCTTAAGGCCTCGCTGACTGCTGAGGCCCTCACTTCTTCCCTCCTCTCATATCTCTGTCATCTTGTGCTAACTCAGATACTGCCTTGAAGATCATGCGGCTCTCCAGTAGTTGTTTTAGTCAGAGAGAACGAGGGTGAGAGCAAGAGAGGGATTAAGGAATTGGCTCATGCACTGATGGAGGCGCACGTCCAGAAGCTGCGGGGCAGGCCGGCATGCTGGGGACCCAGCGAAGAGCTGCAGTCTGGGTCCAGAGGCGGTCTGCTGGTGAAATCCCTCTTGCTCAAGGGAGTAGTCTTTGTTTTATTAAGGCCTTCGGCTGATTGGATGAGGCTCACCCACATTGGGGAGGGCCATCTGCTTTACTCGAAGTCCTCCAATTTAAACCTTAATCTCCCCCGAAAAACCTCTTCACAGAAACATCCAGAATAATGTTTGACTGAATATCTGAGCATCATGGCCAAGGTGACACATAAAATTAAACCTCACAGGAATCGTATTTCCCTAATTAGGACCTACCATCTTGGAAGGCACAGGTCCGCTCTTCGGTGTCTAACTCTTCCCATAGGCAAAGTCAGGAATTACTGTCAGGCGGTGTTTAATAAATCCCCCAAAGAGTGGAGGAATAGAACAGCAACCTTTGACCTTCTGGAAGCAACCTCCTGCACCCCTGAAAACAACAGAGGAGGTGTGACCAACACCTGCCTAATCTCCAGGGTGCCAGACACGTGGCAGCAGAAACACCAAACACATAACCCTTATTCTTTCTCTGTTTTACAAACAACTCTTCAGTCATGCTGGGTCACACCTTCCAGGGTAATAACAGGTTTAGACGGAGATGTCTGTTCATTTAGTTTGAACTCAGCACAACCCTAGCCAATGAAGAAAAGACAAAAGAGCAACACGTAAGCAGCTGTGGCCTAGGAAGGAGTTTCTGCCTCTTGTCTCTGACCATCTTTTATCACGTACACATGTATATCTGTTTCAACCTTTCTCTTTCTCCCGAGCCTATTAATAATTCACAAGCTCACACCTCTTCTCTGCCCCCTGCCCCAAATCAAGCCACCAGACTCAGAGAAGGGCTTTAGTGCTTTCTCAGCCAATTCACAGTCTGAAATTTGCAATTCTAAACCCAGAAACTAATTTCTAGGCTTCCCTAAATTCCAGAGCAGGCTGCCGCTTAGGGAGGAGGATGAGGCAGGCCTGGGCCAGAAATCTCCAGCAACTGGGGAGGTGGTAGGTCCTGAAGCCATAGTTCAATGTCAGTCTCCATTTTCAAGAGCCCCACAATTATCAGGTGCCCTTTTTATTCCCTCTTCTGCATCTGTAAAAATCCTTGTCATTCTTCCTCAGTCCCAGTAGAAAAATGGGCAAAGGAGAGGTACAGACTGTTCAAAGACAAGGAATTCCAAATGTCTCTTAAGCACATGAAAAGATGCTCAATCATGCTTATGATAATAGAAATGCAAATTAAAAGTACAAAGGGAATACATCAGATTGGCAAAGATCAGACGTTAGTGAACACAGTCTGGTGGGGCGGTGGGGCAGTCCGCGCAGCGAACACTGCTGGTGCAAGGCCAACCTCCTTGGAAAGCAGTTTGGCAAAATATCTCACATTTTAAAATGCACTAGTTCGATGACCAAGCCCTTCCATGTCCGGGTGTTAATAGATGTACTCCTATAGGCATGCAAAATGTCATGTGCCCACGAATGCACATCGTGGCATTGCTTGTAATAGCTGAAGACTAGGTGGCTATTAACAGGGGGCCAGTTAAATTATGGACTCCTATTCAGCCACTCAAAGGAATAAGGAAGGTCTGTGTGGGCTGATGTGGAAAATTTCACATGGGTATTGTTCAGTGACCAGGGCAGGGAGGGCGCCAGTGCTTACGGAGCTCTAGCATTCATGAGTGAAGAACACATGCATATATGTTGGGAAATGCATGCAGGAACCTGGAATAAGACCCAGGAACCTAGGGATCCTGGTTGCCTCTAGAGCAGGGACCTGGGAGGCTGCGGAGCATCAGAGAGAAGAAGATTTATTTTGAACGGAGTGCTTATTATGGGTTGAAGTATGACCCATAAAATTCATATGTTGAAGTCCTAACCCTCAACCTCGCAAAATGTGACCTCACTTGGAAATAGGGTCATCGCAGATGTAATCGGTTAAGATGAGGTCACGGAGGAGGATGGTGGGCCCCTAATCCAGTAGGACACGTCTCTTTATACAAAGAGGAGGTGGGACACAGGGAGAACACTGTGTGAAGACAAAGGCAGAGACTGAAGTGATTCTCAGGGAAGCACCAGGTGCCAGGAGAGAGGCACGGAGCACGTTTTCCCCTCGCAATCCTCAGAAGGTGCCAACCCTGAAGACGCCCTGACTTTGAGACAATGAGTTTCTATATTTCTAAACCAACCAGTCTGTGGTACTTTGGTACAGCAGCCCCAGCAAACTGATCCAGTATCCTTTGGTGTCTTCTGAATTGTGTATTATGCATCTGTATTACCAATTAAAACTATTTTCAACACAAATGTCCCATCCTCCCTGAAGCCTTCCCAGATTTACCAGTCAGGGTGACTTGCTCGGTCTTTCAGATTCCAAGAACATTTTGTCTCTGCAACAGCTTTGACCAGGTTGTAATATAATTTAGCTCTTCACAGGGCTCTTCACAAAGGGGGCCAAACCTATATACATTTCCATCATCGTTATGGTCCTCGAGTCTGGCCCTCAAATATTTGCTGGAGTGATTGAATATGGGTTACTAGACATTTTTTACTCCCTTCTGGCATTTCTATCACTATTTATTGATTTTGGGTTTAATAAGCTATCAGTTGATTTATGTTTAGTCCAAGTGACATGTCTGAAACCAGACCTTAAGATCTGGAAGATAGATGGAAGGAAAAAAAAATCACTTAAATACACATTTAAGAGTTTCATTTCAAGTGAGCTGGAGCATGTGGTTCGAGCATGTGGTACTTTTCAGGGGAGATAGTTCCTTAAACAGAGAGAGGGTTGATTTTCTGCCTGGTGGGGAGATAGGAATCAAGAAATTCTTCCTCTTGGAGCTACGGTGCTCGACGAGGAACAAATGGAAGAACCTGTCATTTCTTGCTATGGATTCTCGCTATGGATTATGGAAGTGGCGTTTGCGCTGGGCAATGAAGATGGGTAGTCAGGCTGCCCTATTTTTTTCCTAGGCTGCAATAACAAAGTACTACACACTGCGGAGTGGGTGGATGGGGGTGTGGTCTTAAAACAATAGTAATTTGCTGTCTCAAGTTCTGGAGGCCAGAAGGTGGAAGTCAAGGTGTCAGCGGGGCCATGTTCTGCTGGGAGAATTTGGAGAGGTTCCATTCTTGCCTCTTCTGTCTTCTGGTGTTTGCTGGCAGCCCTTGGCTTGTAGACACATCACTCCAGTCTCTGCCTCTGTCCTCACATGGCCTTCTCCCTGTGTGTGTGACTCTGTGTCCAAATTCTCCTCTTCTCATAAGGACACCAGTCATTGGATTAGGGCCCAACCTAATCCAGCGTGACATCATCTTAACTTGATTATATCTGCAAAGTAAGGTCACACGCTGAGGTTCCGGGTAGATATAAATTTGGGGGGAACGGGAATATTGTTCAACTCAAACCTGCTGCTGAGCTAGAACTCACTGAGGACAGAGAAGCAGCAAAGGGCAAAGGAGCATTTAACCTCGTTAAGAACAGGCTGTGGAATCAGACAGACTTGGTTTCTAATCCTGCTCGGCCATGTGAACTTGGGCAAGTTACTCAACATCTCAGAGCCTCTTTTCTCATCTGTGCAAAGGGCTTCCTAGGGTTGCTGGACTGAAATAAGCAAGATCAGGTCTTGGCATGCTTAGCCCAAGGCCTGATTTTTTTTTCTTATTTTAAATTAGCTTTTAACGCTAGAGTCCCCATTTCCACTGCTCCTGCCATTCTTTCAGGAAAGAATGTAGACAGTTAAATAGCAAATCAGGACAGTTTATGATTAAAGGCCCTGAGGCCTGGTACAAGATGTACCTGCTACAGGAGGTCAGAGAGCACAGGGTGGACAGACTTCAACTTTTAATAATAAACAAATGCAAAGTTAGTGCTATAATCTGAAACTCTGCAGCTAAGCCATGTTCATTTCTCTCCCACTCTCCCCCAGGGTGTATTTCCAGAATGTACCACTGAGGCCTCCATAGCATAACCAAGCCAGGCATCTCCTAGTCCCCTCTCTGCTCTAACTCCCATTGCTGGGGCTGCTCCCTCCCAATGCACTTGACCATCAGGACATAAGAGAGAAGCCACAGCATCCATTCAGGTGGACCTGCCTCCCACTGTCTAGGCTGCCCACAGTAGAAAGGCCTCCTTGGGAGGGGTTGGCTAGCGAAGCTGTGCACGGCCATGTCCGTTCATCTCTGACAACATCCCAGAGAAAAACCAAAACGACTTGGGCTGATCCGCGTTCTGCACAGGTCCGGGAGAACTGGCTGTTCTATACCAGCTCACGTGTTCCATTGGAGATGGATTAAATCATGCAGAGACCAAAATCTTTGGGGTGACATGTTCTTTGAGAACTCACCATTAGAGCTGGGCTTGAGTCCCCTCTCTGTGACCTGTGCTGTAAGTCAGCCAAGCCTGTCCACGTGATTGACAGGGCCGACTGCCATCATCCACAGCACCTGCAGCCGCCGTTTCCTAGGCACTGAGAAAAATTATGTGCACACAGCTTTGTTTCTGAGTTGTAGCTTCGTAAATGTTTTCCTTGGTGGCGAGTAGAACTAAGTCCATTGATTCACTTATTACACATTTTTTCTTTTAGAGAGAGGGACAGGGAAGGATAAAGAGGGGAAGAGAAACATCAATGTGGGGGGAAAACTTCGACTGGTTGCCTCTTGTACACACCCTAACTAGGGACCGAATCTGCAGCCCAGGCATGTGCCCTGACTGGGAATCCAACCAGTGACCCTTTGCTTTGCGGGACAAAGCCCAAGCAACTGAGCCACACCAGTCAGGGCGATTCACATATTATATTTATTGAGTGCCTCGTTAATAGCATGGGCTCTAAAACCGGTGGCTAAATTCAAAGCCCACCTCTACAAATCATGAGCTTTGTGACACTGAGCAAGTTAGAGTCTCTAAACCTTAATTGTTTCGTCTGTAAAGGGGGAATCATACTAATACCTACTGATAAGGCTGCTGGCTGAAGGGATTGTTCCAGGTTTGGGTCCTCTGGGGGCAGACTGTGAGACAGAAGTGAGCAAACGGGACTTTGAGGGAGTTCTCTTAACAGCAAAACCAGTACAAGGGAGAGCAGGAGGCCGGAATGGGCAAAGGGGAAGTTGAGATGTGATGCAGTGCCAAAGAAAGCAGCAGCCAACCCCAGAGGGTGCTCTGGAGCTGGGAGAGCAAGGGAGCCAGATTCTCAGCTGGACCAAAAGGATAGGGACATTGGGTGCCTCGGTAGGTCAGTCACTGGATACAGGTTCCACTGGAAGTTGAGACTTGGCCAAGGCAGTTTTCTTCACCTGAGCCAATCCCCAAATGAGAGCTGAGCTTGGTCTTCCCACAGCGTTTTCAGCATCTGGGAGAGTAAGTCCTTCATTGTTGAAAGGAGATCACAATATCCACCACAAAGATTAAATGAGATAATCCACATAAAGCCCATAATACAGTACTTGGCGTGCAGAAAATGCTTAATAAATGGTAGCCATTACAATTGTTGTTCTTATAGCTTATTTACTAGGCACTGTGCCAGAGGCTGGGGACACTGTGGCCATAGGATTCTTCTGTCCTCAAGAAACTCAGTTCATAAGCTAATCAGACCCTCAAACAAGCAATTGCAAGGCAGTACACTTGGTAGGGTGGCCCAGGATCTGCACGGGAACATCAGGAAGGGATACATGACCCAGACTAGGAAGGTGAAGGAGACTGATGCTGAAGGCGACACCTGCACTTGAAGAGGCATCAGCCAGGCAAAGGCTGTGGGAGGCGTGGTGGGCGGGGGAGCAGGTGGGGGAAGCAGTGTGTGCAGACAAGAGAAATCACCATGTGTGCATGACATAGTTCAGTAAGGCCAGCCCGGAGTGTCCTCCAGGGAGAAGGGAGGAAGGGTCTTGTGCGCACCCGGCCAAGGAGTGTGGACTTGGATACAGAGAGGGTGATGCAGAACCACTGAAGCATTCTAATCAGAGAAAGAGCTGCCACGTCGGCAACGGATTGGACCTGGACAAGATTAGAGGCTGTTGCCAGGTCCAGATGAGGGATAAGGGTGACTTGGACAAGGTTGGTGGCACTGAAGGAAGATAGAGCACAGTGTCAAAAAATATTAAGGAAGTGGGATCTACGGACTTGGTGATGACTGGATGGTAGGAGAAAACCAAAAATCCAGGGTTGTGTTTAAGTTTCTGATCTAGGAACATGAACTCCATATTCCTACATCAAACTGAGAGGCCTGGTGTCTCAGTCCAATGGGGCTGCTATAACAGAATACCATTCCGGGCGGCTTAGGAAGAACAGAAATGTATTTCTCATAGTTCCGCAGGATGGGAAGTCCAATATCAAGGCACCAGTAGATTCGGTGTCTGCTGAGGTCCCCACATCCCATTTCATAGACGGCTGTCTTCTCACTCTGTCCTCACGTGGCAGAAGGGATGAGGAAGCTCTCAGAAGTCTTTTTTATAGGGCACCACTCCCATTTGTGACGGCTTGGCCTTCATGGCCTATTCACTTTCTAAAGGCCCCACCTCCTCATATCATCACCTTGGGGGATAATAGGTTTCGACGTATACATTCTGATGGGGACACAAACATGCAGTCTACTGACTTGGGAAATGAGCGTCCTAAGAACTACAGAGAGAAAAAAAAAACCCTAACAACCCCACTAGAACAGACACGCTCCTCATTCAGCAAGGCTCAGTGGAGCTTCTTCCAGCCAGCTCTCCAAAGCTTATGGCTACATGTTAGACTAACCCCATTTGAAACTCCTGGGGGCGTACAACTCTCAGAATCTCAAAAGCAGCTATATTAATCCCAGAGGAACCTGCTTCCTCCCTGCTTTTGTCTAGAGCGGGGAGGGGGCAGGGAGGCCAGTAAAGAATGTTCTCAGTGCTGTAGTTGTAGTGGAAAACAAAGAAGACAGAAATAAAAAATTCACTTTGGACTCAATCTTTGGGAAACATCAATATTTATTGAGTACGGACTTTGGACCCAGCCTTGTGTTCAGGGCTTTAGATGTAAGGAAGGATAAGCTAGATACTGACCAGTAAACTTGAGGGTCCACCTCCTCCACTAGTAATACTTCTTATGGCAAATTAGTGCACTGGCATTTGGGTTTGTACATCAGTCTCTTGTGGGTTTGGTGACCTGAGTCAGTCACAGGGTCTTAACTTCCCCTGTATTTCTGCAAAACTGAGTTTTTGGACTTCAGAGCTGATGAGCAGGCCTATGTAAGTGGGAATGATGCCACGGGACATGATTCGCAGGCCTCTAGCATTTGCTCCAAAAGGAGTAATGTGAGGGCTGGAAGAGACACATCTTGTTGTCTCTGAGGCTTCCAGGGTAGTCTATGAATTTGAGTTGGAAAATTGAGCCCATTTACCAGTCCAGCACAACTTCTCAAATGTTTTCGGGGACGGGAATGAATCTGCATGCCTAAGGATCTAAAATGGAATCTCTGAGGGCACAGTACTCTCCGCCACCGCCCCCCCCCCTCCCCGGCCTCCCGCCCCAGAGGAACTGCATGCTTGGTTGAGGTTGTATGTACGTACAACCACCAAACAAATTTTTCACTTCTATTTTGTCTTTACTTCCCAAATGGAGGTCAAGATTTAAGATAGCAAGAACCAACCTCTGCCACATAAAGGACCAAAACCCAAAAGAATGTGAAACCCTTACAGTCGTTTGCTGCAATTATAGTTTCTATATTTGATATGCAAGGTTCAGGGGTATAAAACCATGCGCTGATGCAATCTTTCATTCTCTTTAGGTTTCAAAAGGAAGGCAGGTGAATTTCCATTCGCACTTGCATTTTCTCCCTGGGTTCTTTAATGTCAGATCAACATTCCAGAGGGCATAGGAAAAAAAAACAAAGTGATTAAAACGTAAACGAAAGACGCCAGTATTCCGAGTGTAAGAGGGAGCAAAGGGGGTAGGGGCTAGGCGAAACTAGTTTAAACATCAGCGACTTTAAAGGCTAACGATGACTTTGTTTTTATACGAAGGAGTCGCAGCAGGCACCGCACGCGCGCGGACTCCAGCCCCGGGAATACCCGCGCGGCTCCAAGAAAAGGGAACGAGTCCGAAAACCGAAACCAGTCGGGTACACACAGACGACGCCCGCGGCCGCAGGGCCACCTCGCGGGCGCATCCCTCCTCCCCGAGCCCCGCCCCGCCCTGGGCAGCCCGGGCGAGGTGGGAGGAGGCAGAGGTGGAGGAGGGAGAGGTGGAGGAGGGGCGGCCGGGCTGAGGCCCCGCCCCGCCCCGCCCCGCCGGCCAACGATTATAGCCGATGACTCAGGGCGGAGCTCCGCTTCCAACCCGCGCCGCGGCCAACTTCTCTGGATGGGACCAGAAGTTTCTAGCCGGCCAGTTGCTACCTCCCTTTATCTCCTCCTTTCCCCTTTGGCAGCGAGGAGGCTATTTCCAGACACTTCCACCCCTCTCGGGCCACGTCACCCCCTCCTTTAATTCATAAAGGTGCCCGGCGCCGGCTTCCCGGACACGTCGGCGGCGCGCACGGCTCTTGCTCCGGCCGCGGCCCGCGAGCTACTCGGCGCCTTGAGGCCCCACACCCCGTGACCCGGCACCCCGCGACACCGCACGCCGCCGGCCTTCCGTCCGGGCCGACCCCGAGCCAGCATGAGCGCTGCCACCCACTCACCCATGGTGCAGACGGCATCCGGTAACGGCGCCGGCGACCGCGACCCCCTGCCCCCCGGCTGGGAGATCAAGATCGACCCGCAGACCGGCTGGCCCTTCTTCGTGGATCACAACAGCCGCACCACGACGTGGAACGACCCGCGCGTGCCCCCCGAGGGCCCTAAGGTGAGCCAGGCGCCCCGTCTCGACGGCGAGTGGCGGGGCAGGGCGTGGGGGTGGGTGGCGCTGGACTGGGCCGGGCTGCGGGGACGCGAGACACCGGGCGCCCGCAGCACCCCGCGCCCCAGCCCTAGAGATCGGTGAAGGCCACTCGGGACGCATGGACCTCCCAGCGGCACCAGCTCCCGGGGGTCGGCCTGTTGCGCCCCTACGAGCCCCCTCCCTGGAACGCAGGGGGGTTTCTGGGGGTCGGCCCGGGGAACGCGACCCGTGCGGCCGCGCCAGGTCCCGTGCAGCGGCTCGATTCGAGGGGTCGAAAGCCGGGCGGCTGGTGCTGGCCTGGGCTCCGCGAGGGACAGCCGGCGGGCCTGGTCAGCCAGCGAGGCCCGGGCTAGGCCCTGTCAAAGCCCGGCTTCCCCGGGGCAGATCCTGGTTTCACTCCGCTGAGCGTGCTTCGGCCGGCGCCGGGGCGGGGGCGTAGGTTGAGCTCGGGTGATGGTCGCAGGAGTTTTACCTCCGACCGTCCCTCAACTGGGTTGAGGGGGACCTTGACTTTACTATCCTGTCTCAGGTAGAGTGACTCAGGAGACTCACGTAAATACATTCTTTCGTTTTCTTTCCTTTTTATACTTGGAGTTAAAATCGAAGCTGTTTCTGGTGGTAATCCATTCTAGCATGACGTGTTAAAAACAAGGTTCTCCTCTTCCAGGCAGTTCCTGAACTAAAGATGTGGGACTGTCTTACGGTTGGCCATCGCCTTACCACATTGCCTCACACTGGCGAGAAAGAGAAAAATTTTTAAATGGCAACATTCCCTTCCTTGTTATGGTATTAAAACGTCCAGGATTTGTTTTCAGTACACAAATAACTGAGTAGTAATACTTTCGTGAATATAGAAGTAGGTGTCATTTATATATATGTAAGGGTATATACTTAACGCTTAGGAGCATGAGATTTGAAAATAAAAATGTGAAACGTGTCCACCAATTTTAAAAATTATAACTAATTCTGCAATAATTGCAATTTTCTATAAATTTGAGCTTTTTCAAGAGGAGGTGTATTTATAGGGTAACTGTTCATGTTTTCTGGGCAAAATGAAAAGAAAAGCCAGAAAAAGGCTCTGGCTGCGTAACTTAGTTGGTTAGAGCATCCTCCTTATACACCAAGGTTTTGGGGTTCTATCCCAGGTCAGGATACCTACAAGAAGAACCTAATAAATCCATAAGTAAATGGAACTACAAATTAATGTCTCTTTCTCTCCCTCTCTCTGAATCAATTTTTTTAAAAAGCCATAAAGAACTAGTAAGTAATTTTGAAGACATAAAAATTCACAAAATTTCAAATGGTTATTATTTTAAAAGAAAGATTTATATTATCCACCTTCATTTTTTGAACTTTGTTCTTTAAAATACCGATAAAATTCTGGTGCCTAGTCATGAGACATTGAGCATTCAGCAACTTTTATGAGAAATTAATTATATATTTATTTCTGAAAATTAGTACAAGCAGCTGTACTTAGTAACAAGAGGCATAATTATACATTTGTGTGTGTGTGTCTGTTCAGCCCATTATTGGGTGAAACTAATGCTCATTTCAAGCCAGCGCTGTTACTGCGGTCTGTGTGGATGTAGATCTTTAGTGCAGTTAAAAAAAAAAAAATCATTTTGAGGCGTCCTTCCTATAGAGACAGGGACAGTCAGAAGCTGCTGGCACCTTTTGTTGTGAGTGAAGGTCAAGTTTGAACATATCCACTGGGAGTGTGTGTGTACCACGCAGATTGCCAGCACTTTGTTTTCAGTGCGAAACTCACCCAGCAAGTTGAGATCTTTGTGCATCCATCCAGTGGATGGATGGGTTAGGTTGTGGTTTCATAAAGGCAGGAAAAAACAGGTTGAATTACTATTACTCTCAACGAACAGAAAAGAAGAGCAACTAAATCAGAAATCTGAGGCTGGAAAAGTGTATTTGAAAATTCAAGTCAGAATTTTAAAGCTGAAAGGTCCTAGAGACCTTTTAGTTCAGGCTCTTTATTATAAGAAAGAAACTCTTGTGTGTTTCCAAAGGTCACTCAGCTAGCACTAATAGTAAAGAGAGAACCACACCAGAAAGTCCTAAGAAGAGGCAGTATATCTGTTAAGAAGGTAGAAGCATCTTGAATTTTTATGAAACCGTGAAGCATGTGGGCCAGAATACTTGATTGTTTTTTTCCTCCCAACCACCAAGTATTGAGTGACTGATTTCTGTGCTGTGATTACTTGGATGGTGATGGCCGGTCGTGATCATTCAAGAAAAGGGTTCTCGTTACCAAATTAATTACTTGAGATTTGTCAGTATGGCACCAACACACAAGACAAAAACCAGTGTTCCGTTCATTAGCTCTTTGGGCTTCATTGCTTTCAAACCTGTGCTTTGATATGCGCAGAATATCTGGGTGACTAATTCAGTTTCATTTACATGAATTACATCCTACTCCAGACTAAATACAATGAAAAAAAACCTTCATTATTACTTTACATTAGAAATTGATTTCTTAATGCATAATGAGAAAAGGACCCTGGCACAAAACAAAGGGCTATTTTGGAGGATTTGTGCTAAGAGGACCCTCCAAGCATCCTTATCTTCAAAGGAGATGCTCTCAATAAAGAGCTATTCATTGAGCAGGAATAACAGACCAAGCCGTCTTTGGGGGGAATACAGCTTCGGTGTGTTTACAGTTTGTTACATGTGTTGGTAAAGAAATGGCTCTCATTTGATCTTATACGCAGTCATCTCCCAATCGATCCTCCCACATTGCCCTGAGGTGGTCAGAGTGAGTCTATCTCCAGTTTTACAGAAGGGGCAACTGAAAGCAGGTGCCGTGCCCTTCAGTGCAGAGGCAGGACTGCTGGAGGCAAAGACCTTGGGCTTTATCCAGCTCCACTCTACGTGAACCTGCCCGCTTGGAGTCTTACTGGATATCGATTTTCTGCCCACATGGGCTTCCCACTAATCTCCTGGCAAGTTCATACCAGCCCAGGCCCCCTTCCTTGGCAGAGAGGTTTGCGCTCGCTTTGGAGTCAGGAGATGAACAGTTCCCTTGCAGCACCCCTGCCGGCTCTCCTCACTGACTAAACAGAGGCCAGCCACTTTGGAATATGTCATTGTATTGCTACGTCACAAACCCCCCTGGGGCCTTCCTCTCTCCAGGAGCAGGGTTTCCCTAGCTCTCCAGATCTTGGAGGTCACCAGCCTGGATTCCCAGCTTGGCAATCTTCGGGGAAACCCTTTGAGAACACAGCCTGCCAGCTCTGTCACCTTCTACCCCTGCCCTCCATCCCCTCCCCATGTTGAATCCGAACTGCTCAGGGTCGGGTCCAGAAATCTGTAACTCAAAAAAGCTTCCCTGTTGATTCTTGAATCTGCCAGATTGGCATTTGGGAGTCATTGAGTGGCAGTGATCCCATCTGAGGGGAGGAGTGGTGGCAGATTATGACTTGGAGTACAGTACGCCTGTGTGTAGGCCCTGTAATCCCTCACGGGGCACCTGCTTACCATCCGACCTGCGGAGGCTTTGTGTGAACTTCCATTTTCCTTGGTGAAACTCCCCAGTGCCTGGCTTCTGGGACTGTAAGTATGGGGGGTGATATAGGGAGGGATGTATCCTGGCAGGGTGGCAGGTCCCAGGACCCTCCTGCACCCCAGGAAGAAGCAAGCCAATGTTTCCTTCCTGTCTTGCCTTCCTGGCAGAAGCTTACCATAGTAATTGGACCATGTGTACTCGGGCCCTGTGAGAGAGAGGTAGAAACATCCTTTCAGAGGGAGTTGGAAATGTTCTGAGTTATGATTGAAGTAGACACACCATTTATTCTGCTTCACATTCAGCAGAACCTCCTGATTTTTCTTGAAGATGAGATCATTTTGCTCTTTGAAGATCGATTGCAAGCTCTTGTGCTTCTTAGAGGGATCAGAGCAGCCCGGAAATGAGTGGCCATTCTCTCCTTTGCATTTCCAGCAAGTTGTAGTTACCAAGAAGCAAATTCCTTTGCGACTGATGAACAGTAATTTGTTGAGCGGCGGGGTGCGGTGGATAAAGAGCATGGCTAGACGCCTTAGAAGTGCAACTCATCCGAGCCTTCCTTTCCCCTCTAGAGAGCTGTCTGTGTTTGGCTAATTCACAGACTGAACATAATTTGTTCCCTGTTCTGTCGAGTAGATTTGCCCTTTACGCGGGTAGAGTCAGTACACAGCAACTGTGGAGGTGTTTGACGTTAGCCAGGGTCAGGAAGGCTTAGCTGCTTGATGTCGGGGCTGGTTGTGAGTCTGAAAGCTTCGTACCACCCATGATTCTTGATTAGCGCTCTTCTCCTTTCCGGAATGACACATGGTTGCCTTATATAAACCACTCTACGTGTTTATTATTTTCTGTTGATGGTTTAAAATAACCTGATGTTTATTATCAAAAATAGGAAACCATGCACAATCCAAACCTACTCTTTCATGTTCACATTTTTGTTAGTTTAACATTGCCTTTAAATATTTAAGACACCTTACAGAGAAAAAGTAGGAACAGAAGACAGAGGCCTTGCTTGTTAGGAACCTCTGAGGACCCGCTAGTGCTAATGAAACCTGAATGAAGAAACCTCTGTCCTACCTGCCTGGAATTTTCTAGCCCCTCCCAGCTCCCCTGAATGAAGTCTGCACCCCTGGACCCTCCTGTGTCTCAGCTCTCAGACACACAACTGGACTTGGGAAACCCAGCTCCAAATCCCCTCCTTGGGCAGATGTGGAAGTTAATCTCCACCCCTCCCTCGGTGTCATGCAGCCTTGTGAGATATCTGGGGTTATTAAGTCTTTGCATACTTCTATGAAGATTTCTTGGGGGCAGGGGCATGGCAGCTGTTCAGGAAGCCAGGCAGTTTGCAAAAGTTTCTTTAGGTAGAAATGAACCCTTTTTTTTTTTTTTTGTCTGTCAGCGTATTTATATGTGCCAGACACTTGTGGGTGCTTTTACAAACCTTATCTCTTTAAATCCTCAAAGCAGCTGTCTAAAATAGAAGTGTTCAGGTGCATCGCCTCCATGAGAAAACAGACTTGGAGAGGTGGCGTGCCTGGCCTGAGGCCCGTCAGCTGTGACAAAACAGAAAGGCTGTTGTGGCCAGAGATCGACTCCCACTGGGCTGCAGACAGCAAGGGGTGACAGATTTGCCCCTAGTGGGCCTTCTTGAAAGTCCTTCACACTCAGAGCTTGCCAGGCATGGCCCCACTGATACACAGCCCGAGTGCACCTCTGTACAGCTGGCGAGAAACATTGGCTCATTTCCTGACCCTGGGTCTGAGCTTAGGAGGTGGGCCCAAGTCTTCACTCACTCATTCATCCCATCCGAAATTTCCTCAGTGCCTGCTCTCTGTAAGTCATGGGGCAAATGCCACGTAGAGGACACGTATGCCTCCCTCAGTGCCCTTCCCCACGAAGCATTTTCCTGCATCTCCTGGATTAGGGGGCAGGCTGTCCCTGCTCTGGACTCTGTGTTACTTTAATTTGAATCTTTTCTCCAAGAGGCGACACTTTCTACCCTGCCTTGGGGTCATGTCCCTGTGGGCTGACAGTTCCAGAGGCAGAGTCTGCATCTGTTTCATCTCTCTACCTCTCAGTGTCTGGCAGGGTCTACAAGCTCCATAAAAATCGAATGATCCTGTGTGGAGAGGAGTAAAACATGGGCCTGGGCCCAGAGTGGGCAAGCTGGCTAGAGAAAAGAGGCCCTTCCAGAAGCACAGACTGCATGTGTGTCTCAGGAAGCCTTCTCTTGGTTCCCGAGCGCTGCAGTATTGTCCTGGGCTCCCGGATGTCCCCAAGGAGCTGGGTCCTCGTCCTGGCATTTCTGAATGGCCTTTTCTCCGTAGACGGAGGACTTTAGTATTGATTCCCTGGGTTCATTCTTATCAGTCTGGAGAAAGCCTTTTTCCTGTCCCCACCAATGACACAGCATCTTGGAGCAGGCCTGCTGGAGAGGCTGGTTGCCGACAGCAGCCAGACTCACTGGTCCACAGCTGCACGGAGAGCCTCTCGGTGCTGTGGCGGGAGAGGTTCTTTTTGTTTTGTTTTTAATTTTCCCTTGCGGCTGACAGTAAGATCAGACACTGCAGAGGGAGCTGCTTATTCGCTGTTAGTTCGGAAAAGCCCAGGAACGCAGACTGCGCCTGTCTGTATCAAGAGCCTGTAAACAGCACAGCTACCCATGAGCCCCCAGCTCCGAGTGGTGGCCCTAGTGATTGAGGTGAGGCTTCCACTGCAAATTCCTCAGCGGCCTGCTGAAGAACAATCATTTCCCATTTCGAAATAACTTTCTCGGTGTTCATTAAGTAGAATGGCAGTTTTCCCCCCCAGTTACTTTAGATTCTTCTTGGACACTGAATGAACAAAAGCCCATGCATGTGCAGAAGGGAAGGCAGCCAGCTCATTTTCAGTTTTTGCTCCGTCCAGATTAGCCCTGTGGGTCCTGAGTGTCGGAGCGAGACCAGCTCTGCTGCCCGGGTAGGACTGTGGTGACTCAGACGTGAGCCGAGCGCCCACACTCCCCGCCTGGCCTCAGCCGGGCAGTGACTCAGCACCAGCGCTGGCGCCCTGACCCGGAGCACACTTGAACTGAATGTTCCAGGCCTCAGCCTCAGCTCAGCTTGGCCAAGCAGAATGAAGCGCTTTCTCTCTTGGTGCGTTTTACCTTGGGAGGATGAAGGGTTTGAAGACACTGGCTACAAACAGTGTATGGGTGTGGCAGGAACAGTGAAAAGGTTAACACATCCTGGCCTTGGTGTCAGGTTCTGGTGATCTTAGATAAATCACTCATCCTCCTAGAGCCTCAGTTTCCCCTTCTGTAAAATGGGCGCACAGTAGCCCCCATCTAGCAGGCTGTGAGGACCGTGGGGGATGGCACATGGAAAGTGATGAGTCAGGGCCTGACCTGCTGTGTGTGGGCAGTCCATGGAAAGGCTCGCAGCTTCCGCTGATAAGTAGGAAAGGAGTCACAGGGTGGTGGGTGTTTGGCTTCCGCACACGATGGACAGCTCCGGTTGGACATGGGTCTGTCAGCTCCCAGGTAGACAGACCGTAAGTCTTGTTTTTCAGAAGCAAGACCTCCTCTTATCCCCCTTGGGTCACTCTAACTTACTGTCCTTCACCCAGTGTCCAGGCGCCCTCAGTACCCTTCCCGAATGTCGCTGTGCCCCTGTGAGGGTAGGGTATCATTGGGCAGTGACTTGAGGATGCAGCATGGGGGTCACACGAAGGCTGTTGGGCCTTCTGGAGCCAGTGTCAGATCTGCAGCCACAGCTCCGTGAGACTGTAGACTCATTCCTGACCACCTCCCACCCCCACCCGTCTCTGCCCTGGCCTAAGGACAGTGCCAGGCAAGAACTAGGTGCCCAGTTGGTGTTGGGGGGAAAACTGAGTCACATTAATCTGGGACCAGCCATCTGCACAGCTGTTCTGGACCCAGCTCTAAGGAGCAGAAATATCACTGTGTGCAGGAGGAGAAGGAGTGGCTTTCTAGCTGTCGCTACCCTTTGGGGGATTGTGGCTGTTGGGGAGGAATGCTTTGAGCAGCTGTGTAGAGTGGGGAGGAGCGTCCCCCTGGGAATTCCCCCCAAAGCTGCCACCATCAGTCAGGAGGGTTCTCTGAGCCACAGTTGATGAATTACTGTTTTTTTTTCTTTTAGGAAATTGCATTTTATGCAAGATGTGTGTCTAGTGAAGCCCTGTACCCTGTTACCAATAAACACTTGCGTGTCTGGCTTCTAGCAGCTGGAAGAGCCAACTGATTGGCTAGTATGAGACAAGTGTTTGAGAAGCCCATGGAAATGTACCAGGAGGAGGTAGCTTAATCTCACTTTACACAGTATGCTTCCTGGTATGGAAATTTCAGGTACTTTTCCATCTGTTATAGGGCTTTAGATGATTAAAGAAAGGGCTCCTACTCTTTTCGTTTTCTAAAGAGGAGGTCGGTAGTTTTTAATTTCCTTGTAACCATGAGTTCAGGAGCAGGGAGTTTCCTGACTGGAGTTCTTGGCCTGGTTCTGCAGTTACTTCCCATGTGACCTTGGGCCACATCCACATGGAACCATGGGGGAGAGGACTCCGGGGGTGGGGGACTAGGGAGGCGCGGTGCTGACTCTGAGCCCCGAGCATTCCCTCCAGCAGGGGAGAACGTAGCTGTAGGTGCTGGCGCCTGGCCTGGGAATCACTTCCCTGGTAGGGGATGCACTGAGGATTTTGTGGGGGACACCAGCCAACCTTCTACTCCCAGACAGAGCCTCCCATGCCCCAACCTGGCTTGGCTGGGTCCTGGGCACGTGCGCAAGGAACCACAGCCACTGTGAGTCGGGTGTGGATTCTCAGCGGTGAATTTGTCCCAAGTGCAGGCCCTTTCAGAGCAGCTGGCTGGGGCCTGTTGGAGGGCGACGGGAGTTTAGGGTTCCTGCCCCTAGAGTTGTTTCTGACTTTGTTTGCTTCCAGGTTGTGAAACTTTAGATACAGTTCTCAACAGAGAAGATGGCCGCCTTGCTCATCAGTGGTCTTAAGATTCAGCTGTAGGGGCTCTGAACTCTAACAGGCTCATTACCAACTTAGTGAGACCACCGAGGAATTAGGCTCTGCAAACCGTAGGCCCAACCAACTGTTGCCCAGTGTCCGTCAGTAACTGGAATGGAGAAATGTGATTGTATAGGGCATGGGACCACTCAAGAGTTTACAAAGACTTCCCTGTGCCTTATCTCCTTTAAACCTTGCAAAACCCCCTGGTAGGTATGGGGATTTTCACCGCAGGGGAAACTGAGTCTTTTTAGTAGCAAGGAGTCCTGTCTGAGGGCACACAGCTGGTGAGCAGCAGGAAGGAATCAGCCCAGGGTGATGACTGGAAGACCCTGGTTCATGCTCGTGTGTCCTGCTTGTTGGACAGAGCTGTGAAGGGAAGCAGTGTTGAGTGTCATGTTGTAAAAGCTTTCCCCAGTGGAACCACATAGGGACATCCATCTCATTAATCCTAGGGCAAGATGCATGCGTTTTAATAGTACATATCAGCTAGACCCTGCAGTCAGCTGTGACTGGATTGCTTACGGAGTTTGTGGTCAGCGCTGACTCTTGTCTTAGAAGTGCTGTAAATGGACTTTGGTGGATGTGGCCTTCACTTATAATTCAGAATTTGCCCGTAATGTGCCCAAAACAGGGCTGGGCTGTGGGAGAGACCCTTTATCACAATCCAGTGGGAACTGAAGGAATTTTGGGTTTGGCTGTGGGCTTACAAATGGGCAATAATACTTAATTCATTTCTATGGCCCGTGATACCCACGGAAAGTTTTGGGTAGGATGTTGAAGCTCAGCTCTCTGTTTGTACTTTCGAAGGAAGCTTGTCTTAATGTTTTGTTTCCTGCTGGGAAGAGGTGAGCCAAGCCACTTAATTTTGATCTTGGTCCTACATATATGGGGAGTTCCAGGATTCTTGTTTCCCTCCATCTTTTTTTCCTTTGTTGTGGAAGTTTTGAAGTGTCATTAGTAAAAGTCAACACCTGACCGCTATGAAGGCTCTTCCGGCCTAAAAACCCAGTTATTAGAATCAGTGTCCTACTTGCGACTCCAGAGCTGTCGACCGACTCCGGGGCCGCCCACAGAGTTCCCTTGTTGCCGTTGCCTCCATTTTGACCATACTCATGGGAGCTGTGGGGTGTGCACCGTGGAGCTGAGGTTGGGGGCTTAGAGTGAGGCCATTTTTTAGGGTTCAGAGGTCACTCTTTGTGCATGCAGGGAGCTGATGGTGGATGGGCTGAGGCCGTCCCCCAAGCGACTGAGGCTGTGCATGTGCAGCACTTTGGCACGGCGGTTGGCGTGCACCTTGCAGGTACCCACGAACAGTCATTCCTGCCTTGATTGTAGGGCAGGAACCCTTCTGTGGGGAGGGGGTGTCAGCAGCCTCCTCTTCTTTGTTTGGTAGGGGTCCCCGGAGTTCCAGCAGTTAGGAAGGGTCCTTTTAGATTTCCGCAACATCCACTTTTCCGTGTTTTTGAGCTTTATTATAGATGCTTAGAGCTAGAAGGGACCTTGGAAATCAGAGGCCCGGAGTCTGTCAGAGTTGAAAGGAACTTCACGGAGATCAGGGTTTCTCAGTGCAGCCCAGCTGGCTGTCCTACACTTCTGTTGAATCAGACTTCGTTGGGGCTGGTCTTAGCATCTGCATTGTTTTTCCATTTCCTGAGTGCCCCTGAAGTCCCCTAGAGCCTGAGACCACTGCTTTATAGAACATCTGGGCCTCCCCTTCATTTTACAGCCGAGGAAACTAAGGTCCAGGGAGGGGACGTGAGCTGCTTACATAGCACAAGTATTCAGGGCAGAGCCAGGATTAGGACCAGCTGCAGTCTCCCTCTGTGTCTCCAAGCTGTGCCCTAGCACCCACCTTGTGATTAAAAACAAACAATGAAGTTTAGGTGTGTTGTTAATAAGCAGGTAAGATATGTGTAAACCCAAGGGCTCACCCAAGCTCAGAACCTGATTCCAGGTTTCTCTAATAATAACATCTTGTACTCAATAGGGCAAATTTTGGCTCATCTGGGGTAATTTTTCCTGCTTTTTATCTTGTCTATCTCGTGGAGTTGTTTGGTGCTCTCTGAGGTGTGCCCCAGAGGACTTTAACGTGTACACAAAAAAGGAAGAATTAACCAATTTATTTTATAAATTAATGCAGTGAGGTAAACAGTGAAGTCAGGATGTGCTGGCTCTTTCCAGATTGGGTTTGTACGTGTGTATTTCTTGTCTTTGGCCAAAGATAAGGGTAGTGGCCTGAGCTACACTGGAAAATAATTCCTGTGATGTCATCAGTACTCCTTAAGAAGCTACAGGCAGGTCATGATATGGCAAGGATCAGCCCTCATCTGCTTGATCACTGTCCTACATGTGATCGTGTCCAGTCCCTGTCACATGATCATGGAAAATAACCCCAAGGATATGAGGTCCCTGTTGAAATCAGAGGGGGCAGACCCCAGCTGGTGTAGCTCAGTGGATTGAGCGTTAGCCTACAAACCAAAGGGTCACTGGTTCGATTCCCCAGTCAGGGCACATACTTGGGTTGAGGGCCAGGTCCCCAGGAGGGGGCCTGTGAGAAGCAACCACACATTGATGTTTTCTCTCTCTCTCTCCCTCCCTTCCCCTCTGTCTAAAAGTAAAATACATAAAATCTTTAAAAAAAAAAAAGAAATCAGTGGGAGGGCAGATTGTGAGTCTCCTGTGAAAGCTTCTGGTGTAACCAGTAGGCTTCTTCTGGACTACGTTTGAACTTGAGAACAATTCATTTTTTAAAAAATGATTTTATTTATTTACTTTCAGAGAGAGGGAAAGGAGGGAGAAAGAGGGAGAGAAATACATCAATGTGTGAGAGATTCATGGATCAGTTGCCTCTTGGACACCCCCAACTGGGGACTTGGCTTGCAACCCAGACATGTGCCCTGACTGGGAATTGAACCAGTGACCTTTCATTTCGTAGGCTGGCACTCAAGCCGCTGAGCCACACCAGCCAGGACCAATTCTTATGGGACCGAAGAGACATCTAGTCATATTACTTTTTTAATTTCAAAAAATTGTATCTTTTTTTTATTGAATTGTGATGAAAAAACCATAGAAGATAGAAAGGGCAATTTAATTCACCCTTCTGGGTGGTGGTTTTTAGTAAAAACTGAAGCACTTGCTGTTGACTGGGCTCTAACGATGGAGTAGAAACAATAGAAGGTGGCTTCCCCCTTTACTGGTATAGACCTTGTTACAGGAAGGAGTTTGATTTTTGGTTTAAATTATTCATCCATGTAGAAGTGTTAGTCAGTTCTATAAAACTGATGTGGTTTATTAATTTACCTAAAGCAGTGTTTTTCTAAACAAAAACCTCCCAGAGTGGGAGGGGAGTCACAACCTTTTAGACTTGCGGCCCCGTGAAGAGAGGTGTGGTTTTTTAGTGAATGGATAAATGGGGCATTCATTCACCTAGAACCAGGAGCACAGGCCCCAGGGCTGCAGGACAAGCAGCCTCCGTGTCACCCTCCAACCCTCCTGCCTTCCCCCTGTGTCAGCGGACAGCCCCATTTTCAGTCAGCCCCAGGCTCAGCACTTGCTTTTGAGCCCTTCCCCCCGGGCTCTTCCTCCTGGGTCACCCTTCCTTTCATGCCCTTGTCCCCCGCTTTGCCTTCACTTTCTTGCTCTTATCCCTGAGTTCTCTTCTTTCCTGACATGTCTTGGTTTCTCCTTTCAATTCCTCCCACCTTGGGGAGGTGTCTTGTCAGCAACTCACAGGACAGTGGACGTGGGGTCTCACTTACAGCTCAGCCCTCTGGGCCCCCAGCCTTCTTCAGCTCAGCACTTACCTTCAGAGGCCATCCCACCCCTGCCTGCAGTGACCACAGGCTTGCTTCCACTGACCCCGGGTGGCACTTCTTCAGAGACCCAGGTTGAAGGTTGGCCCCAGGAAATAGTCTCTGCCGTCACAGTCCCCTGGGCACGCAGAGGGACTCCCTCCCTCCTCTTCCTTCCCTTTTCTCTAGCACTGAGTACAGCATGTGTTCAGAGAGATGCATAAAATGCACAGCTCTTGGCAGGCCGACCCCAGGGCCTTCAGGGGGAGCCAGACCTCAGCCAGGCCTGTCTGAGGTTTGCAGGCCCTGGAAGGACCTGAGTTGAAGGCCCGGCTAAATGCGGGCTGTACAGGGATGGCAGGCCTGGCGTCTGTGAAAACCAGTGGTGTGTGTGGGGTGTGGCAGGGAATGGACAGTGTGGGGGTCCCAGAGAAGTTCAGGGTTTGATAGATTTTTACATAGGTGTACACCCATTTACCCCTACTCAGAAAAAGAGTACGTTTCTCTTGCCTCCAAAGTGTCTTTCAAGACCCCCCCCCCCAGTCCTTACCATTTCCCCCGGGGTAGCCACCATTCTGACTCCATTCACCATCGAGTAACTTTGTCCTTCAGTTTTGATTCTTCGACACTTTGTGGTAGCATAATCCTATGCCCGTTTAGGGAGGAAACTCACATGTGTTTCGACCTTCTAGGCCTCCCTCTTGACCGCTGTCATAAAACCTCACAGTGGCCCCGTGACAGGGTGTTGCCAGCTCCACTTTCTGGATAAGGGGTGCAGGGCTCACCGAGGTTAAGAGGATTATCCCAGAACTGTTACCAGTGGAGGTTGGAATGGACTTACAACCTATCTAGGGGAGCTCCGTCCTGGCTGGAAAAGCCCGTGTGTTTCCCCACCTCCAGGGTCCCCCGGGCTTTCCAGGAAGTCCGGCTTCCCAGTTGCTTCGTGCCGCCTTGAACTGCCTCGGGTAAGCCCCTAGTTGGCAGGGGTCGCGCTTGCTGGTTTGGTCTCCGCATTGCACCGAGCACCTCAGCAGCAGGACATTCGCCAGGAGGTAGTGGCTGAGGGCTTGCTAACTGCTCAGCTCCGGGGAGTATTCAGATGGCAAGAGGCTTTTGTGGCGGCCTGGAGGGAGCAGTGCCCCTCGGCAGCCAGCAGAGACTCCTCCCCACCCCCACCCCCCAACCAGGACTTGTCCAGGCCCTGGTTTGAGCTGGATGAAGGGTCCCCGGTGAGTGGATAAAATGCCCGGGCTGAATGTTAGGAGCAAGCACCAAGTAGCACAGGGTTTCTTGATGCTTCTTGCCACCTCCTCTGGTGCCTGTCTCCCGGCAGGAATTCAGTTTTGACTGTGAGGCCTGGACCCAGTCCCTGCTCTTGGGTGACCTGAGAGTTGAGCAGGCTAAAATAATGCAGCCGCCCCAAGCACGTGGGTATTCTAATCTGAGAGTGCCTGTTAGTTGGTGTCCCCAAGGACACAGCGACACCCTTGGCTCTCCTGTGTGCTGGAGGCCCTCTGGGCAGGGGCTCAGCGGGAGGGCAGCAGTGGATGGGTTTGGGAGGGCTAAATTCCAGGGTCACCCACCTGGTGCACACAAATATAGAAGCATGGCAAAATTCTAGTGGTCCATCACCCAAAATACAGATCAGCCCTCGGCTTCCCTTACTGGCGACTCAATTTGTCACAGTGGGAATTGTATGCCCTGTGAGCTTCTAGCACCTTGGCCTTTGGCGTCTGTTCGCAGTTCAGAGACGCCTCCTTAGGTAGAGGTCACTGCCCTTAATAGTGGATCCACCTGGATGTGTGTAAGTGGCACAAGTCCACCGCCCCTTCCTGTGTGAAAGGACCATCTAATGCTCAGGAGATGGTCAGGACCGAGAGCCTGGGGGCTCCCTGGCTTCAGTTGCCCAGCCTCTGCTCGGTGAGAAATGACATTGCCCTGTGAGTGACTGGCCAGCCTTGTCATCTGAAACAAGATCTCTCTCTTTGGTACATCTGGAACTTGGCCTTCTCAAGGGTCCCAAAATAGCCAGGCTGCTGAAGGGAGGACTTCATGAGGGGACACGGAGGGACCCCAGCAGCCCCTTGCCAAGCAGGCTACGTGGGCATCAGAAATGCAGCACATTTAATCCCTGGGTTTTGTTCTCATCCTGTGCTGCTGCTGCGTCCCTTTGTATCTCTCTTTTTTGCAGCTAGTTCTGAAAATATTCCAGAGGAGGTGACCTCCTCCTGCCGCCCCTTCTCTGCGAAGGTTTCCAAGCTGCAGCCTGTGTTTGGGGCCAGCACCCCTCTGGATTGTTAGGAAACGGGAGGACCTTTGAGGAACCAGAGAGGCCGGCTGTAATTTTGCGAGTTGGAATTGAATCCTCCTCCCACCTCCTGATCTGGGTCCCCAAAGGTTTGGGAGACTGCCAGTGACTCTTCTACAGACCGTGCTGCCCCGCTGTCACCCAGAAAAGAAACCTGTCTTACCGGTGTGGGAAACTGAGCCTTCCCTGTGCTCAGCAGAGACCTCGGCTAGTCTGATTTCCCTTGAGGCCTGTAATTCTTAAACTGCTGGCCAGATAGCAGCCTGTGTGTGTCTGTGTGTGTCGGGAGGGCTGGCAGAAGTGGAGTGGGGGCAGCGGTGCTCCTTGTGCTCAGCTGCGCTGGCCTGCCCTGGGGGGCCCAGGGTCACTCTGGAAGGTGGGAACACTCGGCACCATGCTTTTTCCTCTTCGGAGGTGTTTCCTTCCCAGTTTCTAACCTGTATGTGTTTCTCTTTTTGTGTTAGGAAACTCCGTCCTCTGCAAATGGCCCTTCCCGGGGGGGCTCCAGGCCACTGCCCACTAGGGAAGGCCACGCTGTGTACCCCCAGCTCCGACCAGGCTACATTCCCATTCCTGTCCTCCATGAAGGCACCGAGAGCCGGCAACCACAGCCGTTCTTTGCCTCTCCTCAGCCTGGGACGCAGCGATTCCGAACTGAGGCAGCTCAGAGGCCCCAGTCACCTCTGCAGGGTGTGGCAGAAACCACGCAGCCAGATAAACAGAGTGGACAGGCGGTAGCAGCTGTGGCAGCCCAGCCCCCAGCCTCCCACAGACCTGAGGTAAGGAGAGGCCTGGCTCTTGGGCCTGTGGGTGCGACCTGGGAGCTGGCGTGCTGCTGAGGCTGGCCCCAGACTCTGCCAGCACCCTGGGCCTGGCATCCGATAGAATGCAGGGCATCTGGGCCTGGTGGGCAGCATCAGAGGTCACCCAGCAAAGACAGCTTGACAGCCCGCATTGTCCACCAGCATTTCACAGGTGTGTTTTTCAGATGGGCAGGGATCATGGCTTATTTTTGTAGTTAAGGGATTGAGGCTCAGAAGGGCGAAGAGCTTGGTCCAGATTTGTGAAGGGGACGTGTAATCGCTGGGATGGTAGCCTGGCCTTCTGGCTCCTAATCTGATGCTCCTTCCTTTCGCTGGGCTTTCTGGTTCAGAAACAGAGATGCTATGTGTTAGTTTGTGAAGTTCCGTGTTCACGGGTAAGTGTTGACTGCTTGGAGCTATACTGATATGACAGGACAGCATAGCTGCCCCCACAGTGTCCTACAGTTTAAATAGAACTCCAAAATAAGACGTCAGGAAGGCAGCAGTTTTATGATAGCATTTTAATCCTGAAGGCAGTACTTCAGTGCACAAATAGCTAAAGAGTAATTCTTAGTCTGGTTCTTAGCCGAGATTGGAGGGCCAGTGGACCCCAGTAGGGTTCCTTTGTGGCAAATCCTCTTGTTTGTGCTGTCTGCAGACCGGCCTGTTGTGTCCTCATGCACAGGTCTGGAGCAGAAGTTCTTGCTCCCTGTCCACACCCGGGGCTGAGATGCCTCCCCCAGCTCTATTTGGGGTTCCTGGCTTCACTGTCTGCTTGGGGCAAAAAGTCACAGTTAACGAGGCACAGTGGGAGGCTCTTGGCATTTTTTAATTGAAGCAGTTCCTATACTTACAATGTTTTGGTTGGAAAAATAAAACATGACATATCATTGAGAAAAGTCTTAGCACATTCGAGCTAGCAGAACCCTTAGAAGCCAGCTGGAGAAAGGGCCTGGCCTTCCCGGGGCCACACGGGGGATGCCGTTTCCTGTGCCCAGCTGAGTTCCCTGTGGATCAGCAGGGGACGGGTGAAGGAAAAAGGAAATGAAGTGACGTGTAATAACAAATACAGTGTGTTGAGACCTTCGTGTTTGTGGCACTCATGCTGAGGCACATACAGATTATTTCATCTTCAAGTCAGCACAGTGAGGGGGGTGGGTACCTAGTAGACAAGGCTCAGGAAGCTACTGAGCTGGTAAGAATTCGAACCCTGGCCTCTTGGCTGCAGAGCTCCCAGTCCTAACACTACAGTTTGAAACAGAAAGGCTTACAGGTGGGAGGTCCTGTTAAACCTATGTCCCGATTAGGCACATAACAGAGACAGGGTTGGAGTGCCAGGGAGAGGGTCCTTCTTGGAGCCACACTTCTCCTCTTTGTGTCTTGCAGCGATCCCAGTCTCCAGCCGCCTCAGACTGCTCGTCCTCGTCGTCCTCGGCCAGCCTGCCCTCCTCCTCCAGCAGGAGCAGCCTGGGCAGTCACCAGCTGCCCCGGGGCTACATCCCCATTCCCGTGATACATGAGCAGAACGTCACCCGGCCGGCCGCGCAGCCGTCCTTCCACCAAGCCCAGAAGACCCACTACCCAGCTCAGCAGGGCGAATACCAGACCCACCAGCCGGTCTTCCACAAGATCCAGGGAGATGACTGGGAGCCCCGGCCCATGCGGGCAGCATCGCCGTTCCTGTCGCCTGCCCGGGGTGCATCCAGCCGGGAGAGCTCTCCAGGCAGAAGTGGCACACCAGTGCACTCCCCGTTGCTCCAGCGTGTGCACGCCACAGTGGACAGGCCTCAGGTAAGAGAGTTGGTGTCGCCAGACTGACTGTGACAGTGTTTCTTTAGGGGCAGGTGCTCTGGGTCCCCCATCAGCCCTCCCTAGGTTATTACAAACACGTAACAGGAGGAAAGTAACTTTTGGAAATGACTGGTCATCAGTAGAAGTGCAGGACCTAAACCCTCTAAACCCTCAGTATTTTCTGGCTCTAAACCATCAGTATTTTCTACAGCCTTTGTTCATGTTTCAGTGCAACTGCACTAGGGACAGGCTCCACCCACCATGATGGGAAACAGCTGGGCAGAATGCAGCATCACTCACACACCTGGGCCCAGGTGACTTACCCTTCAGGGCCCTTCAACCGCACCTCCACACCCCAACCACAGCCTTGTCTCCAATCTTCCAGGACGCTTGCCTCCTTCCTCCCTGATACTTCTCCACTCTAGAAGCCCGTTCTGTCATTCCCACCTCTGTGCTGAAACTACCCCCAAAAAAGCTTTCACAGCCCAGGTTCTCCCCATCCTGCAGGGGACAAACCAGTCTTGCCTCTGTGAAGCCTGCTCACCTTTCTCACAGTGCCTCGTGAGTCCCTCACAGTTCAGCACGTGGTTACTCTGTGCATTACAGAAGCGTTCATTTTATCTCTTCCACTCGGCTCTGAGCTTGACAACAGGGACGGTACCGTCCACCTTCCTCCTCCTCTGCAGTGGAGGACCACATAGCCTGGCTCGTGGGTCGACCTTCTCAGCCGACGGGAATACCTTCCGACCTGGTGAAAGTCCCAGGCGCGGGCCTGCTTGTCCTTCAGTGGAAAGGGCGGGCACGGGTTCCTGGAGGAAGAAGCCATCCAGCTTCAGCAGCTTGTAACTCAGCAGCAGTGTATTCGGCAGCCCCAGGCCCCCTCTGGCTCCAGCTTGGGCAGCTGAATTAATTCTCTGCCACAGTCTTTAGAAGGAAGTGCCCCTGTAAAGAAACACAGAGTATCTTTTTACTGCAAGTAAGGACACTGTCCAGAGCCCTGTAACAGAGCATCTGCCTCTGTTTGTTTGTTTGTTTGGGGTTTTTTTGGAGGGGGTTTGGCTGTTTTGTTTATAAATTAACTTCAGCCTTACAGAGGAATTTTAAGAACCTACATAAAAAGTCCATTATACCCTTCACCCATACTCACTGTTAACATTTTACTATGTTTGCTTTGTCATCTTTTCTCCCTGTATATGTTACCTCTGTGTTCCAGTTGTTTGAGATTTAGTGGTAGATATCATGCCTGGTACCCCGCCCCCCTCGCCCAACTACTTCAGTAAATATTTTCCCAAGTGAAAGACCTGCTTGTTCATAACCACAGAACACTTACCAGGACTGGGAAATTTAACATTCTTCCGTCATTGTTATCTAATAAACAGCCCATCTTCAGATTTCCTCTCCAGCCATTGCCCCCGCTCCCGGGTCTAACCCACATCTAATCTAGGGTCATGAACACTGTGGCAAGATGTCATTTCTCTTAGTCTCCTGCAGCCTGAAACAGTTCTTTGGTGGCCTTTCTTTGCTCTCATGACCTTGACTCTTTGGAAGAATATAGCCATGAAGCAACCCCTTCTTAAGTGTTTCTAAAATCACTTCTTACCTAGCCATTGTTTTAAAGCCCAAAGAGGGACATGGGACTGGTTCATGAGTGGCAAGGGCCAAAGTTGAGGACAACTGGGAGGGCAAAGGAGGTCGCTGGCGTTCCGACAGCAAAGCACCCACCAGGTCCTTACTTGGGCTCAGTGATCCTGGGCAGGAGGTGCCCATTTGCACAGCTAGAGCTTTTTCGCCTCCGTCTTTCCCAAATGTTTCCCACAAACAGTAAAATAATATTTAACTCTTTTTCCACTTCCCTTTACCTTGTCTGTGAACGATGGCCTGCCTCCCTTTTAAAGCTCGTTCAAAGATCCCTTTTCGGAGGCTTTGCAAGGATTTGCACTAACTGAACACTCTAGTGGAATTTGGTATTTTAGATTGCGCATACTTCAGAGATGATGTATTTCCCAGTTGATGAGATTGGGGTGTGTGAGATCTTTTAGGGGGTTTAGATACTCACCTAAATGTAGACAAGCCAAGCTATTTTGGTTTTAAGCGTAGCTTTTTAAAAGACGGCCCTTACAGTCACATTAAATTAAAGAGCAGCTCAGCCCGTGCAACCAGAAGCCAGTGTAGAGATGCATGGCCGAGTGTTAGCTCTGGCACAGACGTGCCAGCCAAATTCTCCTGGGGTTAACTATTTTAGGCGTCTTGCTCATTCCTGAAAAATATATCAGTCTGGGCAGAAAACACTAGACGGTCATAGGTTTAAAAAAAAATTATAACTTTTCTGAAACAGGAGGTGGGAAGGTCACACCCTGAACACAGAGACTGTCCACGTAGTGTAAGGAACAGACAAGTGGCAAGTATTCTTCCACAGCTGCATCACCTGAGTCTGAGTTACTCAGGAATTTGCTTTGAGCTAAACTAAGCCATCAGCATGAGGTTCTAATGCTTAAATTTTTGAAAATTGTTTTGGTTTTCTTTTTATTACCCGAAGAATCCAGTGAGAGGTATTGGTAGAAGACTAACAGACCAACGTAATGACAGAAGTATGACAAATGGTTTGGTCACACACACGATTAGTACATTTTTATTTTATTGTAACAGCTGTTACTGTGAAAATCTCTATACTGTTAAACTTTTTTTAAAAAGCCATTTCTCGGTTTTCTTTCTAATCAGTGCTATACTAGGTATAAACAACATCCTGTGACTCTCAGCCAGTTATTAAAAATATCCTTGTGTCCTTGCCTCTTCTCAGCAGCCCATGACCCATCGAGAATCTTCGCTTGGTCCCCAGCCTGAAAGCAAACCAGGCCCAGCTGGACCAGATCTCCTTCCTGGACATATCCCAATTCAAGTGATCCGAAAGGAGGTGGATTCTCAACCTGTTTCCCAGAAGCCCCCACCTGCCTCTGAGAAAGTGGAAGTAAAGGTTCCCTCTGTTCCCGTTCCGAGCCCCTCTCCCAGCCCCGTCCCTTCTGCTGCTCCCTTGGCCCCCAAGAATGTGGCTGCAGAAGAGAGGGCAGCCCCCAGCCCTGCCCCAGCAGAAGCCACACCCTCAAAACCAGGAGAAGCTGAAGCACCCCCAAAACATCCCGGTGTGCTGAAAGTGGAAGCCATCCTGGAGAAGGTGCAAGGGCTGGAACAGGCTGTGGACAACTTTGAAGGTAAGAAGACAGACAAAAAGTACCTGATGATAGAAGAGTATTTGACCAAAGAGCTACTGGCCCTGGATTCGGTAGACCCTGAAGGACGAGCTGATGTCCGTCAGGCCAGGAGAGATGGCGTCAGGAAGGTTCAGACCATCCTGGAAAAACTTGAACAGAAAGCAATAGATGTTCCAGGTCAAGTCCAGGTTTATGAACTCCAGCCCAGCGCCCTTGAAAGTGATCAGCCACTGCAGGAAATCATGGGTGCCATGGCCACTGACGAGAGTAAGAAAAGTGCCAGAAATGGAGAAGATCCTAAGACTGACACCCAGCAACCAGAAACCAAAGTAGCAGCCACTCCAGACCCCGGCAGCACGACAGACACAGCTGGTGACCCAGCAGCACCACAGTCTCAATAAAAAGCAGGCTCAGAGCCTGGGAACTGATTGTGTGCGTTAGGGAATTCTGAATTGCATGCATTTCAGGGACTTGAAATCAGTTGGTTTTTACTCTTCATAGCCGCTTGTCATGCAGTAACCTGGGTGGAGGCAAAACAGTTAAAGGGCTAAAAGGAAAATGATGCTTTTCTTCAGTATTCTTATTCTGTACAGTAAAGAAGTTGCTTGTTTCAAAAGTGTAACAACATGGCTTGCTGTTTCGGGGCCCTCTCTGCGTGGGCCGTGCGTGTTAGCCGTGGCTATGAGCTGCTTCCTGTAGCTCGGGCCTGGAGTTTTTGGGGGGGGATAGATGAGGAGTTGATTTCCCATCACATAAACATGAAACCCATTTTCCAGAGATGTTACCATTTTAATGAGATGATTTTCTTCATCTCAGAGCTAAAATATCTAACTTTGATAGAAGAAAATGTGTAAGGAGCCATAGGAATTACCTGTATGTTGGATGACTTTAATGCTACATTTTAAAAAAGGAAAATAAAGTAATAATATGACTCAGAGTTTTTTGTGGTTTGTAAAACTCAGAGGAGAGTGGCAGCATCAAGATGGTTTCTTGCTGACTTCAGTAAAGATAAATGGCAGGTATGTTTACAAGTCCGCGCTGGGTTTTGTACCATCTCTACTGGCCTAGCTCATGAGAAAATGAGTCTTGGTCATTTTTTAAAAATACGTTTTATTGATTATGCTATTACAGTTGTCCCAATTTTTCCCCCTTTGCCCCTTCCACCCGGTACCCCCCATTCTCTCCGGCAGTCCCTTCCCACCCCCCACTATTCATGTCCATGGGCCATGCATATAAGTTCTTTGGCTACTCCATTTCCTATACTGTTCTTAACGTCTCTGTCTATTCTGTACTTACAGATTTGTACTTCTTTCAGCTGGCTGGACAATGCCCAACCTGCTGAGCTACAGTCAGGGCCTCCAATTTGTACCTCTTTTTTTTTCTTTTTTTAAGATTTTATTTATTTATTTTAGACAGAAGGGAAGGGAGGAAGAGTGGGAGAGAAACACCAATGTGTGGTTGCCCCTCACGCACCCCCTACCGGGGACCTGACCTGGCCTGCAACCCAGGCATTTACCCTGACTGGGAATCGAACCAGCGACCCTTTGGTTCGCAGGCTGGCACTCAGTCCACTGAGCCACACCAGCCAGGGCCAATTTGTACCTCTTAATCCCTGCGCCTTTTCCCCATGTTCTTCCCTTTCCCCCTCCCAACTGATAACTCTCCAAATGATCTCTATACTTGTGATTCTGTTCCTCTTCTGGTTGTTTACTTATTCTGTTTTTTTAGATTCAGTTATTGATAGTTATGATTTTGTTGCCATTTTCACGTTCATAGTTTTGATCTTTTTCTTAAGTAAGTCCCTTTTAAGGTTTCATGTGATGATAAACTCCTTGTCTGGGAAGCACTTTAGCTGCCCTTCCTTTCTAAATGACTGCTTTCCTGGGTTGAGTAATCTTGGGTGTAGGTCCTTGCTTTTCATCACTTTGGATACTCCTTGCTAGTCCCTCTTATCATGCACAGTTTCTTTTGAGAAATCAGCTAACAATTTTATAGGAACTCCTTTGTAGGTAACTGTCTGCTTTTCTCCTGCTGCTTTTAAGATTCTCTTTAACCTTTGGCATTTTAATTATGACATATCTTAGTGTGGTCCTGTTTGGGTCCAACTTGTTTGGGACTCTGTGCTTCCTGGACTTGTATGGCTATTTCCTTCGCCAAATTAAGGGAGTTTACTTTCATTACTTTTTCCAAGCAGTTTTCAATTTCTCGCTCTTTCTTTTCTAGCACCTGTATGATTCGAATGTTGGTACTTTTGAAGTTGTGCAAGAGGCTTCTTACCCTGTCCTCATTTTGGGGGAGTTCTTTTTTCTTCTTGCTGTTCTGATTGAATGTTTTTTTTCCCCTTATGTTCCAAATCATCAATTTAATTCTCGGCTTCGTCCACTCCACTGTTGATTCTCTGTCAATTTTTATTTCACTTAGTGTAACTTTCATTTCTTCCTGGGTCTTTTTTATGCTGTTGAAGTACCCAGTGAGTTCCTTGAGCATCTTAATAACCAGTGTTTTGAACTCTTCATCTGATAGATTGCTTATCTCCATTTTGTTTGGTTCTTTTTCTGGAGTTCTGTTCTTTCATTTGGGTCATATTTCTTTGTCTCCTCAATTTGGCAGCCTCCTTGTGTTTGTTTCTAGGTATTAGGTAGAGCTGCTTTGACTCCTTGTATTAGTAGCATGGCCTATTGTAGAAAAGCACACTCAAAAGTTGAATGGGGCGGAGACTTGGGTAATCGCCTGGGCGGGGCAACCTGTGTGAACCAGGTTGATAGAGCCTCAGATATGGTATTGCTGCTGTATGGCTCTGTGTGTGGGAGGGCTCAGAAAGGAGACAGTGGTTGCTGCCTGGCCTCTCTGGAGTTTTGTCTGGGAGGAATCTGTCCTCTAGCACTCGCCCTGATGCCATACACTTCAGTTTTTCCCTGTGTGCCACTGGTGCTCTTCCAGCTGCTGCCCCCTTGCGAGAGCCCAGAGGGAGTGAGTCTGCGTAAGTCCTAAGTCCACTGCGGGCCCTTTAACGGGAGACGCCTGAGAATCCCACAGTTTCTCCTGCTGCTACCCCATCCCCTACTGGTTTTTACAGCCGGAAGTTATGGATATTTAACTTCCTGGGGCTGGGGTCCCTCGCTCCTGAGGTATCCCTCCTGATTTTTATCCACCACATGTGGATAGGGGACCACCTATTCTGCATCTCTGTGTCTCCACCCCTCCTCCCCATCTGGATGAATGTGACTTCTTTAATTCCTTGGTTATTGGACTTCCATACAGCTCAACTTTCTGACGACTCTGGGTGATAGTTGTTTTGTAGTTGTAATTTTTGCTGTGATTGTGCAAGGATGCAAGCCATGTTTACCTTCACCTCCATGTTGACCAGGGGAGTCCTGGTCATTTTTCGTTTGAGATTACACTGCGTCCTAGACACACTCAGGATTGAAAACTCAGGTAATGGGGATGTGTGTACTACACCTCTTCAGGCTGCCCCAGCCGAGGTGCAACTTGGGCAGCATCTCTGCTCACCTGGCCTCAGGCCATCTGCAGGTCTTACCAAGTTGCTGAGACAGTTCAAATGTGCACAGGGAAACCAGTTCCCAGTACTGCCCAAGGCTGGCCAAGGTGTTCCTTGGAGTCCAGGTCACGAGAGGTTGGGAACGTGATCTCCTAGAGTCTTGGGGTCATCTTTATCTGACACTTCTCTGACTCACCAAACCAGTTCGGAACCAGGTTTATTTTCTCAGATTGGATTCCTAGAAGCCACTGAGGTTAAGGACCAGACGCACTTTTTTTGAAGCCACTGGCTGGAGAAAGACCCTTCTCTCTGTGCCAATGTCTTCTAAAAGCTTGGGAAGGACCACCGCCCCAGAATGTGGAGATGTGCTAGATTTTTTTCTTAACTGCTTACGAAGTGAACCTAAAAATAAAAAGGAAGAGACAGATGGACCTGAGATACCAGAACTCCCGGGGAGCACACTGACTTAAGGGGCCCAAGCTGAATCCTTCATGACTGGATTGAGTTTGATGTGGGTGCCTGACTGATGAGGCTGCACGGGAGTGCGCGCCGGCATGCTTGCCACTCTTGGCTTGCCAAGAAAGGTTGAAGTTATCCCCACGGGAATCTGCCAGCATCAGTCCTGGGTGAGCTCGTTTGGGGACTGTGAAAGCCGACTACTAGGGACACGCCACTGATTCCAGAAACTCAGCCATGTAAATAGTAGAGGAAACAGTCCTGCTGGACTGTTTTTAAAATGAATCAAAGAATGTGACCACTTCTTTTTGTGACTTGGACATCTGTTCTCAGTGGACCTCAGTATTAAGGCTTCTTGAGTGGTTACTGAATTAGGTTGATGTTATTTTTGTCTCTAAACATCATCAGTAGGTAGCCCTTTAATGTAGTTAGAATAGTTTTAATCCAAATTAGATGGTACGTGGATTTCAGGGTTTGTGTTGGTGGACCCTGGGCCTTGCATGGGGGCAGCAGGCTGGGCATAGAACTGGCTGCACTGTCTCTGCCCCTGTACGAGTCAGGGGACTGATACCTACGGAGGGTCTCCTAATGTCAGCGTTTCGGCTCACTTGATCATCCCTGTGCTCTTTATGAGAACACAGTTTAGAATACAGACTTGAATCAGAGCTCCCAGGCTCAAGTCACAGCTTCTCGTAACAGCTCTAGGACAATGGAAAAGGGGCGTGGCCTTTTCCTTCCTGGTTTCTTCATTCGTGTGGTGGTAAAACGTGGTGGGAGGGGGGGCAATAATTGAATGAATTCGGACAAGTGAAGCTTGGACACAAGTGCCTGGCACATGACAAGCGTAAGCTTGTGCCTTGGGCGAGGAAACAGGAAGTGCTGTGCCCATGCCTACAGAGCCAGGAGCAGAGGCAGCGTTTGAATCCAGGCCCACAAGACGTCAAAGGCCTTGTCCGTCTCACCAGTTTCAGCACCAACTGGGCTGCGGTGGCTGAGAGGGAAAGGGCTATCCAAGAACCAATCACCTTTTCTAGGTCACGGCATTTGTTTTATATAATATGTCCAAATCTTATGAGATCATGACTGTCTCCCAGATAAAGCAAGTGATTTGGAACTAGTAAGTAATGATGTCTATACTGAAAGTCACTTGCAGCCTTAACGCCAGCAGCCCAGATCCCTCAGTTTGGTGTCCAGGGCTGTCTAGAGCACCTCTCCTTCCTGCCTCCATGTCTGCATCCCTCCTCCTGTCCCCTCCCGCCTTTGATGTCTGAGCTTGCGTTCTCTGCCCCCTTTTCCGGATCTGGCCCCGCTTTTTGTGAAGCCTCCTTTTCTTGGACAGTACCCTCCTCAGACTTGACTGTCCCAAAACTCCCACCAGGCTTTGGTCTACTTGCCAGGGCTCAATTGTTTTCCAGTTGTAACATCTTGAGTCATTTCCTAAACAAGACTGGAAATACCCTGAGGGCAGGTCCACCCGGACACCTCCTTAATCCTTAATCCCATGGCGTCCAGACCTGGGGCACATAGGTACCCTGGACGGCCAGGAGGCCCTTAAAGTTCCCTTGATTTGAGATCGTAATGATTCCCAGACTAAACTGACATTTATTCAGAAACAAATACCAATATTAACCATCAAGACTTTTAAGGTCAGCTCTCCCACCAACTTTTTCTTGTAATCCCCAGATGTGTAAGTTTGGGCCAGCTGTTTCCTCTATCTGGGCCTTTTGCTCCCCTTCTATGAGAGGTGGGTGTGGACCACAGCCCCTCGTGGTGGCCTGGATGATTTTGGTGAGTCTGCACCTCTTCCTGTTGTGGTCTCTGTTTTCTCGACTCCCAGCCCAGCCAGGCAGCAAGGTCTCCATTCTGGGCTGTGCATTCCTGCAACTCCCATGTGAGTGTGGCCGCTGTGCCCACTGTCCTGTAACACTATACAAATGTAATCATATGCCAAGGGATGGGATCCAGGGTTGCAGTTATTTTGGGCTGTGCAGGAGCCTGTGGGAAAATGCTGGAACATGTCTGAGTCACTCAGGCAAATACCTTTCTTTCCGTGTTCCAGCATGTTTTCAACTTGGAGGCGGCATAGAAAAGAGCTCAGGCAGGCGCACACACCCTCTGTGTTTCGGCGTGCCCTTCCTGAGCAGCCCGCCCTGTTTCTGGGCCGTGCCTCCACATCCTCTGAGCTCTGCAACGGGGTGACGGCCAGGGCTGGATTAATCCCTCAGAGGCCCTAAGTGTGGAAAAAAGTGTGGTTCCTCCCCCGTATATAAAATAAAAACAATAGGAAGCCACAAGAGAAGTGTAAGGATGATCTGAATTTGCCATGTTATGTATGCTGTTGCTATGGAAACATTAAATATTAAATTCTTCCAGTTGTGTGTACTTGGGCGTGCCCCTGCTTTCCTGGTACTCAAGCTGCCTGTTGTCCAGCACTGCCCACTAGGGACCAGTCGAGGCCAGGAAGAGCTGCTTCAGTCCCTGGGCACAGTGCTATGCCGGATGTGGAGGGCCCAGGACCAGTGGAGGGAGCAGGAGAAGCCAGCCATCATGCCATCACACTCGGTGGAAGGGAGCGGGAGGTGGCCACAGGTCACCTGCACGGGTCCTCGCCAGACTTGAAGCCCAGACAATGGGGGCAGAGTTCCAGCTGTAACTGGAAGCCAGCCTGAAGGAGGTGAGAATGGGACTGGAAAAAGTATTCCAGGCAGAAGGGTGACTTCTCTAGAACACTCCTTTTCCTGTCCTTGTCACTCTAACCAGAGCTTGGCCCCGATGTCCCGGGTTGGCCCACACGGGGGCTGTGCTTTCTCCATAGCCCTGTTGCTGAGGAAGAAGGCCGCCTCCTCTTGTCCAAAGAGAAATCCCACCATGGGCCCGTCCCTTGCTCCTTTCCACTTCCTCTCTGTCAGCTAACTCGCTCCTTCCTTCTCCTTCACCTACTAAAGTGCCCACCAAAAAGGAACTGTTCTTTCTTGCTTCTCAGTTTACCCCCTTTATTACCAAATATCTGGAAAGAGCCAGCTGAGGTCACCCCCGGCATCCCAAGCACTGTACTCCTCTTAGAACCCCACCCCCACTCCTGGGGGCAAAGGGCTGCAGTCCTGGCCAGGGCTCCTCTCAGGGCTCCTCCCATCACAACCACCCAGCTCACCCTCCTGCCCACCTACTCGGAAACCGTGAGGAGCCCTGGCTCGCTTCCTCAACCCATGGCTCTTAGCATGGTGGGGCCGACTTGGCTAGGGCTTGCGCCCAGCTGTTTAATCAAACCCTGCTCTAGGTACTGCTGTGGAGGTATTTTGTAGCTGTGGTTAACATCTATAATCAGTTGATTTTAAGTAAAGGAGATGACCCTCAACAATGTGGGTGGGCCTCATCCAATCAGGTGAAGGCCCCATGAGCAAAACAGGTTTCTTGGCAGAGAAGACATTCTGCCTCAGGACTGCAGCATAAGCTCCTGCCTGAGTCTCCAACTCTCTGGCCTGACCTATAGATTTCCAACTTGCCAGTCTCCACAACTGCGTGAGCCAATTCCTTGAAGTAACTGTCTTAAAAATACACACACACACACACACACAGACACACACACACACACACACATATATATATACACACACACACACACACACACACATACACACACACGTGTTTCTCTGGAGAACCCTGACTGATACGTGCTGTTTGCACTCTCACTGGGTCACCGGCTTCCACTCCCCAGACCCCAGTCAGCTGTGGGTCTGTGTTTCTGGGACCCTCTTTCTGCAGAACGTCCATCTTATATGCACCATTGCCTAAGGGCACACAGGAAAGCGACTGTTCACCTGATGTTCTCCAGGAACCTAGAATTCCAATCCCAGGATTCCTTCAGCACTGAGTCAGCTCTGCCGCAGCCCAAGACTTCCATGGGTACAATCCCCAATGCTCACAAAGGCCACCAAGCGGAGGAGTGGCAGAGCCAACTGTCAAAGTGGAAGCCAGATGGGGGGCAGACAGTTGCTGCTCAGCCCCAGCCAGTGTTTGCCATTTGGGGTCATGGGACCAATGTTATAAGTATTTTCCAGTTTAAAAAAGAAAAAGAAAAAAAAGCCAGAAGTCTGTTTTTGTGAAATCTCTCAATTTTTAAATATTTTTAAATGGTTAAAATAACCCAACAGGTCCCACAAAAACAATCTGCAGACCAGATTCGGCCCTCAGCTGCCAGTTAGCAAGTTCCAAGTCCTACTGTGCTGTTGTGAATACTTAATTCTGTCCTCAGCCCTTCTGTCATTCCCTCGGCCCCTGTGAGTTGAGAGGGCAACGGCTGCGGCCCAGGGTTCTCCAGCTGGACTGCAGTGGGTGCAAGAAATGAACGGGAGACGTGGCCACAGAGAGAGGGAACTGGGCCCCCTGCTCCCGTTCGTTCTCTCCGTCTTGCTTAAACCCTTTTCTATTCTCCCACCCACCCAAGTCTTTCATCCTTTCACTCAAAGGCTACCAACAGCACCCTGTCATGTCTAGTTCAGAGTTGGCCTACCTTCGAGCTGCCCTGTTCCGGGGAAGCCAGCGGGCTGCTGCCAGGTCCCCTCATGTAGACTCACAGTGAGATAATTTCTCTCTTACTGGCCTGCACTGCCCACAGGCATTTTAAGGGCAGCGGTCGCGAGTCGGCTCTGCTCTCCAATAGGCTGAGTTCCGATCCAGCTGCGTTGCTTGGTACCTAACTGTGAGCTCAGGCAGGCTCTTAGCCTTTTCAAGCCTTAGTTTCTCCCTCAGTTAAACAGTGAGAGCAAATGTGCCTGATTCTACACCAAGTAACACATTTAATCCTGAGGACAACTTGCGCTGTTTCTACCAGCCTTCCCTTCGTGCCACCTGATGACAAGGAGAAAAGGGCCAAGGAACGGGTCTGTGGTGTTGGCTCTGCTCTCCAACCTCAAGATGGTACCTGGGCAGAGTCTGGGGAGGGGTGATGGCACATGGCTCAGCTCTGCTCTCCCAGCCATCGCTATCCATCTCTGCTACCTCCTGCTCACATCTGGATGACGTCTTTGTACAGTGCACTCCAGGCAGGGGTTATATAGTTGCAAAGAACAGGGAACACAGAGAACAATGCCTCCCGCCTCCCCAAAAAAGGATCTCAAGCCTCCTGCAAAGGTCTTGGAATCCTACAGCCCAGGAAGCACCCAGGCCAGGCCTTGAGGTGAGCAGAGCTGAAGGGCAACGCTGATCCAATGAGCCAGGGTCTGCTATTGGACTCACTGCCAGCTCTTCCTGCGACTGCTCTGTTCTTCTCTCTCACCAGTGATGAGGACACGGGAATCGGGGCAAGTGGTGCCATCAGGGAAGCACTCAAGTTGGCAATGTCTGGCCACTCCAGGGAGAATGACCTCAGCAAAGGGAGAATTGGAAGCAGTGTGGAGCCAGGAGCTGGAACCCACAGTTGGTGAACACAAAGGAATATGGAAGCGGGGGCTGTAGGAGCACACGGACCCTTAATGCCCTGGCAGTTGGCACCTAACCGTGGCAGTGCCTGTCAGGGTCCCTCAACGTGATGTATGTGCAAGCATAGTGACTAAGAAGGACAGTCCAGTTCCAAACCAGGAAACAGAAAGAACACCCCATTATATATTTCTAAATGAAACGTAAGTCAACCCAATCCTAGGGGGTGGGTGTCATGCTAGACAGAACAGATGCAAGGGCCACTCCTGACCTGCAGCCTCAAAGGCGTGCGCGCTCAGCCTCACAAAACCACACACATCCATGTGCCGCTTTCCCATCGAAACTAGAAGGGCCTGACAGACTAGACAAGCCTCCAGCAGAAAGGCCTAGGCTGGGAATCAGTCACATGGAAAACCACAGTGGACAAGTTCCAGGGGTTTGTATAATGTGGTTCTCTATGAGCTATAGATTCTTGTAACTGTTCGCTTCCGATGATCAGCACACTGTGGCGGAAACAGTGGCATGAGCTCTCAAGTCAGAAGGCTGTTGGAGCTGACTTCTTGCATCCTGGAGGACAGGGTGGGCTGCTTCTGGCTTACAGCTATGTGAGGCCAAGTTCTAGGAAGTCATAGGAGAGTCTTCAGAGAGGGCAGCAAGCACTGGTAGCAGTAAAATGAAACGGCTTTAGAAGACCTCATTACCTACCTCGTCCTTCAGTCCCTCCCTAGAGATCTGCTTCTGTATACCCCCGACTTCGGCTTCCACGGGCTCGCCACAGCCACGTGGGCTCTCTTTACACGTGGTCTCATCGGAACGTTTTCGCTTCCTCTGCTGCTGTTCACTGTTTCACTCTCTACATACCTCTTTTTAAACTTTAGCCTGATCGACATATAATTCACATACCACATCACATAATCGATCAATTTAAAGTGTATAATTTAGTGATTTTTAGTACACTCATAGAGTTGTACAACCATAATCACAATCAATTTTAGAACGTTCTCATCATCCCTAAAAAGAAACCCTTTATCATTAGCATTTACTCTCCATTTTCCCCTAACCCTCCCTGCACCTCCAGCCCTTGGAAAACACTAACTTACTTTCTGTCTCTATAGCTTTGCCTATTCGGGGTATTATATATAAATGGAATCATATAACACGTGGTCTTTTGTGACTGGTTTCTTTCACTTAGCATGTTTTCAAGTTTATCTGTGTTGTAGCACGTATCGGTGCTTCACTCCCTTTTATTGCTGAATAACACATAGAGTGTGTATATACCATATTTTATTCACCCACTTACCGGTTTATGAGATTTTCCTACTTTTTGGCTATTTTAAATAGTGCTGGTATGAACATTTGTGTACAAATTTTTGTGGGGACACTTTTTCACTTCTCTTGGGTATGTGCCTAGCCGTGGAATTGCTGGATCATGTGGTAACTGTGTTCAGCTTTTTGAGGATCTGCCAGACTGTCTTCCAAAGTGGCAGCACCATGTTACATTTCCTTTTTAAAAAAAGAGTTTATTTTTTATTTACTTTTAGAGAGAGGGGAACGGAGGAAGAAAGAGAGGGAGAGAAACATCACTCCGTTGCCTCCTGCACACTCCCAGCTGAGGCTCTGGCCTGTAATCCAGGCATGTACTATGGCTGGGAATCGAACAGGGGACACTTTGGTTTGCAGGCCAGTGCTCAATCCACTGAACCACACCAGCCGAGGTACCAGTTTACATTTCTACCAGTAGGAGAGGAAGATTCCAGTTTCTCCACATCTCATTCTCTATATATCTTAGTTAAAATGCTCAAGACCATCAATTTGACTGAAGCTTACCTCCTAATACTAGGTGGCGTAGTTCACTGACTAGCTCACGGATTGCCTACCTTGGGCTAGTTTCTCACTCCTGGTCCTATCAGCTGGGGCCAGAGTGATGCAGCCAAGTAATGTGATTCAAAATGTGGCTACAAAATGCTCATCCTTCAGCGGAGTCTCTGAGGAAGAGACGAGGCCTGAATATGATTCCCTGAAGACAGAGAACTTGAGGGTGATACCAGCTTCATCCCAGGGCCATATGCACCAAGAGGGCACCAAGCCAAAGAAAGATAATGACATTGATTTTGGGGACTATAAATGAGACAAATTAGGAGACCATGTACTTAGTCTGCTCTGCTTCAACCACGTCCAGTTAGGGGTCCACACACAGTCGGGTCTCTAATTTTTCCAAGTAGTTTCTTGGAGTACCTGCATGCCTGTATGGACAAGAAGTCCTTGTCTCCATTTTAAGGTCTCTCGCTTCCTCCCTGAAATGTCCAGGAACCTTGAGGGCGCACTCCCTTGGGTCCGGGGCAGCGGATCTCGCTGCAGGCCTTGACGGAGAGAAGAGGAGATGTGATTTGTTCACCAGTGATTCAAGGCACCCTCAGTGTTGCTGTTGACCATGGCCTTACCCTGTTGGATGGACAACTGGCTCTCTTTGCAGAGGCCTGGCCTGGATCCCTGAGGCCACCACCTGGGGCCACCTTCCAGGGTCTCAGTTCAAAGCTCTCTTGGATCTGATAGGACCAGCAGTCGGGTCCAGAGTTTCCTCCTCAGCTGTACCCTGTGCAGAAAATGGCGCATGGTCCCCATGAAGACTCAGCCCAGGCCCGAGGCCCAGGAATAATGACCGCCGACCTTTCCAGGTCATTGGATTATAAACTCACGCACCTCTTAGTACAAACAGACGAACAGTTTACTTAGCATAAAGAATATGGCTGCCTAGAGGGCAAGTAAGAGGATGTGCAAAATATGTACTGCTAAGAGGGGCCTGCAAATCCATGGCCTTTGTCAAGTGGCCAAACCAGGAGGTGCCCTGAGAAGCCCTCCACTCAGCTGCACGTTGACCTTTGACATTTTCTTCCAGGCCTGATGCAGAGGAAGTGTTCATCATTATGACAAGTCTCTCCTGAACACTTTCACCTGAACAGGAGTCCTAGCCAACTTTAACAGAACACAGCCGAATCTAGTCTCCTCACTTCTACCTGTGGGCATTCACCCTTGACCCTCCAGGTATGTCCTCCTTGAGCCCTCACTAAGCTCCTTGACATCTCCCAACCCCTTCCTCCCCCCCTCACCCCCCCACCCCCTACACCCCTGGCCTCCAGTTCAGATTTCCTTCATAGTACTTTTCCTCAGGGACTTTGGTATTCTTCTAAGTCAATAGGTGTTTCATCTATCCCAAAAGGTTTTCCTGTCTTTGAATCTCAAAGAGAGAGGGCTGGAAAATTTGACCCAACAAGGCTCCTCAACTGTCGGACAAGTTTATTTATTTATTTTTAAATATTTTATTTATTTGTTTTTAGAGAGGAGAAGGGAGGGAGAAAGAGGGAGAGAGAAACATCACTGTGTGGTTGCCTCTTACACAGCCCCAATGCGGACCTGGCCCGCAACCCAGGCATGTGCCCTGACTGGGAATCCAACGGGAGACCCTCAGTTTGCAGGCCGATGCTCAATCCACTGAGCCTCAGCAGCCAGGGCATTTTTTTTTTCATAGCTTTTAGAGAGATAAGAAGGAGGAGAGAGGAACATCAATTCTAGAGAGAAAAGCCTCGATCAGTTGCCTCCCATAAGCACCTCAGCTGGGAATCAAACCCACAACCTAGGTATCTGTCCTGACAGGGAATCAAACCCGCAACCTTTCAGTTACAGGATGACACTCCAGCCAGTTGAGCCACACCAGCCAGGGCTCAGACAAGTTTATACTCTTTCTCCTAAACAACCATTCGCATCAAGAGGTATTAAGGGAGGGGCAGCCTTCATTAACCCTTTAAAAAAGCTTTATGCAGCTTTCCACTCAGAGTGAGTGCCTGCTTGTCCTACATGTTCAGAACTAAAAGAATCTACTCCAATAATAGTGAAAATGCTAAGATGACTCTGGGTCCACCCTCAGACATAGAAACAGCTGGAATAATGTAGAAATTTCTCTCCATGGGTGAGTACTCATATTAAAAGCTTTTTTGAGATAATTTTGATGAATTATTGGGTCGCAGAGTTCTTTCAGACAAAAAGATCATTATCTCAAATACATTTTAACTGCTTGGGGATAAAAAATAGTAAAAATATGGTCATCCTTCCATTTTGTTCATTATATTTCACCCTAAAGATCAAGATATCAGAGCATATATAGTTTAAAAATAAAGAGACATTCCATAATCATTTCATGAACAGTTTTAAGGATAAAGTTTCTTATACTGACAAGAAAGAGAGAGAAGGAGGAGGTGGAGGGAATGGAGGTAGGCAGGGAGGGATGTAAGGAGGAAGGAAGGAAGGTAGGTAGGAAGGGACGGACAGAGGGAATATATGGCTGAAATGGTTGATTTTGGATAAATGTGATATTTTTATGATACACTGGAAAGTTAAATTCAAAATATTTCTTTAGTGCTAAGGGTTCACCAAAGCTACTGGCAGGTCTGAAATCTCCAGGGGGATTAATTTATGAGGATAAGGTTAAGGCTGGCGGCCTTTGCCCTTGGTGGCCTCTGGCCCTGGAGCTCTGAGATCCTGGCTCTTCATCACGGCGGCATCAGTAACTTCTCTGTGTGTTTTAGTAAACTGTTTCCCTTCCGTTTCATGAAATTCTGCGTTTGTTCAATTGTTAACTGAGGACTAAATCCCACAAGTTATTAAAATCTGAGATGAGTTCTCACTTCGGCAGCACCTATACCAAAATGATACCGCGAAGATTAGCATGGCCCCCGCACGAGGATGACACGCAAATTTGTGAAGCATTCCATATTTAAAATAAATAAATACAATGAAATAAAATCTGAGAGGAGGAAATTTCACCTTATTGACCAAAAGGGGGCGACTCCCGACTGCGCCTTCCTTTTTTACCCCCAGCCCCAAGAAATCTTTTCCTGCTTTCTAAGGAAGTCATTCCTGTGAATTGCAGAATCCATTTCAGAATGAATTACTTTTTTTATTATTTCTTATTTCGTATAATACAAGTGAGGCACTAACAAAGACTAAGGCCTTACTTGAAAACCAAATAAAGGAAGCAAATACAGGATGTTGTGCTGGTCCAGAGACTAAGAACATAGCCATGAATTCATTCACTCTTTCATTCCATGAATAAATGCCACATCCCAGTTTTCTAAAATTGGGGAGATAATGTGTCAGAAATGATCTAATTCACAATCTGATTAGAATTTCCTTCTAATTATGGAAATCAAGGGTCTCTGTCCAGACCCAAACTGCCTGCCAGAAACAAAAATCATCCAGATCCTTAAATTATATCTGTATTTCATACATCATGTCTAGCATCTAATAAATAACATAGCTTCAAAATAGATAACAAAATTGACAGAAATAAAAAGAAATAGACAAATTCATGTGAACAATTGACATAAGTAGAGACATTTTAATTTCTTTAAATTGATTTTTAGAGAGAGAGAGGAAGGAGGGGGGAGAGACATTGATTTTGTTGTTCCACATATTTATGCATTCATTGGTTGATTCTTATTTTTTAAAAGGTTTTATGTATTTATTTTTAGAGGGGAACATCAGTGTGTGGTTGCCTCTCTTGCACCCCCTACTGGGTACCTGGCCCATAACCCAGCCATGTGTCCTGACTGGGAATCCAATCAGCAACCCCTTGCTTCGGAGGCTGGCACTCAATCCACTGAGCCACACCAGCCAGGACATTGGTTGATTCTTGTATGTGCCCTGACTGGGTATCAAACCCGCAACCTTGGCGTACTGGGATGACGCTCTAATCGACAGGGCCATAAATGGAGCCGTTTTAAAATAGAGCCAGAACAATGATATTGTAATAACTATTTGTGGTGTCAGATGGGTACTAGATTTATTGGGGTGATTCCTTTGTAAGTTATATAAATGTCTAGTCGCTGGGTTGTACACCTGAAACTAATGTAATATTGTATGTCAACTAATTGAAAAATAAAAAAATAATTTAAAAAAATAAAATAAAATAGAGCCAGAGCAGCCATTCCAGGGGAATTGCTTGCACATCTTGCTTCTTGAACCTCTAGAATATTTGGACTGGGCAAAATAACCTTTGCACTGGGCCAAACCAACATGTCCTACAAACAATTATTTACAAAGCTAACAGGAGAGCAGACGTCCTGACCACAAGGACGGATGATTATGGACGTTCTTTAGAATCAGTAACCAGCCCTGTATATACTAAAGTTGACTCAGCTTGTTCACACCTATAAGAAAGTTCTTCTGTTCATGTAATTGTTTCCCTTTTCCTGTAACTCTGTAACACATACATTCCTTAGCTCTCCTACTTCTCTGACTGCTCCCTTCCAGTTGTTTTGTGGGCTCCTCTTTCTCCACCTCTCCTTTCAGAGTTGGCCTTCGTCTGGGTCCGGATTGTCCTCCTTCCCCAGAGTTCTCTCTTCCTTTCCAGTTCCTCAGGCGCTCATTTTTCCACATGGTGGCATCACCTGCGCTATGCTAATAGGTCCCAACGTTATAGACCTGCCTGACCTCCTTCCAGGCCTCTTGACCAACTGGACAGCTCCGCCTGGGTGTCCCAGAGGAACCTCCAAGTCACTGTGTGTCAATTTGAACTCACCGTTTTCCCCCTCGAGCTTTCTCCTCTTCTGATGTTTTCTACTTCAGCAAATGGTGCCACCTACTCCCTGACCCAGAAACCTCATGCTCAATGACCGTCTCTCTGTCACTCCCCACACCCAACCGAACACCAAATATGGGACAATGGACAATAATTCCTTTATATACCGAATACACAGTGTTTCACTTTCTAGGTATCTCTTTATCTTTTCTTTTTCCCTCCTGCCATCATCCTCACTCTGGGGTCATTCAATCAGCCCCCTAATTGGACTTTTCACCTTCAGTTTTCCACCCCCTCCAATCCAGGGTGTTCTTTTTTTTCCTCCTCTTTAAAAGAAATGCAGTTTTAGTACTTTTATCTGTGCACAAAGACTCAAACCACTATAAAAGTGGAGGGAGGACTGCTTTGATATAAATATAAATTTTTGTTACTTTTAAACTTTTTAATGCAAAATTTTGTACATGCATTAAAGAAGACCGAGTAATATGATGCTCTGGTGTTCCCATACTTGTGGAACCAACAACCATCAACCCGAACCAGACCTGCCTCGCCCGTATTCCAATCTATACACCATCACATAATATTTTGAAACAAATATATATCCTGTCATTTCGTTCACAAATATTTTAGTATGAGTCTCTAAAAGATAAAGATTTTAAAAATATTACACATAATAAGAATTAAAAATAATTTCTTAATATCATTAAATATCTATTTTCCAAATTTCTAATTTCCTCGTAAATGTCATGAGTTTTTTTAATTTAGCATCTAAATATGATCCATGCATTGTAATTGGTTGCTACATCTTTAAATGTCTTTTAATTCATTGGTTCTCCTTCTGTCTCTTTATTTTCCTTGCATTTATTTACTGAAAGTCAAAAAGAAGCACATCATATGTCCTGTAGAGTTTGCCACAGTCTGGCTTTTGCTGACTGCATGCCCATGGTGTCATTTAACTGACACCTCAGTCAGCCTGCTGCGTTTCCTGTATATCGGTAATTGGACTTTGAGAATGTGTTAGTCAGGTTGGGCCGCCATGACAAAACCCCATAAACTGGGTGATTTAAACAATAGAAATTTATTTCTCACAGTTCTGAAGGCTGGGAAGTCCAAGATCAGGGTGCCAACATGGCCACATTCTATGAGCTCCCTTTTCCTGGCTTGCGGGCAACTGCCTTCTTGCTGTGTTTTCACATGGTGAACAGAAAGCGTCCTCTTGTAAGAACACTAATTCCATCATGGGCTCCCACCCTCCTGACCTCACCTTAACTTAATTACCTCTCCAAGGCTCCACCTCCAAATACCATCACATTGGGCGTTAGGGCTTCAACAGAGAAATTCTGGGGGACATAAACATATAGCCCACAACAAAGAATATCTTTTTTTTTTCCACTAGTAGAATCACTGCATGAGACTCTTAATATGCTGGGTCTTAGGTTAATTGGTTTTCCTTATCAGTTTAAACTTTGTAAACAAGTGTTTCTAGATCTAATTATGTCCTCCCCTCTTAAAATCCATCAGGAACTCCCTTATTTTCCTTTGGCTATGGTTCAAAGAAGTAATCTTGCAATTATTCCCTGGCCACTGTGATTGGCCAGAGGGGATCATGTGGCCCTGTCTGGGTCCTTCGGAGCTGTTTACCAGCTTTTCCTGCTGGAGCTGCTGGGAATTTTTTGCTGTGGAATGACCCTGCATGAGGCTCAGAGGAGTTCCCCTGGAAGTGCTCTTGTTTTCATGAAAGGACTTCTGTTAGCACAGTGGCTCTTAAACCTGGCTGCACAAACAGAGAAACTTAAAAACAATACACAAGCCCATGAGGGAAGCCAGACACAAAAGGCAACATTCTGTATGATTTTATTTATGTGAAATGTTCAGCATAGAGAAATCCCAAGTAAATTGGTGGTTGCCAGGGCCTAGGGATAAGGAGGAATGGGGAGTGACTGCTAGGTCTAAGGTTTCTTTTGGGGATGATGAAAATGTTCTGGAATTAGATGTTGTGATAGGTGTGCAACTTTGTGATTATATTAAAACCACTAAATTATACACTTCAGAAAGGTGCATTTTATGGTATGTGAAGTATATCTCAGTTTAAAAAAATACACCATCCTGGGCTTTCCCCAGACCAATTAACCGAATATCTCTGTGGCTGGGGCTCAGGCATTGACAATTTTGTAAAGTCCCCCAGGTTATTCTAATAAGCAGCCAGTCTTGAGAACCACTCTTAGAGTCACGTGACTGCTCTCTTTCCCCACACCGCCCCCTTGCTTCTCTCCAAGAAGCAAAGAAACTGGGGAGGGAGGTTTTGCATGCTTCCTTATGTGTGTCTCACCCCTTCTAGTTCTCTTCCCTCTCTAGATCAGTTCAGCAGGGAAGATATCAAGAAGCCCAGTTATGGCCTGTTAAGGACTGAATTGGTTGCCAAAAATTCAGGCGTTGAAGTCCTAACCCCCAATGTAACTAACTGTATTTGGGCATAGGGCCTTTAAAGAGGTAATCAAGGTTAAATGAGGTCATAATCGTGGGGCCCTGTCCTCATAAGAAGAGACACCAGGGATGTGCCCAGAGAAAAAGTCCATGTAGAGGGCACAGAGAAGGCTGCCATCTGCAAACTAAGCAGAGAGGCCTTAGAAGAATCCAGACCTGCTGACACCTTGAATTTGGACTTCCAGTCTCCAGAACCATGAGAAAATAAATTCCTGTTGTTTAAACCACGAGTCTCTGATATTTGTTGTGGCAACCTAATACAGTCTCCAATCCAGTTGCTTCTGTAATAGAGCAAGAAGTAGGCGACCACATCCGTAATTAGTGATAATTTTGTCTTGTCTTTTCTAATTGTCATGCCTCCTATTCTTTTTTTTAACAGACCTCATTTTATTGAGCTTCACTTTATTGCACTTCACAAATTGAAGGCAGGACCCTCTACCAGCAAAAAGATTACGACTTGCATGATTGAGAAACTCTATTATGGTGGGCTGGAACCGAACCTGCAATATCTCTGAGATATTTCTATATTGTGTTATTGCATTATTGAGGACCTCCAGAAAAAAGCTGAATAATATCAGGAATAAAAGATTTCCTTGTCCTGTTTCTTGACTTAATGAGAGTGCCTCTTGTATTTTGTGGATAAACATGTTTGCTTTTTATTTCTCGGTTCTGTCTCAATCCATTCAGGCTGCTATATAACAAAATACCACAGAGTGTATAGTTTAGAATCACTAAAAATTTATTCCTCACAGTCCTAGAGGCTGGAAGTCAGGGTACCAATATAGTGGGGTGAGGTCTTTCTTCTGGGTGGCAGGCTTCTCATTGTATCCTCACAAGACGGAAAGAGCTAGAGAACTTTCTAGAGTTTCTTTTATAAGGGCACTAATCCCACTTGCTAGGACTCCACCCTCATGACTCAAACACTTCCCCAAAGCCCCATCTACTGATCCCATTTCCTTTGGGGGTTAGGATTTCAACACATGAATTTTGGGAGAACACAAACATTCAGATTGACTCAAATTAATCAGCCTTGACGCACCATCTTGTTCCCGCCTACCTGTCTAGGAGCCTCTCCTGTAGTTTTCTCCGCCCACTCACTACACTGTGAACAAAGTGAACTTCAGCCTCTTTTTCAGGGTTGCTATTCTTGTGTGGCTACATGCCTTCATATATCCTCTTCATCCCAGCAACACCCTCTCCAACCCTGAAATGTCTGGCAGCTTAAAGAAAACCCGACAAAATTTTAATTCCTCTTTAGGCCTAAGACATAGGGTAGAAGACTTCTGCTTCTCTCACCGTTTGAGAGAATATCCGGGGAACCAAACACATTGCCCTCTCTTCTATTTTTAATTGCTCTCTTCATCAGTGGGTGGGGTAACTGGTCTGAAAGGCAGGGTTTTAGGGTCCCACCTTCTTTCACTTCCCAAGTTCAGATTTGTGTGGTTAACACACCCTTACAGGCCACTCTCCTGGAGGAGGGGTAAGCAGGGATCTGCCAACATCTCTACTGTGATTGGATGGGTAGGTCCAATGATCCTTGTCCTGTGGGTCCTGCCCCATTCACTTCAGTGAAGAGGGAGGATGACCGCGTCTCCCTTGGGCCTAGGCTTGGGCCCTGTTCAAACCCAGCTTGTACAGAAGCTTGGCATGAAGGTTGGTTTTTGGTTTTCCATTTGACTAGAGATCCTTGGATACCTATTGGTGTGCATCCTGGAGTGGGGGTGACTCTGTCACTGACTCACTTGGTGCTCTCATCAAATATTTGCCAGATAAATGAGCGAACTGACCGAGAACCCAGCCTTTCCCTCCTCTAGTTATAACTACTGTTCACTGAATACTTTCCATGGGCCAGATACTTTAATCTCACTGCACCCTCCCAAAAACCCTATCAAATATGTATCATTATTTCCATTTTATAAAAGAGGAAATCCTATATATCACTACTCTATTAACTATCCCAAAGCGAATCTCTGCTTTAAAAAGTAGCAGCCCCTCATTCCTCACAAAATCTGGCCCCAGTCTCCAGTCAGTCTGAAACTGGAAAAGCCAGCATTCATGCTGCCTGTCACAACCAGAATCAGTAAGCAGAGACAGGGACTGAATCTTTATGGGCGCTTTATTCAGATGGCCGGTGACCTGACATGATGGTGGGCTGTGTACCCTAACAGACTATCTTAAATTCCACTTTAAACCAGCCCTTTTTATAAGGAAAAGGAAAGTATAGGTAAAGAGTTTGGAATTTGGGGGGAAAGTTAATCAGATAAAAGCTGCAGCACTCTTTCATCTGTGTTCTGGGTGGTGGTCTTTAACTGCGTCCTGGGTGGTGAACTCTCACCCTGGAGAACAAAGGCTCAGACACCATCTTGGTCGCTTGCAGTCCTCCTGGGACACAAGGGTAGAACTGCCTGTGGTCTCCTGGAGTCAGGGTGGGTCATACCTTCAGTTCCTGAAACAGTAGCTTTTTTACATGCATTGATTACTAAGCTTATTAGCTATTACCTAAACTAAAATTTTCCAACATTTGGGTCCCCCATCAAGTCCTCATTCTGGCCCACCTCTTGGCAGCTCTGAGCACAAGGCACCTCTGTACAGGCCTTATGCATTTGATCTGGTGGAAACGTGCACTCTCCTGCCTTAGCTCCTGCATTCGTTCAATCACAAATATTTCTTGAGCATCGACCATGTGCTGGGTGTGGAAGCAGGTACTGGGCACATGGTGGCTAATCAATACAGACATGATTTCTGCCCTCAAGGAGCTTCCCTTTACCAGATCCACAGACTTGAACAAACGCAGTGCGTGCTGTGGGCCGAGTGGGGGTGTGAGACAGAGGGATCTGACCTAATCTGGGGAGCCAGGGAAGGCTGACCTGAAGAAGTGATCGGTTTAAGCTAAGGGCTCTGCGTGCTTGCCCTGGCCACCCTTTGGATTAGGATGCCCTTGCCGTTGATTTTCTCTGGCTTCCCTCAGTCTTTCAACATCCAGATCCAGTTAAGTCTCCGGAAGTCTTGTTACTGGAAGCTCAGGTCTTTTCACCGACACAGTAAAGAATTACAGATCAGCAAGATGGAAGCAGATGAGTGCTAGTTTCATTAGTAAGTTCTCAAGGAAGAGAATGGGCCTGCTGAGCGTGGCAAGAATGGCTTAGCATAGAAGAAGCCACAGGAGGGCCTAGGCTGGGCTGCCTTAGCTCAGTGGGAAGTCTGAGAAAAGGGGCCTTAGGGACAGGTTCAGGGGATAGCCTGGGACAAGCTGCCAGCTGCCCATTGCCCTAGAGTTTAGGAGGTAACGTGCCTATGAAGAAAGAAGTGGGGTGGGGGGTGGAAGGAAAAGGAGGGTGGCACTGGTTACTCCCTGAAGAGTGAGCTTGAGTGCTGGGTCCTTTGTCTTGAGGCTTTTTAAAAAAAGATTTTATTTATTTTTAGAGAGAGGGGAAGGAAGGCAGAGAGAGAGGGAGAGAAAAATTGATGTGCGAGAGAAACATTGATCGGTTGCCTCTCACATGCTCCCAACTGGGGATCTGGCCCACAACCCAGGCATGTGCCCTGACCAGGGGTGAAACAGGCAACCTTTCAGTTTGCAGAGCAGCCCTCAATCCACTGAGCCATACCAGCCAGGGCTGGAGGCTTTTTCTCTCTTTCTTGCTGGTGGGAATCCTAGACGAGGCCTCAGGGGAGGGTTTCAGCTCAAAGTGCATCAGTTCTCCAGGTGTGCCCTTTTAGGGTCATGGGCTGCTAATTGGTCAGTGGCAGAACAGGAGGTCTTTAGTCATTGCACTTGATTCTGGCATCGCCCTCGCCCACCTGGCTTTGCTGCTTTTCTGGGCCTGGAGTTGAAACACAGCTGAGGCCTGGATGTCATCTCTAGGGAGGTGACCTTCTGTACCTGCCTATAAATTGCTTAGCTAGTTTGTTCAGTTCTCTGACTCAGTTTCTCTATTCCACTTGCCAAAGAATTTTCCTAGCTTCTTACTATCCTGTCTTAGTCTGATATTAATATATTTGGTAAAATATAAAGTAAGAAGCCCTAGCCAGTGTGGCTCAGTTGGTTGGAGCGTTGTCCTGTAACAGAAAGGTTGCAGATTCGGTTCCTGGTCAGGGCACATGCCTGGGTTGCGGGTTCCATCCCTGGTCCAGGTGTGTACCATCCTTGGTCTGGGCATGTATGGGAGGCAGCCAATTGATGTTTCTCTCTCATATTGATTTTTTTCTCTCTCTCTAAAAAACAGTGGGGAAAAATGTCCTTGGGTAAGGATTAAAAAAATATATATATATAAAATAAGAAGATGCTAGGATTTTAAAAACACGTTAGAAATAATTTCATCATAGGGATAGAGATTGTTCATTGTCTCCCAATATCTGTTTTTTTCCCCCTTGGTAGTAGGAACTTCAGTTTTCGCTGAGCCTTTGGATACACAGAGTATAGATTATTTCCCCACCACCTTTGTAGCTAGGTTTGGCTGGGGGATGGAAATGGTAGGTGCTACTATGAAGTATGTCCTTAAAAGGAGGGGGACCTCCTTTTTATTTCCTTCCCACCCTAATGCACCGTGGATATGAAGACTAGAGATCCATCTTGGACCATGCAGTTGAGAGTCACCTCCTAGGGATGGTGGAAAGGGAGCTGGAAGTAACCTGGATCCCAGGTGCCCGGAGAAACACTGTATTAGTTTCCTGTGGCTGCCATAGGTACCCACGATCATGTCACATGATATATTCTGTTTTGCTTAAGTTGGTTGCTTGTAACCAAGGAATTCAAATCATATCCATTTTATACGTGCGTCTCAACCTCTGGTATGGAAGCTGAAAACTGGGGACTCTTTATTTCTAACTGGGAATATTTTTGTGGTGCTTTCCAAAATTAGAATTACAGGGGGCTGACATTAAAAGAACCCTGAATCCAGAGTCGAGGCAACCTTGTAATTTAACCTTCTGTAGACCACATATCTATTTCAATCAGCATTTATTAAACAAAGTGTGTTGAGCACTAATGATGCCCCCAAAAATGTGAGGCCTGTGGGGACACAGCGTTGAATAAAATTTAGTCTTATTCTAGTTTATGGAAAACATTGCCTTTCCTCTGTTGATTATGGTTATATGTTTGACCTATGACCTAAATGTTGGTTATTATTAGATTATGCTCATGAGGAAAATCTATGAGTAAACCATGAGTATATTTTTGAGTGTATAATTTCACTTCCTTTTTCTTAACACTTTTACTATTGTAATACTGTATCAAAATTTCCCCTTTTTATTCTTTTCCTCGTATTCTCTTTTTTTGGTAAAGTTAAATAATAAGGATGCCACATTTCTCAAACTTTTATGAAATCTTTTGCCCAGGAATGACTCCTCAAACAATTTAAGCATCAGGATAACTTCTCTGAATCGGTACTTGATGATCCCACGCCTATGATTTGATATTATTGTGCAGCACAAAAGACCAGCAAGCTTGGCGAGGATACAAAAATTTATATGAACACGGATTTAGATACAGAGAAGGCATCGGTTCTCTGTCTAGGTAATCAAGACACCTGGGATCTCATGTTGGGTCCTCCCACAAATTAACTGCATCACTTTAAGCAAACTCCTTAAATTTCCTAGACTTTAGCTCAAAGATGGAGAAGGCAATATAAAAAATAATTCAGAACAACAGAAAGTGGAATTACATAAAACAAGGTGAAAATGAGGAAATGGAAGGTTAAATGTTTTCTTGGAATTGCATAGCTAAATCACATGAAATTTTATTTTTAAGCCTGAAGAGAAAGAAGAAACGTGGTTAATTTCTATTTCTCTTGCATGAAGATGTAAATCTTCAGGAGCCACTATGACTTGCCTATCTAGGATTTGGCAATTCTGAAGGAAAAAACCCAGCTGATGTCTAGTAATTACTCTGAGCTATCAGCTTTGTTAAAGCTAGTACCTAGTGATTACTGAGTAAATAAATGCTTTTTAAGGAGAAGGTGGACAAGGAACATTGTAGGGTATAATGAGACAATGTGGGGTCACCCATGAATGAATCATTCACTTTCATTGGTTTTTCCCCAGACTCAGAAAGAATGATTACATTTCATGATTTTCTGTCAGCCTCTGGACAAAGTGCTCTACAGATAAGGAGAACAATGCCTAGCTCCCCTGACAATGGGCCCCTGTTGCAGGGTGATGTATGCGTGGCTTATCCTGATTCAGTCCCTTGTTCGGAGGCAACATGGCACACACAGAAATAGCAGCCCCTAAACAAACCGTTGCTTGGTACAGAGGGAAGGAAGGAAGGTTCTCTTCCAGGCCTTTCCCACCTGATCCTGTCTCCTTCTCTCTAGTCCTAGTTGTCTTGCTCTTGGGATCAGAAGCAGGGTCCATCCATGTGTACCTCACCCTTTTACCCTCCTAGGACCTATGACACCTTGGCAAGTTCCTGTATGCTGCCTCTCATCTTCCACATCCCTAAAGGGGGATGATCGTGTACATATATTAATTAAACTGATGGTGCCTACCACAGAGTCTTATGTAGAATGGAAGCCCAAAAATGTTCATTGTTCATATTGTATGTGTTTCCCTCTCTAGACACTCTTCTTCTTTCTTTATGAAGAAGAATCATTTAGAGCAGATCATCCCATTTTGGAACAAGTTTACTCTGAAAAACACTGTTACCACCTTTACAGATGGGAATATGAAAGTTCCGTACTAGAAAAGTCACATAAGATGTTATAGACAGATTCTGTGGGATAATAAGTTTCAAGTCATAGAATCATGACTATTAGAGATGGGAAAAACTCCTAGAAAAAGGGGGTTTTTTTGTTTGTTTTTTTAAGACTTTATTTATTTTTAGAGAGAGGAGAAGGGAAGGAGAAAGAGAGGGAGAGAAACATCAATGTGTGGTTGCCTCCCATGTGCCCCAGTACCGGGCACTTGACCCGCAACGCAGGCATGTGCCCTGACTGGGAATCGAACCAGCAACCCTTTAGTTTGCAAGCTGGCACTCAGTCCACTGCGCTACACCGGCTAGGGGGAAAAAAAGGAGATTTTTCTTAGAGTTGGGAAAAACTCCTAGAAAAAGAAACCTGTCTTTTTATTTAGAAAAAGATTCTGGGCTATTTCAGATGATGGTATCTCCCTTTTTGCCTGTAGAGATGTGGCCTTTGGTGATTTTGAATGTATCTCCCCCTAGGAAGCAATTATCCTGTTCCTAAACTGATTGTTGTGGGTTAAATTGTATCCCCTCAAAAGATATGTTTGAGTCCTAACCCCCAGTTGCTGTGAATATGACCCTAAGGGAAATAGGGTCTTTCCAGATAAAATCAAGTTGAGGTCAGACTGGAGGCCAACCCAATGGCTGGTGTCTTTATAAGAAGAAAATTTGGACACAGACGCAGAGGGAGAACACTGTGTAACAAGGGAGGCAGAAATTAGAATGGTGTGTCCACAAGCCAAGGAATGCCAAGCATTGCTAGCAACGACCAGAAGCTAGAAGGGGCAAAGAAGGATTGTCCCTAGAGCCTTCGGAGGCAATGTGGCCTTGTCAACACCTTGATTTGGGATTTCTAGCCTTCAGACTATGAGAGAATAAATTTCTGCTGTTTTAAGCCAGCCAGTGTATGGTCATTTGTTATGGCAGCCCTAGGAAACTAACATGCTGACCAAATGACCACCTTTCTTTGTCTCCTCTCTTATTTAATCTATAAAATAGAACTAATTCTTTCTCTTAACAGCTTTGAGATTTCTGATGGAAATTTTAATTATTAATAGGTAGTATTTTTGATTAGAATAATACATATTTGGCTTGGAGAGCCTCTCTGGTGACAAGTTTGTCAGCTCACAGGAAAAAGAGAGACTCTCTCTGTACATCTTCTTCGGTGCTGCTCCATCAGGGCTAGAGATCACGCCAGGAAAACCCCGGCACCCTCAAAACCACCTGTAAGTGCTGCCGACACTTAGTTCCTGCTACTTCAGAATAAAAACATGTCTTATAAGTATTCTCAGCCCTGTAGAGGCTGCTGTGGAAAGTTAGATGTAAAAATATTAGATGTAAAATTATCTTCCTTTGCTTCCTTTTTTTTTTAGCCCTGCCCACCCGGTTTTTTTTTTTAATTAAACTGACTTTCCCTTCCTCAGAACTTGTTATTCATATCTTTTCCCTCAAGACATCTTCTCCTTGGCACCTGACAGTAATTCTTGTTCTGATATCATTGGTGGGTCCATACCTAAGCAAAGATGATATTTTTCTCGTCTATCGGGAACTCAGCTATTTATTTCAATCCATTCATGGACTTGTAGCAGAGAAGGATATTTTGGTTGAATATATTCTCTTACTTGTCAGATTATAGATGCATCCCTAGTACTGTTTTTTTTAAATATGTGAAATCGATATAAACTCTGTTGACCTCATGATTTTTTGTTTGTTTCTTTGGTTTGGCTTTAAATACTCTCACTACTATAATGAGTCATATAGACCTTGGAACAAGCTGGTGGTCTGAATAAGGACCCATCGCTGAATTATGTCATCATTAGTGATAAGCTTTCTAGTCTCATAGTTTCTAATGCCAAGAAAGGTTTGTTCTGCCTACTGAAAGGGGAATCCTCTGTCCTGGTGCTAGGAATAGTTTTCATGCTCCTTTCTGGCTTCAGTGTTAACTTTTCTCTAGAGCATCACCAATGTTCTTTTTCCTCAAGCCCTAAAGAAAAATATGAATAGTTATTAGGTTTTATAGTTCTATAAACACAACCTCGTGGCTCTCGTGCTATATTTAAAACTTAGACTCTTTTGCCCTGGCTACCGTGGCTCATGGATTGAGTGCCGGCCTGTGAACCAAAAGGTTGCCAGTTTGCTTTCCTGTCAGGGCACGTGCCTGGGTTGCAGGCTGGGTTCCCATTTGGGGGGCAAATAAGAAGCAACCAATTAATGTTTCTCTTCCTCTCTTTCTCCCTCCCTCCTCCTCTCTCTGAAAATAAATAAATAAAGCCTTAAGAAAAAAACAGACTTTTGCATTGCCCATTTTTGAAAAAGATTTTGTTTATTTTATTTTTAGACAGGGGAAGGGAGGGAGAGGGAGAGAAACATCAATGTGTGGTTGCCTCTCGCGCGCCCCCACCTGAGGACCTGGCTCTCAACCCAGGCATGTGCGCTGACTGGGGAATCGAACCTGTGACACTTTGGTTCACAGGTTGACACTCAATCCACTGAGCTACACTAGACGAGTGTTGCCCATTTTTCACATTTTTTCTGTGCTTTAAGAAGAAGATGCTTTTTTACATTAGGTGTTGGTTATGATTGAGGTTTTTGTGATTTTTTTTAGAAACCTGTGATTATTCTCAAGTCATTTTGCTCATTCAGACTCATGGTACTATTTTTAGCACATAGCAAGCCTTGCATCTATTGTTTTAGATTAGATTAATAATGGAACTAAATTTCTTGACTCTTTTTTTCCATTTTCTCAGCTAACAAAATATTTGCCATATGTCTCTGAAATTATCATTTTTAATAGGTACTCTCATTTATCCAAGAATTTTGTAAAGTATATTAATTAAGGTGGATTATTGCAAGTATCCAATTTATATGTGTCTAAGTTATTTATTTATTTATTTATTTATCTATTTAATCCTCACCTGAAGAAATGCTAGAGAGAGAAGGGGAGAGTTAGGGAGAGAGAGAAAGAAACATACATGGGAGAGAAACACTGATCAGTTGTCTCCCATATGTGTCCCAACCAGGGATCGAAGCTGCAACCTAGGTATGTGCCCTGACTGGGAATTGAACCCGCAGTCTTTTGGTGTATGGGGTGATGCTCCAACCAACTGTATCACTTGGCCAGGGCTCTGTGTTATTTTATATATTTCACATTGTGCTTAGCAGAGTGATTCCACATTTTGTAGGGCAATTGGAGAGCCCTTAAGGATGGGTAGGGGATGTTGGGAACAAGAGAGGAGAGTAGATAAGCTGAGGATAAAATCTTTGGCCTATGTTACGGGCTGAATTGTATCTCCCCTAAGTTCCTATGTGGAAATCCTCAAACTGGGTCTGTATCTAGAGATAGGGCCTTTAAAGTATAATTAATGTAAAATAAAGTCATATGAGTGGGCCTGAATCCCCTATGACTGATGTTCTTATAAGAAGAAATTAGGACACATATAACATGTGACAGAGAGACAATCATGTGTGGACATGGCGAGAAAGTGGCCAATTGCAAGCCAAGTAGGGAGGCCTCACAAGAAATCAACCCTGATGATACCTTGATCTTGAACTTCCAGCCTCCAGAAGTGTGAGAAAATAAATTTCTGTTGTTTAAGCTACCTGGTCAGTGGCACTTTGTTATGGCAGCCTGAGATGCTAAGATAGCTGGGGTTGGGCCACAAGTCCTCGCCTACCGTAGAGTTCAGTTTGAAGGTCAGGGGGAGGGGCATGAAGGAGAAGGACGGTGGCAGAGCCATCGATTTGGACATGAGCCTGGTACCACTCTGAAACCTCTGAGTACGTCATCATGTATAGGCTGACTGGCAGAGATGGAGCCCTCCCTGAGCATAGGGAAGGGGGTGCAGTGTAGCTGATGACAACACATACCCCTGGAATAGAGAGATGGCTGTGAATATTCACACTGTGATAGTCTGGTTTCTGTCGTACTTGACTCCCTGATGGCTGATGTTGTATTTTTCTCTAAGAGCAAAGAAAACTCTACCCTTTAGAAATAGAAGGAAATAAAAGAGTTAATTTGTATGGGCTTCTATTATTCTCTATATGGCTTTTTATCTGAGTGACATGAGGAACTGGTGTATTAAAAGGGGCAGTAAAACAAAATCAAGCCATCCAAGAAATCTACAAATCTTCCCTGGGCAAGAGTACTTAGTTGAATAGTGTCTCCCAATATCATGTCCTTAAGGAAACTGTGAATGTGACCTTATTTGGAAATAGGGCTCTTTGCAGGTGTAATTGTTTACATGATGCCATACCGGATTAGAGTGGGCCCTAAATCCAATATGACTGGAGACCTTATAAGAAGAGGAGAACCGAGAAACACACATAGACCAGAGGGGGCAAGGCCACGTGGTGATGGAGGCAGAGACTGGAATACCCCAGATGCAAGCCTAGGTAGGGAATTACCGAGCTGCTAGGTGGTGTGGAGGGAATCACATTGGATTAGCAATTCCAAGGGTGGTTCCTAGGAGGCCTGACATCAGAAAAGTGCTGCCTGATCCTCGTCAAATTGCTGCAACTTGCTGAGTCTTCATTAGGCTGGAGGATTGCTAGAGTTCTCTGTATCTCCCCACTGAACAAGGAGGGGTGTTGGTCCCTGCAGTGGGTAGAATAGTGCCGCCCCCTGCCCCCCCAGGTTATGTCCAAGTTCTAACACTCGGTACCTGCAAATAAGACCTTATTTGGAGATTGGGTCTCATAGACACGATTATCTTTTTTGGGTGAGATCATTCAGGACTAGGGTGGGCCCTAAATCTGATGACCCACGTCCTTATAGAAAACAGAAAAGGAGAAGATACGCAGAGGAGAAGGCCATGCTAAGACCCACGTGAAGACAGAGGCAGAGACTGGAGTTGTGCAGCTACAGGCCAAGGACCGGGGAAGCTACCAGGCAGTAGGGGAGAGGCACGAACACATTCTCCCTCAGAGCCTCGGGAAGGACGCAATTTTGCGAACACCTTGGTTTTATATTCTGGCCTCCAGCACTGTGACAGAACACATTCCTGTTGTTTTAGGATACCAAGTTTGTGATAATTTGTATGGCAGCCCTAGCAAACTAATACAGTCCCCTGCAGTCAGGAAGGCACCCCCTCCACTAGAAACCCACAAGTAATTTTTTTTTTTTAGTTTTTATTTATTTATTTTTAGAGAGAGGGGAAGGGAGGGAGAGAGGGAGAAACACCAGCATGTGAGAAATACATTGATCTATTACCTCTTGCACGCCCCCAACTGGGGGTCTGGCCCACAACCCAGGCATGTGCACTGACTAGGAATTGAACCAGCAACCCTTTGGTTCGCAGACCAGCACTCAATCCACCGAGCCACACCAGTCAGGGCAACCACAAGTAAACTCGATGCACCTTATGATTAGAAAGAAGCCAGTGCTATACTTCTCTGCCAGTCTTTGCCAGACCAAGCACATATAGAATTCTAATAGGGGCTGTATTAGTTTCCCATGTGACTTAAAACAACACACTTTTTATTCTCTTATGGCTCTGGAGCACAGAAGTGCAGTCAGCCTCACTGGGCCAAACAAAATCAAGGTGTCAGCAGGGCCCTGCTCCCTTCAGAGGCTTTAGGGTAGAATCAAATCCTCGCCTCTTCCCATTTCTGGTGGCTGCTGGCATTCCTTGGCTTGTGGCCGTGCCATTTCCATCCTCAAGGTCAGCATCTTCAAATGTCTCTCTGCTCCGTCTTCACATAGACTTCTCCTCTATGTGTGTAAAACCTCCCTCAGCCTCCTTTGCATAAGGACACATGTGATTGCATGTAGGGCCCACTTGGATAATCTAGGACAAGATCCTTAATCACATTTCAAGATCCTTAAGTCATATTTGCAAAGGCTCCTTTTCCACATGAGGTAACATTTAGAAGTTCCAGGGATTAGGACCCGATATCTTGGAGGGCCATTATTCAGCTGGCTACATGGCTTCAGACTGTGCTTTTATCGAAATGTCAGATAAGCAACCTAAAGCAATCCAGTGACAGGGCTGGAAGCTTTGCCTTCCTCTGACTCTTCTCCTCCTGTCATTCAGGGTGAGCGTGGGGGGGGCAAGTCCTCTCAGTTTAGGCCTTCAGAGAATATTCTGAATGGATGCTACCCGTTTCCTCATTTCCATCTCTCCAATTTTTGAGCGTCTGTCTCCTGCCCACCTGTAATCCCCATCCCAGTCTGATGTCTCCCAGTCCCTATTTTGAAAATCCCAACCCTTCCAACAGACTGAGACCTGCCCTCATCTCCCCAAGCATTTACCACTCCTGGCTTCAGCCTAGTGTTGTGGAGGATGCACCTGTGTTGGCTCTGAGTGTGTGTGTGTGTGTGTGTGTGTGTGTGTGTGTGTGTTGTGGTGGGGGCATGGGGGGTTGGTGAGAGTGAGCTTGGGTCCCTACAAATTGGGGAAGGGCTCTGGTGTCTTGCTTGCTTCCAGGATGTTCTTTGACCAGACAGGGCTGTGGCCAGGATCCTTCTGAATCACCCAAGGACAAGCACACCTTGCCACATGGAGCGTTTCATTTCTTCCAAAGAAAAGCTAGTCTAATATCACATGATGAAAACACTCTCTTCCTATTAATAGCACTTTTGAATCCACTCCTGGAAAATTTATAACTCTAGCATTTTTGAATCAAAGAACTCTTCCTAGCCCTGTTTTCACTTTAAGGGCTCCACACTGACTGGGAATAGCTCTCTCTGAGTCATTTGGGATGAATGGTGCTATCTTTGAACACACCGTTTCTGATCTCTAAATTTATCTCTGGATAGGAGGGAGCATGTAGGGTGTGTGTGGGTGTGTGTTCACCCAGCTATATGACTGTTACTGAATTAGAGAACTGGAGTGAAGCAGAAACTATGTCTGAGTTTAGAAAGAGAGAAGGGGCTAAGATGAAAAAAGAGAATGATCAAAGGAGGAAGGACATATCAAGAGAAGACAAAGAGCAGGCCCTCAACTCCCCAGTTCTGTAATGTAGATGCACAGAACACTCTTCTATGCTAGTGCTGGGAGCAAGGTTTGTGGCACCTGAAGCTTTTTAAAATATGGAAGGTCTTCTTTAGAAAGAAGAATACAAAATAATGGGTATAGAATAAAGTATAGGGCTTCGGATGCAATCGAAAAGTCCTGAATCTTAATCTTCATTAGCTGCAGGGCAAACCTTCCGACTCTGGTTGGGAATCAAGACCAACATCCTACTTCTATTTACATAATTAATATATTACTCCTATCTCCCAGTGATGTGGTTCCAGGTAAAACATTTGAATCGTGTGTGTGTGTGTGTGTGTGTGTGTGTGTGTGTATACTCTAAAATATATATACTATTTAATGTTAGGAATCTATAATTATAATGTATAATACAATGTTAGGAATCTGTCAAATAATCTGAGATCTAGAGAGGAAAACTTCACACATAAAGCAGATTTTAAAAATTATGAAATAACCTTTCTATAACACTTCAGAGTTTAGGACACCCTTTCAAAGACTTAACTTCATTTAATCCTGACAAGAATCTTGGGAAGAAATTTTATATTTTATCTCCATTTTACATAAGGGAGACTAACTTTGGAGAGTTGGGCGATTTGTCCAAGTGGTAAGGCTTAGGTTAAGACAGGAAGTGGGAGGGACCCAGGGTTTGACATTTGCGGGCGCTGACAGGGCTAAACACTATTGGCAAACACCTCTCCTTACAAGGGATGGGGCGGGGGTCCAGTAGGGAGAACAAGAAAAGAGTTCATCTGAACTGCCTGTCTCTCCACATTGACCCTTGCTACATGTCGCTCTTCATCCCCTCGGATTTCTCAGCTCCAAGCTCGACAGACAGAACAGTCAGTGATTTGCTCCGAATAGGGCGGGTCAGCGGAAAACAAGGGACTAGGATGCTTTGGGGAATGCCTGCAGAAATAGACGGCTCTGGATCTGCAGGCATTCCCCAAAGCATCCTAGTCTATTTCTGCGGGCAGTTACCTGTCCCCAAGCTTGTCGTTGTTCCCTGAACCAGACACTCGAATTCCAATCATGAAATCACAAGGGGAGAAAAGTCCAGATGCTAGTCTTGGAAATTTAAATGTAAGGCCCAAAATAAAATTGTTTACCAGCCACATTGTTTTCCTCATTCGAAATGAAAATAGTTTTATTGAGTTCCAAGGGAGAAATCAGGCCCCTGCTGGAGCAGAGGGATAGATTGTCCCCTTTCCCCACAGCTGGGGACCTTTGCGCCTTAGCCTCCTGCTGTTTCTCCCCTCCCCACGCCCCTTCCAAGGAGGGCCAGGCCTCTCCAGGGGAAATAGCTCTAAGAGGTCAGATTTCACAGCAAAGAGACGAAATAATAAAAGGAAGCTGGAGAGCAGTTCATCCAAGAGGGGTAGGGGAGTAGCTGAGCTCTATGAGGGCAACGGTGAGAAGAAAAGAAATAAGATTTAAAACAAAAAACAAAAAGCACTTATGGAGGGCTTTATAGTTTTGGGGAAGTACACACAAGGGGCCTTCATTTTCTCAAATTATTTTTAATTGTATGAAATGGATCTTTAAAAAATTTCAATGCTGCCCTAGACTGAACCCTTTGAGTTGTAGCTTTATAAGCATCATCCCTACAACGAAGAACCCCCACTTAATTAAATCATAGAACAGCAATGAGAAAAACCAGCGATGAGAAATGATTCATAAGTTGCGGGCAATTTAAATTTTAGTATCTCGCCGTATTCAAGAAGCAGCAAAAGAATGTTTAGCAACATTCTGAAAAAACAAAATAAACAAACAAACAGGACAGAAACAGGATCATAGATACAGGGAACATTTTGATGGTTGCCAGATGGGAGGGGTGTTGGTGGTATGGGCAAAAAAGGTGAAGGAATTAAGAAGTACAAATTGGTGGTTATAAAATGGTCATGGGGATGTAAAGTACAGCATAGGGGACAGAGTAGCCAAAGAACATATATGCATGACCCACGGACATGGAAAATAGTGTGGGGATTGCCTGAGGAAGTGGGAGGGGGGTCTGGGTAGAGGGGAGCAAAAGGGGAAAAATTCAGACAACTGTAACAGCATAAACAATAAAATATAATTTTTTAAAAGGTATTAGGAAATTTCAAAAATATAAAGCAGTGCATAAAGAATAAAAACAGCTAGGTCTGGGACTCCTGGCTTGTCGAGGCAGAGGGTTCTATCTAGATCCTTACGTAATAAGTTACCTAAACATGCTGTTTTGGTTGTGGTGGAAGGATGCGTTTTACACATATAGATACACACATGTACAAGATTAGTATATTTTTTAAAATAAAAACAATCCCACAGCATTTATTGTCATCTGGTAATAACATAAAGGTGATCAAAGCAATATGAATAAATGTTTAAGAACTATACCCCCAACGAAGGGCACCTAAAAAACACAACCTGTGATGGCTTCTCAACAATTTCTCACTCTGCCTTTCTAGTTAGAGACACTTTGGAGCAGAGTACTATTATCTGATCCAGTTGTTTTCTTGACTTTGTTTTAGAATGAATCTCTTTTGTGTCATCTAATATGGTTCATATACACATCAAAACCAATGATACAGCCCTCTGTCCTCATGTTCACTTGCTCCTAAAGCCACACCTGAATCCGAGGTCTATTCTGCAAGTATCTGAAGATGAGGTTGATGGGCTGCCCTATCCTTCTGCACTTTTTGGCCCTGGTCACAGTACACCATGGTGGAAGCTGCCAAAGACCACACTACCTATGCCTTTAAAATATTTTTTAAGGCATTAGAAGCACATGGTTATAAGCCCTGGCTGAGTAGCTCAGTAGGTTAGAGCATTGTACAGATATGTCAAGGTTGTAGGTTTGATCCCTGGTCAGGGCACATACAAGAATCAACCAAAGATTGCATAAATAAGTGGAACAACAAATCAATGTTTCTCTCTCTCTCAAAATTATTCCTAAAATGACAAGGAAAAGTGTCTACTCCCCTGCATTCCTGATTGCTTCCCAGTGCCACATCTCCCCATCATTTGCATTCCTCAGAGGTAACTACATCTAGTTATGTTTTGTTTCAGAATGTTCTGGACATATAGAAACATAATCTCTATCCCATCCTCCCCTTTTAAAAATGCAAATAGAATACTTTAAAATACTATTCTGCAAAAAAACAAACAAACAAACAAACGATTCTGCAACTTGGATTTTTTTCTATTGAATGGTATACCTTGGACATTTATTTCAAACTAGCTTATTTAGAACTATCTACTTTTTTATTTTTAAGATACTCTTAAAAATTTTTATTTTTCAATTACAGTGCACATTCAATATTATTTTTTATTAGTTTCAGGTATACGGCATAGTAGTTAGACAACCACATACATTACAAAGTGTTTCCCTCAATATTTCTAGTACCACCTAGCAAAATACATAGTTATTACCATATTATTTATATTCCCTATGCTATACTTTAGAATTATCTAATTTTTTAACTATCTTTAGTTGAAAAGTAAATGCATAACAGAAAGGAACTGAGAAAACTATTTTTACACAAATATGAAATTATCACTGTAAAAGGCTTATTACTTTTCCTCTGGAAGGAGCTTAGATACAGAAAACACATTTCTTTTTTTTTTTTCTCTTTCTCTCTCACACACACACGCACACGAAAGAATTACTATAGCTGGTTTAAATAGTAACTTGGGTCTTTGACAATTTTATCAGGCCATACAATGAAAAAACCAGTACTTTTTAACCCCCAAAGTACAGAAATGAAGGAGAGAGGGTCTTCTTCATTAAACCAAGTAGTGTCTCTCTTTTAGACCAACATGATGGTCCCCTGAGGGACCTTCCCCCATTCTGTTCCATGTTTACATAATTTTATACATGCCTCAGTGCTTCAAAGTGGTAAATTCAATTTCCAGTTGTCCCTGATGAAGTTATAGGAGGAAGCAGCACAAGTTTACTGGCAGACAAATCCATGAGAAACTGGTTGATGATTGGTCAAATGTAAAAATTTGGCTTATGAGTATTTTAGGCCCTTAAGTATCCCGACTACTGACCTAAGAAATTAGCAGCCTCCTGGAAGGCAGAATATGTTTTTGTTTTTGTTTTTTAAAAATCTCTTCTTTGGGAGATTTCTCATATACAAACAAGACTGAAGAAAGTTCTTATACACAACGTACAAAACTGTGGTCAAGTGTGACAGGAGATGATGTCAAAAGTCAAACTGCACGAGGATACTAGAGTTTAATCAGAACCCCCAAATCTGAGAGACAAATAATAAACCTGACATTGAAGGCCAAACCGATAGTGAGAGTTGAGTCATTTGCCATCATTTTTTGTGTGGGTTTAACTATGTGGACTCAGTTTCTCACATTCTTTGATTGTAGGGCTGGAAAAACCCTAGTGATCATCTCTTTAAATAAATAAGCAACCTGAGACTAAGAGATTTTATGAGTTGGCTGAAATCACACAGAACTGGCTAGAACCTAACCCCCCTAGTGTGTATACTTAAATTAGGATAAATATACCATACATGTAAAATAAGATATATAATATGTATGATGGCTTTCATGTTTAAAAAAATAGAAGAGCATCACAAACTTTGCACCATAACCTGGGCGACACCATTCAAGGGCAGGGTGGCCTTGAATTAGGAAGCTGGAGGGGAGTGATGAGGCCAGGGAGGCCAACCAGGGATTAGAGAAGCTTCAGGAACACCCGACAGGAAAGCCAGCTGGAGGAGTCGACTGGGGACATGATATCTGCCAAGGACAGAATATTTCCTCTTTCACTCATTCTGCTTAGCCAGGCCAGGGCTCTACCTACCCCAAAGTCAAGCACGTATTTAGAGCAAGAAGGAGAGAACAGTATGCAACTAGGTCAGATTCCAGGAACACTTTTCCTTCAGGTTTTTTTCTGTAAGGATCCTGCTTGTTAACTCTGGATTTACAGATAACCAACTCCCCAAAATGATATTAGTTAAGGGTTGATTGCTGTTTTCTGCTAAACTGCTGTCAGGCGAATTTTTGTAATTAATTTCATTTAAAACAGTAGTGCTTACCTCAGACACACATTAGAATTCTCTGGGGAGCTTTGAAAAATAAAAAATAAAAAAACTAATACCAGAGCCCACCACAATTAAATTCTGGTTTATTTAGTCTGAGATCCAAACATTGATAGGTTTGAAAAACTCCCCAGCCCAGGGGACTTTAAAAGGTAGATAGGGTTGGATCCACTGATTTAAAACACCAGGCAAAGTTTCAGTCAACTAAGCAATTGCTTTAAAAGTTACAATAGCATTGTTTTCTTCACAGCTGGCAATGTGATTCACTAAAAAATAATGAAGTACTTTGTAGAACATTCTGTGTTCATATGACTTTCTCATTATGTATTCATTTTTGCTAAGGAAAGTCAACATATGGCTGAATTCAACCATAGATCTGAAACTGATGGTTCCACTGAAACTTATCACCTTATTTCTATTATTTTCCATGTCTAAGTCACATCATAATGATTTGATATAGTAATCATTCCCCTAGACCTTTATGTTGAGGTGTCTGGGCAGCATACGAGGCAAGGTACTTATCAGAGATTACAGGACATTTTGTCATCATGGAACTTCCTGTGCTGCGGAAATTCAGCAAAGAAATCAGCGTAGGCTGGAATAATTAATAATGTGGAACTCCTTCCTGCATCTGGGTCCTCTCACTTTGGTCAAAGCAGAAGGTAAAAAGTATTACCTTGCTTTTCTTGTCTCCTACTTTTTTTCCTTCTCTGCTAAAGCACTATTTTGTTTTGCTTTTTAAATTCATTTTAGAAAGAGCAGGAGAGAGACACACACACGTACAGAGGATCAGTTGTACCCACCCAGCTATCACTGCTTTAGCCAGAGTGGCTAAGGCAGAGATTTTCAGATTTTCAACCAGAGTGCCACCAGAATTTTTAAAACATACAATTCGTGACTATTTTAGTCAGGGGCGCCAACCTCTTTTCCCTTAAATTGTCAAATGAAAAAATGACAATCGCCAACACAACAATAGCCATCTGGTGTGAATGAATCAAAATTATACCTACTTTTTTTTTGTCAGATAGGCAAAAGATATATTTTTCGGTGTGCCACAGAATTTTAGTAATTAGTTTATGTTGTGCCATGAAATGAAAAAGGTAGAAAATCGCTGCTCTAAGTCATTAGAAAAGGCAGGAGAGAGAAGTGTAAAGACTCACTGATTTATAAAACTGGTAGTGTAATGAAAGGTCATTTAATTCAACCACCACCTGAGACCAAAAGAGTTCCTGAAATCATCCAGGTCGATTACACCTGGACCTGGGCCTTGAACTAGGGCCTGACCAGCACAACTCTGTTCAAGAAGCCAACTGGCCTGAGATAGGCAGCTCAAAGATACTCAGGGCGTCCTCCTTCCATAAGAGGTTCTTCAGCTATCTTGTCCTTGTCAGACTAGATCCTTCCACCTCATTAATTGAAGTCTCATTTTCTTAAGTCTTTCCAGATCCGTCCTGCTCAATTCGGGACACATTAGCTTAACTTTGCTCCTTCCTCTCCGCTACTTAGAGCCCCGTGCTAATAGCACTACATTTTCTATTGTTACATGCTCCTCGTTGACGTGCACTTACTGAAAGCCTGCTGTTGTCAATGGTCCCAAGGTTCTAAGAGGAAATACCGAAATGAGACAGCCCAGCTCCGGCAGAGAGCCTGTCTGGACTGCCCCCCACTCCAGCGCGCCATCCCCCCTGCCCCCGCCGCCCCAGCCCCACGACTCGCCGGGTCATGCAGGAAGCTGGTGCCTCTGGGAAGCAGTGGGTTTCGAGCTGGGTTTAGGAAGGCGGCCTGGCTTTTCTCAAGGCTGGTGAAAGAAACCAATAACCTGCTGGCATAGGAGGGGAGGCCCATGAGTGGGCTTCTGCTCCAAAGGCCACATGGAAGGGAGGCTGCTAGCCTGACTCAGCCATGACCACAAGCGGGCAGGCCGGCCCGAGGGGCTGGGGAGGCTGATGAGGGGGGAAGAAGAGCCTCGGGGGAGGAGCCGGGGGAGACACCCGGGAGAAGCAGGAGGAGACGCAGGATGCCGGAAAGGGCAGACGAGAACGAAGACGGGAAAGAGGTGAGGTGAGAGAGAAGCCAGCGCCCGGGAGGAGCCTGGGAGGAGCCGGAGGCGGGGCTAGGTGAGGGGAGGAGCCAGGGGCGGAGCCGGAGGAGGGGCCCGGCGGAGCCGGACGAAGCGAGGAGCCGGGGGAGAGGCCTGTGGGGCCACTGCCGCTGCCGGTAGCCTCCGGCCACCGCCTCCGGGGCGCGTTCTCTCGCGGGTCCGGCCTCCTGGGCGCTCCCTCAGCCGCTGCTCCCGGGGGCGCGGGCTCTGGCGGTCCCAGCAGACGAGAACGCTTCGCCCGCTCCCCGCGGGCCGCGGCCGCCCGGGCCCGGGGGCCGCCTCCTCGCTCAGCTCCCGGGGCCGGCATGGAGCTCTTCCAAGCCAAGGACCACTACATCCTGCAGCAGGGCGAGCGCGCGCTGTGGTGCAGCCGCCACGATGGCGGCCTCCAGCTCCGACCCGGTGAGGCTGGCGGCGCGGGGTCACCCTGGGCCCGGCGCGGCGGGGCGGGGCGGGGGGCGAGGAGGGGGCGCGGCCGGGCCCCTCAGCCCGTGGCCACGGAGGGCGCCGCCTGCGGCCGTGGCGGGCGCGGCAGCAAGAGCAGGGGCGCGCAACCTGTCAATTTCCTGGCGGAGAGAGCACTCGCCTCGCCCCTGCCCCTCTGCGGGGACAAAGGGCCGGCGACCCTCGTCCCTCGGAGACGCCTCCGCGGCGAGCTCTACTCAGCATCCCCCGGGAGGGCGGGCCCGAGCTGTCAGCCGTCGGGGTCCCGCCGGCTCCCGCCGGAAAGTTCGAGGGAGGTGCCCCTGGCCTTCAAGGCCTTTTCCACTCCGAGCGGCCTCCGACGCGTCCTTCGCCGCGAGTCCTGGGTTCGAATCCCGCCCCCGGGCCAGAGGCGACCCCAGCGCAGTGGAGCGTGCTGTCGGAGCGTCGCTCTCTGTCGACACCTGCTTCAGGTCCCTTTTTAAAGCCGCTCTTCATTCCTGTTACCCCACAGGCGCCCGATTTTAAAGCCTCTGTCCTTTGATTTTAGTATCACGATGAAACTGAACTGTAATGCCCCACTTGCAATATTTTTGTGTGATTCAATATTGGGCGATACGGAGTGGGTCGTGGGCCCATGTTTGGGGTCAGGGAAGCTGTCACGAGATGCCGAAGTCGGCGACGACCCGTTCGCGCGGGGAAAACTAGTTCACAACCGCGAGTTAAACCGCAGCCCGGCCTCGGAGCTGCCAGGCCAGGGGGACCGGTAGCACCTTCGCCTCCGGGGTCGCTGGTCCTTCTTCCTCATCTCCGCAGACATCTTTCCCTTTAGAAGCCAGAGAAGGGAGCTCGTGAAAGAAACAGCATTTCCGACGTACTCGTTTGTAATCTCGACAAGGGAATTGCGTGCTAGGAATTGAAAAGTATAAAAGGTCCAAAGGAGCTTTTCATGTCACAGCAGTTACATTTATAGGATGGTTTCCAAGGATCTGGTCCTTCCTATATTATCCCCAGTCCCCGCGATAACCTTCCGGAGCAGGTGGTGGCGTCCTCTTTTTTCCCCCGGAGGAGACAGGTGCGAAAGGTGGAGTCGCCGAGGTCGCAGAGAGAGGAGAGCTGGCCCCCGGAACACTTTTGCATGCAGGCCTGCTCCTTGATTTGCTGGGAGGGAGAACCTATTTTTTTTCTCCTAGGCTCCGGGTGTATTTTCTTGCTATTATGTACTATTTCCTCTTTTCAGAGTGGAGCAGAAACTACTGCACCCAGATAAGATTCTTGATGATCCTGGGACAGAAGTTGTTGTCGATTGGCTAATTTTGGCCAGTCTCCAGCCATTCTCTTTTGTCTGTTTTTCCTGATTTGACTGTTTGCCTGGCTCTCCCTCTCACCCCCACCCCACCCACCCACACCCCCAAGGTTTAGGTAAGGCTCCAAGTTTAGCGTGCAGAAAGGTAGATTGCCGAATTCCCCAAGCCGTCAAAGAGCGGACTCTGCAGGTTAACTGTTTACAGCTGGAGGGAAATTGAGATCCTTTCCAACTCATGGGACAGAACGCTTTTCTGTGCCTCATTTCCTCAATTATGAAATGAGGGTTGGCTTTTTAATCATGGTACATAATGAAAATGTTTAAAACAATGCCAATTTGTTCAGTGTGCGTCTTGGAGGACAGGAGGCGACGTGGGTGTGTTTCATGAAAAACACTCAGAAAACCTCTAGGTACTCACGTGCATGTTTGGGCAGAGAGTCGAGGCATGTGTAAGTAGGGCAGGCTGCGTTTCTCCATTTCCAGAGCCACCCTCTGCTTTCTCTTAGCCCCTAAGATTGACAGACATGAACCAAGCTGCTGAAATTACACGGAACAAGGTACCATCCCAGGAGTCCTCTGAATAGGAGAGGTTTTAAGTGAATTAGTTGTCATTCTGTTTGGTTTGTTTAGTTCTTATACATGGGAAGCTCTCCTATTCTAATGGTTGCTTGGGAATAAATTACTCCTCTCCAGTGAAGTCAGCCAGCTCTTCCAGGGTGCTTAGTGTGTTAACTTTCTGTGGAAGAATACTTAAACCCATTCTTCTGAGCTAAAGAAGCTCAGATAAGCCACAGATTTAAGGTTTTTGTGGATAAGAAATATCCATGTAGTAACCTGGGCCTAGATTTGGGATTAAGCTGTGTGGTTTGAGTTATTGTTTATATATCCAAAGTCCACATCCGAAGGTAGATTAAAAACTTTTTTTTTTCCTAAATAGAATGGCTGTAGCCTTTGCAATTACATTTCGCTCACTTCTTAGGATGTAGCCAGCCACAGACTAAAGTAGACCAAAAATCTAGAGGAAGGAAGAGACCATTATGTTTCAGAAGTAACAGTCTGTTTTGATCTTCAGGTGTTCAGGTATAGCCAGTGAATAAAGAATCCCATGCACTTGACCAAATAGTTTGTCCTCCCCAGTACCTAAGATCCTTTTTAAAGAATGACTATTAATAATGGTATTTTAATTGGATAAGTGCTTTTCAGATCCTTTTCTATAGAATCATTTAAAATTCTCTTCATTTAATCAGACCTTTCCCTCTGCTTTTATGGCCAGTTTTGCTCTTATTTCTAATGAAAGCATTTAAAATCTTTCATTATTTCCAATTGGCTGTTCAACTGAATAGATTACTGGCCAAGTTCTTATCTTTTTCAAAGGGCAGCATTATAAGACCAAAAAAGCCTGTGGGCATTGTGGTTTTTACGTTTATGGTTATTGAACAACCTGAATCAGGGCTTTCTTTTCTCTTAGAGACATCGGAAGAATCAGCACTGATATTTAAAGTTAAAAGGACCATTTCCTTATCCTGGAATGCTTGTTACTCTCAGCCTCTTTTCCTGCCTAGTTTATTCTGTAAGACCCAGCTCAGCTGTCACCCCCACCCTGCGCTCACCCTAGCCCACATTCCTGGGGCAGAATTATGGTCACAATAAACACATTATTGTGTATCTAGGTACCTTATACACTTAGTATACACTTTGGTTATAGCCTTTACTGAATCATATACTAATAGTTTCCATACTTTTTCCTCAGGGGACAGTGCGTTTCCCAAGGCAAGGACTGTACTTTACTCATCTTGGTATCTCAGGGTTCTGGAGTGCTTAGGACACAGAAGGCATTTTTGGTTGAGTTGAGCTGAATTAAATTTAAGTCCAAGTTTTCTCTCAGTAATATCATTGCCATAAAAATAGGATGTTGTGTTATGCGTATTACTCATTTTAGGCCCTGTTTTGAATATCTTCTAACTGGAGTGGAAAATCTCTGTCCAGCTGGGTGAGGAAATAAATGTGAGACAAGGTGCATTTCCATTTGTGTGTATGTGTGTTTTTTTTCTATCTGACTTAGCATCACCTTTTTCAAAACAAGTCTTCGGCCCTGACCTGTGTGGCTCAGTTGGTAGGGTGTCGTTCTGCAAAGCGAAAGGTCACCACCAGTTTGATTCCCTGTCAGGGCACATACTTGGGTTGTGGATTTGGTTCCCAGTCCGGGGGCATACAGGAGGCAGCCAATTGATGTTTCTCTCTATCTCTCCCACTGATGTTTTTCTCTCTCTCTCTCCTTCCCTCTCTCTCTTGCTCTCTCTCCTTCTCTCTCTCTCTCTCGCACACACACACACACACACCCCTCCCTTAGTCTTTCTCTAAAATCAGTTTAAAAAAATTAAACTCTCTGAATTCTTTATTCTTTAACATTTTTTTCCCTATTTTTTTCTCCTAGTTGAACAGTTGAGTATTGTTTTTTTTTGTTTGTTTGTTTTTTTAAGGGTAGTGAATGGTCTGAAGCATTGCTTTTTGGTGTGTGCTTATGCCTATTGCAAGGAGACCACTAGAGAAAAATATCTAGGTTGTTTTATTTTCTGCCAGGGAAAAGTGATAAAACACTGTGTAAACATTCAGTAACTTCCTGAGAGAGGAGTTTTACTGTCTTGAGAGTAAGGACTGTACAATAATTTAAAATCTTCAAAAGGAATATAATAAAGTCTTCTGTTGGGAAAGGGTAATATGGTCTTATCTCTTCAGTTTTAAAACTGTTCCTACTAGTTCTTGTGTCTTTGTCTGATATGATTGTGTTATATAATTTACTGCTGCCTCTTGTTTCATACTATTTGGAAACTGACCAAGAAAAGATGGTAAAGCATCTGACACACACATAACATTCATAAACCCATAAACTAGGGAGTGAGAGAGAGAGCTGATTCTCTGAGTGATGAATACCAGTGAATATTTTTTTGGATGGGATACTAGCTATCAATTAGAATTCACAGAAACTTAAAAAAAGTTTCTATTTTTAGAGTTATTTTTTGAGAATAAAGTTATTTTTAGTATGTCATATGAAGTTAACTTTTTTCGAATGAGAAATTATAGTTGTGGAATTGAAATCCACCTATAAATGTTTTATCTCTTTTCAGGATCATATTTTACGAAACTATATTTAGTGTACTTAAAGTTTTTTGGTATTCACTTTGAAAACAAAGGTTTTGAACTAAAAAAAAACATGTTTGCTAAAGAATCACAGATTACTGTGACAAAATATAATAGGACATTTTAATTAAAAAATTAATTATTAAATATATTGTAAAAATCTTTGTTTTTGTTGTTGAATAACCAGGTTTTTTCTAGTGTCTTTATCCTGCAATTTCTTTAAAATGGCTTACCAGTTTTTATACCCTGAACTATTTTTTACCTCATATTTTGTATTTCTAATAAGCTAGCGGTTGAACATGTCTGTATGTTTATTTTTATGAATGTTTATTTTTATGCATTTATTTTCCCTCACCTTTCCAAAGTTTTTTCTTCCTTTTGGGCTGCAAAGAAAGAAAGACAGAGTCTTTCTTAGGGGACAGATGACAGTTTTTGGAATTAGGTTTTATAGATCGAGGGAAGGTTTTGAACATATTTTGTTGTCTACATTGTTAAATGAGATTCATCGTAGTTAATAACAACTTTTATTTATTGAACATTTTTCTGAACCAGACACTGTATTGCATCCCAGCAAACCTCAGAAGGGTTTTTATTATTATCCTTATTTTACATGTGAGGAGACTGAGGCACGGCAAGGTAATTTGTTCAAGTTCAGAGAGTAAGAGAGAGACGTGCTCCAACTCAGTATGTGACTCCAAAGTTAGATTTCCCTCAATATTGACAAAAATGTTTTATAAGCCTTTCTACCTTTTTGACTGTAAAATGATAGATTTATATTTTTATGGATAATACTGAAATATATCTTTAGCTATTATAATCATTATACTATAGCCTATATAGAGAATAATAGCCTCTCACATGTCAAAGCACAAACACTGAGGGAGGATCTATACAGAAGGAAGTAATGGGACTAGTGGTTGGTTCTTTGACCCAACACCTACCCCTGACTTCTTGCAAAATTAGTTTGTATAGTTACAGGGAATGTTATTATGTAATAGACTGACTAGTTGTTTTTCCAGTTACAGTCAGTTTATCAGGTTTCTCTTCTTAAGTTTTTAGAACATCTGCAGTTTGGGAAGGGAATAGATATAGGGTAGATCTTTGTGCAGAAACATTGATATGTACTGGATGGGAACTATTTCAGCCTGTGATGAGCAACCTGAAGCCTTTCTCAGTCTAGCTTTGCAAGAGTCCTAGATCCAATTACACAGGCATCTTTTCAGAACATATAAAGCAGAGAGGGAGTGGTTGAGGAAAAGTCTTTAGGACAACTACCTTCAAAGAGGGGAGGGACTTTTGTAGAATCACTGGTTCCTAAATGCTGTACTCTGACCAGGGTGTAGCCAGAAAATGGGGTGCCCTGATCACTTGGTCTTTCAGGAACCTGGCTGCATTGGTGCTGCTCTAGGATACCTAGCAGAATGGCTACCCCTTGCCCCACCTGCCGGCTTAATTCATCCAGAGCAAGGAGGAGACGTAGATTCATCGCTGTACCCCCTGCACCTGGCCTGCAGCAGGTCTTCTGTAAAAATTGTGTTGAATGAATTGAAGTAATACTAGTCCCTGGACAACCCTCTTTGAGCAGCAAAGAGGCTGTTGGGAGGATTAAGTGGAGAATATAAGAATAGAAGGCTAGAACACTGCCTCCTTGCTAACTAAAAAAATCATGCTAATTTCTCTTATTCAGTAAGGTAGGGGAATCTAACTTCTAAGTCTGGGATTCAATAAACTTGTTCTCTTTTTTTTTAAACAAGACTTTACTTATTTATTTTTAAAGAGAAGGAAAGGAAGGGAGAAAGAGAGGGAGAGAAGCATTGATATGCAAGCGATAAATTGCTCTGTTCCCTCTCGTGTGCCCCCTACTGGGGACCTGGCCAGCAACCCAGGCATGTGCTCTGACTGGGAATGGAACCAGCACCCTTTCGGTTTGCAGGCTGGCACTCAATCTACTGAGCCACACCAGCCAGGGCAAATTTGTTCTCTTTTTGAGTGAAAATAAATGGGACCTAGAGACATTTTAATTTTTCTTGAACTGGCCCGTATGAAAAAAAAGTTGATGATTTTGGTCCTTGTGATTTATGATAAAATGTGAGTTCTTGTATTTGCAGATAAGTACTAGGCTATTGGAAAAATCAAACTAGTTTGGCTGTGCTAACTATTGGTTTAGTGAATTCTCAGAGCCATAGTCTAAATAAACTTGGTGTGGTTTTATGGGGATTTAAATGTTAGATCTTTATAAGCTGTATTACTATCTCTCTGTGTATCTTTTTGTTAATGTCTATTCTTATTCAAATATGTTTTAAAATATCACCTTTTAAAATCTAACATTGCAAACACAAGTCTAAGAAGTAACAGCAATGTCATAGAACTGGTAACAAATAATTACTTGTTAGCTGATTAAGTCATAATCATTATGTGTCAACTGACCATAATTGAACTGAAAACAACATTTGAATTAGATTATGTTCAACAAAATAGAGAAATTTTAAAAAATATCAGTTGCTATTGATAATCTTAATAATTATGTATAAATAGTATTTTAAAACATGAACACTGAACATTTAGTACTGTAGTACTATCACAACACATACTGGTAGTATCTTAATTAAATCCCATGCTCTGTTAGAATGACTCACTTTCTGGTTGCTGTGAGACCCTTAGAGGAACTACTCATTCAGAAAAAGCATCCACTGCTGCCTGCTTTCTTTGGTAAGGCTGGCTGAATGAAATGCAGGTTGATTTTAGATCCGTGTTCCTTGGTGTTTTTTCTAAGTTACTTCATTTTAATTTTAGGTTCTTTCAAGTTTAACCTTACATTTCTTCCGCTTGACAGTAGAATATTAAAAAGTACATTCACTTTCCTTATAAATCTTATTCTTTGAATCGGCTTCCAGGGGTGTCCAAACTTTTGGTGTCTTTGTGCCACACCAGAAGAAGAGTTGTCTTGGGCCACACATTAAATACATTGTGATACATAATCACAAAAAAAATCTTGTAATGTTTAAAGTAAATTTACAGTTTTGTATTGGGCCACATTCACAGCATCCTGGGCTGCATGTGGCCCACAGGTTGCAGGTTGGACACCCCTTACACTGAACTCAAACTCCACACTTTCTGCAATGGTCAATATATACAATTCGAAGTAGTCATAACATCTAACTGAAATGTTAGAAAATTTTAAACATGCCATATGCTTTTACTTTTAGTAGTTTGCATATATAATAATGATGCTTCACAGCATCATTACACATTGCTTTAATGGCAGATAGAAATGTTTTTCTTCCCTCAAGGGAATAGCTGTGATGGGCAGACCTGAGTTTAGCAGAGTCATAGTTTGCCAGTCTCCCTTCTGGGCAGTTGTGCTTCTTGATGTCCAGGGTTCGTCTTTCCTTCTCTGGTAGCTATTACATTTATTCCCCTTTGCACAAAATTTCCCTTTTCTCAAAGAAGTAGCCCCACCTCCCTCTCCACCCCCTCCTAACTAATTCAGTGTTCTATTTCTTTCTCCTCCCAAATATATTAAAGCTGGATTTCTGTGTAGTCATTTATCCTTTCAGCAAACATTTATTGAAGACCTGTCTGCTGGGCATTGTGCCAAAGTGAAAAGATGGCTAAAACACTGTCTACCCTAGCCAAGAATGTGGTCCAATAGGGGAGAGACATACACAAGATTCTAGAGTGACTGATATTGCGACAGGGCTGTAAGACAGAGTTCTGTGGGAGATGTGAGCTGGGTCTTAAAGTTTGAGGTCTCAGCGGTTCCCCCACACCGCCAAGGTGATAAAAATCTATTTTTTTCCTAATAAAGAAAATGGGAAGAAAAGTGCTCTTTAATTTTATTCTGTGAAGCTTCTTTCAACTGTAACTAGTCTGATTGTTTCTCTCTGTGAGTGGAAATCCGTGGAAGAAACAGGCTCTGTGCGCACTTGTGGGCTTTTATGGACTTTTTTTTTCGGTCTTGCTAGAAATAACTCTTTTTATGTTCAATGCCTTCATTCTGATTGGACACTGAAAACAACAAAACGAAAGTTTCTGAGGATGAATAGTGCCTAACTGGCCAGACTAAAATAGTGCAGGTCTCCCGCTCATGTTGGTCTTTGCTTGATCCAGTAGCACTTCTTCATTTGACCTGATGGTGGATTGGAAGGCAACACTTTTTGTTGTTGAGGACTTACGGTGGCAGAAGGACTGTGCAAACAATCCTAGTTAGAAGAGAGTAAGTCAATTCTGAACAAAGGTTTCAGGGAAAGCTAGGAAATTATGTAAGTACCAGCTGGGAGAAAGGTTGTACTTATTTAACGATGGAAGTGCTAATTTTATGTAGGAAAGGAAAATACCAATTGTTAGCTTAGTTGTGCTCTAATTTGGCTTTCAGAATCCTACTTCTAAAAGTTATATCAAAGGACAGCTTTTGGGAGAGCAGAATGTGAGAGACATTTCAACCCACTGTTGTATCTCTTGGGTAATGTGTTATGAATTTACTATCCAAAGATTTATCTAATCCTTGTTTGAACTGGTTATATTTTCAGCCTCTTTAGGTAATGCATTTGGAAAGTTGTGACTTAAACTGTACTTACCTTCACTTATTCTCAAACCATGTCTTTTAAACATGTGTCTCCTGCATTTTTATTCTGAATGTATAATCTCCACATTCTCATAATTTTATACGTATCAATTAGGTTTTCCCAGGACCTAATAACATTATTTGACCTTTCATGAAGGTCTCTTTCTTTAGTTGTCCTCTGTTCTTTTTTGAGTTGCACTGGATCTTTCTTGAAATGTGACTATTAGGGCTTTGTGCTTCAGATAGAGAATCAGCAACTTTTGGTGTAAAGAGTTTAAAAACCAATTTCTAATATCCTTCATGATCATGATCAAAACTTTGTGACCTCTTTGCTGCATTGTAATCAGATGCCTCTTTTAATAGAAAAGTCTAGATATTCTTTTTTTTGAAGACCTTATTTATTTTTAGAGAGAGGGGAAGGGGGGGAGAAAGAGCGGGAGAGACACATCCATCAGTTGCCTCCCACACACCCCCAACTGGGGACCTGGCCCGCAACCCAGGCATGTGCCCTGACTGGGCATCGAGCTGGTGACCCTTTGGTTCGCAGGCTGGTGCTCAATCCACTGAGCCACACCAGTGAGGGCCAGATAGTCTTAAAATTCCCTTCCTAGATAGTATCTCTTATCTTTTTAAGTATTTTTAGAGTTATTTTTTGAAATATATTTCTTTATACTAGCTTAGATCAACTTTTATGCCAGTTCACTGTATTATGAGATCTTTATTCAATTTATGGTACTTTATTACATGAAAGAGTTTAAAGTTGTACATGGAACAGGCATCATCTTTGAAGCAAACTGATAGGATAAAAGTAAACTTACTCATGCACATTCCACCCAGTAACATATAATCACTTAGACAAGTACACTATTTCCCCCTTATCCAAGGTTTCCCTTTCCTCAGTTTCAGTTACTCACAGTCCACTGAGGTCTGAAAATATTAAATAGAAAATTCCAAAAATAATTTATAAGTTTTAAATTGTGTGCTGTTCTGAGTAGTGTGATGAAATCTCATACTGTCCTGCCCATTAGTCACTTAGTAGCTGTCTTGCTTAGCAGACAAACTGTTGAGATATTACAGTGCTGGTGTTCAAGTCACCCTCATTTTACTCAATAATGGCCACAAAGTGCAGGAGTAGTGATGCTGGCCCCTCAGATATGCCAAAGAAGCCGTAAATTGCTTCCTTTAAGTGAAAGGGTAAAAATTCTCCACTTAACAAGGAATGGAAAAACTTGTATGCTGAGGTTTTTGAGATCTATGATAAGGAATCTTTTATCCATCAAATTTCCAGATATTTAAATTAAATTTTATCATAGATATGTATGTATAGGAAAAAATTAAATACAGAGTTCTGTACTGTCTTTGGGTTCATGCATCCACTGCCCACCCACCCCACAAGAAGGGGAGATGACTATAAATCTCAACTTGGCTGTACATTACAATCACCTGGAAGAGCTTTACAAAATGCCTGTGTCCGGGCCCAACCCTAACCCACTGAGCCAGACTCGCTGAGGGGTGGGACCCAGGCGTCAGTATTTTATAAACCCCCCCAGATGATAATCAGCAGCAGCCACAATGAACAGCCACTGAGTTGGCGTTCACACTGGGAAATCACCAGCTGCTAAACTTCTAAATTGGATTAGCTCTTTAACTTGCAGAATGCCAGAAAATCATCACCATTAGAGAGTTCAAAAAACCGTGTATCGAATTTTGGATTTTTAAGATGGCTCTTAAATCAGATTATTTTTTTATCTGTTTTCCCTGCCCAGTTAAATCCTGAGAGCTGAAATGTGGATGAGCTAACAATTGGAATTTTCAGTTCCTCATTTTTTAACCCTTTTCCTCATGTGTTTGATTTCAGTGACTGTCTTTTCAAACCAATAATATCCATTGTCTTTAGCAGGAAATGAGATTTCGGTCTGATTATTTATGTATACCCTGGCACCACTCTCCCCCCACTTTATTTTTTTTAAGACAAGTGAAACTGCCCATAAACTTCAGCAGCAGTGAAAAACCCAGGGTTGTTCTTGGGCCGAGGGAGTGTCGTCACTCTGGGCTTTTGGAATGAATGACTCATACTCTCGGCAGGCACACAGTATTTAATCACTTTCTGTGTACCAGGAAGAGGAGGGCATGTGAAAATAGAAGCCATGTACTGCCAAATGAATCTGGAAATGTTGACCTAATGGGTCAAACAACTGAGCTTATGACAAAATACTTAATGTCTTCTGGTATATGTTGCTTTAATTATTTCACTAATTAAAAATTGGCATTATTTGTAAAATGCTATACTTTTGTACTTTATAAGCAGTATCTACTCTTTTGCTAGATAACTTTGATAATGCTAAATTTCAAAACCTATCTGCAAACTGTAAACGTTTCTCTTTTGAATTTGTATGCTACATTGGAATGTACTTTTTGAAGGAAAGATTAGAGAGCAATACGCTTGTTGAAGCAAATGAATTACATGGCTCTTCTTGCTGGAAAGCTAGTGTAAGCCCACTGGCCATTTTCTTTGCCATTCCAATGTCTTATGGCTTCAGAGTAGCCATTAATATTGATGACAGAGTATCTGTTACTGAGTATATTTAAGACATATGCTTAGACTAATATCACTTACACATCTCCTCTATACTGACCACTAATGCCAACTTTTTCTGTTTCTTTAATGAAGAGTAACAGATTAAACACACATACATACGCACACACATATTTTGAAATGTCTGTCTACTGTGTGCCAGTCGCTGTACTGGGCAGTGAAGTCACAGCAGATCAAAAAGACACATTGAGCCTCTTTTCTTGTGCCAGTTACATTGCCTACTTCAGGGCTTCCTTTATTGTCTTGTGTCTCTTGACTCTATATTGGTATGAGAAACCATGAGCACAAGCTAGACATTGTTTCTCTGAATTTTTTAGGTAACGCTTTCATTGTGAGAAATCACATGCTCATCATTTATTATATTTTTTGAAAGATAAATGCTTTTATTAAAGGTGCTTGTATAGCAGAGACTAGTGTTTTAGGGCGTCCTTTAAAAATGATAATTTAAGATGTTAGTCCTATTAAAAGTCTGAAAATAAGCAATTGGTAGGAGAAATCCAATTTTTGATTTGCTCCTTTATGCTTACTTTTACTCATTTATTTATTCATTTGGTTTGATAACTCTTGAATAAATGCCTGGTAGGCCACAGGCATACAGTGGTAAACAAAGTAGGCATAGAATTAAATAAACTGTAGAGGGGCTGAGATTTAAGTATGCCTTTTAATTGGTTAGTTGAAACTTTGTCTTCGTGTATTTGTGTATTAGGAGTTATTTCTACCTTTTATTCTTGTTTTCCATTTATTGTGCTTTTTCTTATGTATTTTTTTTCTATCACTTTTTCCGGTCTTCCATTGGATATCTTGAATTTTTGCCAAGTGCCTTTCTGTTGCTGACTGAAAGTTATACATTCTATTTACATTCTTCTGTGGTTTCTCAAAACTTAATACCCAGTACGTATTTTTACATATATAACTAAAATCTACCAATATCCACGTTTTTTTCCCAAGCATAATTTTACCTCCATTTAGCCTCTACTTCTAGATATTCTCTCCCTCTCTCTCTCTCTCCCTCCCTCCCCCCCTTCTCTCACACTCTCACCGCCCCTCCCTCCAGCCCCCCACCGTTTGGGGTTTAAAGGAGAGGAGGAAGCTGGCGGTCATGCCTGATTTGCCATTTGAATCTGAATTGGGCTGCTGGGATTGAGATTGGATGTCTGGTTTTGAGCTGCGTCAGAGCTGCACATCTATGACTCATATTATGAGGAAACAATTTTGGGGCATATCTAGATAGTGAGATTTTCATAAAACATTTATTACTCTGAGAAGGCTTTCAGGAAGTATGGCCTTACCATAAGATTTAATAAGTCAAAAACACTGAAAAAAAATTTTTTAAGCCATATGCAGATCCTTGAAATCAAAATCTATGGAGAGATTTACTGAGTGATAGGAACCTGGAATTTTAAATGCATTTACATTTCCCAACTTGAGCTAAAAGTTACTGAATATTTATGTCCCAGACATTGTGCTCGGCACTTTCACATAATTCTCTCATTTAATGTTAATAAGAACCCTATAAATTAGATGAAATTCCCATTTATAGAAGAGGGAGCAGAAGCTGAGGGCTTCAGAGGCTGTAGTGGAGCGAGGACGCATCGCCTTGGACTCTGTACTCAGGCTGTGCCCGCGTCACGCCTGCACCTCTAGACGCGGTTCAGGCTTCCAATTCCAGAGTCAGTTCCAGGCTGCCCTTGTACACGTGCTCATCTGGATCTCTGGCCTTAGGCCTGCCCGCTGTGTCCTCAACACAGGCCCTGATGTTTAATCTCAAATGCGAACCTGCTGTGTCCGGAGGAAATAGCTCCTGAGTTCACTCTCTGTTGTCCACCCGAATTAGTCCCTGTGTAGTTCTTCAGCCTTGTTCTTGCAGTTTCCTGCCTTTTAGTTTAGGGTCCCACGGAACCAAACTGTCTGGGGTCCTCATTGCATTCAATCCATATCTGAGTGCCTGTTATGTGTTAAGCAGCCTGCTAGATAAAGGGCCGACAAGAGCTTTCTTAATGATCTTGATGGAGGCGGCCTCGACCCTGGGCAAGGATAGTGGCAGTGGGATGGAGAGAAGTGAAACATTCATCAGCTATTGAGGGGTTAAAATCAATAGAAGTTGGTGAATGAGAAAAGCATTTTGCTGGGCAGAGCAAGGCAAGGGTGGGGGGAAATTGGGACAACTGTAATAGAATAAGCAAGAATTTTTTTTAAAATACAAAGAAAAAGGAAAAAAAAGAAAAACATTTTGGATGTTGCCCAGGTCCTGCTTGTGCGGCTGGAATGATGGTGGGGAACTGAAACTCCCATACAAAAAGAAAATGAGAGTATTACACCTGAGAACATTTGGTAGGGAAATTTGCGGTGTTAGACTTATGTTCGAAAGAGCCCTGGTCTGAGAGTCGGATATGGTGTTTATATTTTGACAAAGTGTGTAGTATTGGACAGTCATTTTACCTCTGCCAGCCCTGATGTCTTTATCTGAGATACACTAGATGACTTTGACTTTACCACTTTAAATAGTAAACCCTTCTAACGTGATTCACAGCATATTATCTGACTTCAACTTGCCTCTCCATTCTGTATCACACATTCATTTGTCCACTCAGCATTTTGGAGCCTGTCGTGTCATGTACTGGGGACATGAAGCTAAATGGCACTAGGTCTTAACAAGCTTCCTGTTCCTGATGAGCTTTCTGCTCAGAGAGACAGGCAAGTCAATAATTAGGCACATTAAACCAAAATAAGGTGCTATGCTGGAAATATGAGCAAGGGCCAGGGGTGTTACAAAAGAGATCCTCATCCGGTCTGTGGGGTGGGTGGAGGGGGGAATGTCTCAGGGAACACCCGTGACCCTTGTCCTGAGTCTGGAATGAAGAGCAGGCAGAAGTGGGTGGGGAGCAGCATTCCATGCCAAGCCGGTGCATGCTTCTGGATGACTGAAGGAAGATCAGGATGCTGGGGGTGGGGAGGCAGGAGGAGGGTGGACAGGACCAGCCCGTGCAGGGCCTTACAAGCCTTTCCAAGGAATTTGGACTTCGTTTCTAAAGCTGCGGGGAGTAGGAGAAGTAATATGATTGGATTAGCAGCGTTCATATTTATCCCTTTTTATACCTAATGTATTTCCTTCACAATATTAGAGGTAGACAAGCTCGACTTTTTGGAGCAAAAAACATTATTTGAAATAAAGGCAGTTATTACATCCTGATAAACAGAGCATTTTACCAGGAAGATATAATAATCCTGAATTTATATATGCCTAACAACATAGTCTCAAAAATATAAAGCAAAAATTAAGAAGGAAAAATGGAAAAAACACAAAGCATGAGATTAAAAAGAAAATAAGCCCACCATCAAAACATACTAGGTTAAGCAGTCAAAAAAGTTAGCAAATACATAGAGGAGTTGAACAAAATAATCAACAAAGTTGATATAATGAGCCCTGGCCCTGAATAAGTATAAAGAGTGTGTTCAAATGTTTGAGGTCCATAGTAAGAAATACTTTTATAATCATTACCTGGTGAACAAATATGTATGTACCAGAAATAAAAGTTTCATGAAACATTTACCCTTACATGGTGCAATTTTTCTGTTTTTTTTTTTCTTGAAAACAGTAAGTTAAAAATGTACATGCTTTTGAAGACCACATAGAACATTTACAAATTGACTTTCTGGATTCCCTTCACCACGCCAAGCCTCTGCCGCTGCTCTGTCCCTCCCTGTCCTTCTCTTTGCTAAAGCGAAGATGCCTTTGACTCCTGTTTTTACTGAAGTCAAGGCCATCCAATACATTCACCTGCTTCTCTCCTCCATTTCTATATTTAGCCTTTCATCTTTGCTTCCAGACTTAGAAAAAAGTGGTATCCTTCCTTTTCAAAGGTTAACTTTTACACCTATACTTCTGATGTCATCATCTTCTGGGTTTGTTTGTTTGTTTGTTTGTTTTTCTTTCTCCTTTAATATCTCTGGCTCTTACATCTGGACGTTTCTCCTTGATCACCCTACTATGAATTTAGTCTTAATGGGTTTAACCGGTCCACTTTCTGAACCTCAAAGATTATCAGTGACTATTATTTTTAGTCTTTATTCTTCAAAATTTGGGTATCATTTTTGTTTTCACTAGTTTTCTTAAGTTAAAATTTTATGTTTTTGAATGACTGATGTAGTCACATGGTTCAAAATGCCAAAGATGCAAAAGGGTCTTGAGTTAGGAGGCTCTCCCCCACCTTTTCTCCTTGCTACTGTATACTCTGTCCTTTTCTGTGCCCTCTTACTCTTCTAGTCCATGTATGCATCGTTTCCCACTCGGGAGAGACTAGATGTTTCAATGTCATCTTTGATTTACTCTCCTCCTGTCTTTTATACAGCTTCCTTTGAGGTGTTTTATATAAATCATTTTTGCATTCTTCACCTCCTTACTGCCCACCCCATTCCCCAAGCTAGGGTACCTCTATGTTCTTTCAAGCCAAGACTCTTGGAATAACCTTCTAGCTCCTTTACCTGCTTTCAGTCTCCACCTCTTTTCAATGCTATCAGCTAATTGCTAGCTGCCATCTCGTTTTACATTTCACTATCTGCCTGCCTTGCTCTCCAGGAAGCGTGGACTTATTAGTCTCTTATTCAAGTCTATCCACAATTGTTCACTTTTACTTTTTCGAGTCTTATAGATTCAAATCTCCACTCTACCCATTGGTCTCCTGTTCTAGACGGTTTGCTCCTTTATTTTTATATCTTCTTAGCCTGATACAGTGCCTGATTCCTGGCAAGAACTTGACAAACTCTAAAACAAAGCTTGCCCTTTTTTTCCTCTGTATTCTCTTTGTTGTTGCTTTCCTTATGCTTGAAGTCCCAGTTCTTTCGTGTGACTGTCCCTGCCTACTTTAGCTCTAACTTTTTCTTCTTCCTCCGTGTTCCTAGAGCTCATTTGGTATCCAAGGTGTAGAGTCCTACAACTGTAATGTGTTCATCTGAGGTCAGGATGCAGGTTTATAGGTAGCTGGAGCTCTTTCCTTAGCACCTGTGTTGGCAGATGTGGACACTTGGTCTACCTGATACAGGGATTCTGACTCACTGTGTGAAAAGAAATCAGGGTATTTTTAGTCTTTATACCAACGTGTGAATTCCAGTGGAGTTAGTAATATTTTAAAAAATTAATAAATAATTGATACTGAGTAAGGAACAATCTTTAAGCATAAAGATAATGGATAATGCAATTATATAAAAATTAAAAACAAAATATTTGCCAGTGTCAAAGAGTTGATGACCTTATAGAAAGAACTCATAAGTCAATAAGGAATATAAAGAAAAATTGTTAGAGGGTCTGAATAACACAATCATAGTAGAAGAAACATAAGCAGCTGATTTCCTAATTAAATGTTTAATCTTACCAGCAATGAAAAGAAATAAATATCATGTTAGGTGATGGATGCCATCAAATTAGCAAAATCAAAAAAGAAATTCTAAATAAAAGCAAGAATACATTAAAACAAATATTTTACATGTGCTTCTGGCAGAAATCTAACTTGTTATGTATCCTTTGTAGAAAGCAATTTGGTAACATTTGAAAGCATTAATTTTTTTGTTTTCACCTGCTAATTTTATTCATAGGAATCTGTCCTAAAGCTAGTAATTAAGGGGGCAAATAAAATATTTGCATAGACTTCTGATCAAGATGGTGGCATAGGCAGACATGGCTTGCCTCTTTGCACAAACACATCAAAATTACAATGGGAATATAGAACCATCACTCAGAACCATCAGAAATCAAGTTGAGCAGAAGTCTGACAACTACAGAATTTAAAAAACCACACCCATCCAGACTGGTAGGAGGGGCACAGATGCAGAACAGGCTGGTTCCTCGCCTCTATGTGGTGGATAAAAATTTGGGAGGGATATCTCAGGGGCGAGGGGTCCCAACCCCACACTAGGCCCCCCAGCCCAGGGTTCCAGTTCCAGGAAGATAAGTCCCCACAACTTCTGGCCGCAAAAACCAGTGGGAATTGAGTTGGTGGAAGAAACTGCTGAAGCCTCAAGCAGTTCCTCTTAAAGAACCCACAGGCACCTACTCAGAAGACTCACCTGCTCAGAAGAACTCCCTCTGAACTCCAGCACTGGGGTAGCAGTTTGAAAGGTACCAGTGGTACACAGGGAGAAACTGAAATGTCTGGTACCACGGTGAGCAGAGGCCATTGTCCCTTTCCTAAGCCCTCCACATAAGAACCTTCAAGCTAGTGTCATATCTGAGACTCTATCAACCTGGCTAACACTGCTTGACCCACCTTGGAGATCCCCAGAGACTCTTCCCCACCCAACTTATGGACCCACCCAAGCTGCTTTTCCATATAAATGGCTGGCCTTGGCTCATGCTGTACAACTAACTAAATCCTCTCAAATAAGGAACAGCTGGTCTCACTGAGCCCCAGGCCCTGCACTAGCAGCAGCCAGCCTAGTTTCACAGCTTGGCTTCACCTGGGAATCTCCAAGCCCAACACAAGTAGCAGCCATCTCAGATTGCTTTATAGTTCAGGAAGCGTGGCCCAGGCAAAACACAGGTGAGAGCTGACCTTCGCCTGTACCACCCAGGAAACCCCAGTGCCAACGCACCCAGTAGACAGTTACTGACCATGTCAGAGGATCACCAACTTCCACCCTCCATGGAAGATCAGCTGTGCAGGGGCACCACCACCCTGCCCCTGCGCAGCTAATGTCCCTTAGAGGGTGGAGGTTAGTGGTAAGTGGTAACAGCCAATCCTTGCAGCTGATTGGCCTGGATAAATGCCTCCCATTGATCTGCCAACAGCAACCAAGGCCCAATTACAAGAGGAGGGTGTACTCAGCCCACACAAAGGGTGCACCTCGAGTACCCAGCTTGGGTGATAGGGGAGGCTGTGCCACTTGACCCTACAGGACACCTACTACATTAGGCCACACTGCCAAGACATGGAGTCAAAGCAGCTCTAGCTAATACATAGAAAGAAACATAGGAAGGCTGCCAAAATGAGGAGACAAAGACACATGGCCCAAATGAAAAAACAGATCAAAACTCTAGAAATAGAGCTAAATGAAATGGAGATAAGCAATCTATCAGATGCAGAGTTCAAAACACTGGTTTTAAGGTTGCTCAAGGAACTCAGTGAGGACCTCAACAGTATAAAAAAGAGCCAGTCAGAAACAACGGATATACTAATTGAAATAAAGAACAATTGCCCTGGCTGGTGTGGCTCAGTGGATTGAGTTCTGGTCTGTGAACCAAAGGGTTGCTGGTTTAGTTTCCAGTTCAGGCACATGCCTGGGTTGTGGACCAGATCCCCGGTGGGGCGTGTGCAAGAGGCAACCACACATTGATGTTTCTCTCCTTCTCTTTCTCCCTCCCTTCCCCTCTATCTAAAAATAAAATATATATATATTTAAAAGTAAAATAAAAGAAAAACAAAACAATTTACCAGGAAAAACAGAAGAGTGGATGAAGCTGAGAATCAAATTAATTGTATGGAACATAAGGGAACAAAAAACAACCAAGCAGAACAACAAGAAGAAAAAAGAATCCAAAAGAAAGAGGATAGCATAAGCAGCCTCTGGGACAACTTCAAGTGTTCCAACATTTGCATCATAGGGCGCCAGAAGGAGAAGAGAAAGACCAAGAAATTGGAAATTTATTTGAAAAAATAGCGAAAGAAAACTTCCCTAATTTGGTGAAGGAAATAGACATTCAAGTCCAGGAAGCACAGAGAGTCCCAAACAAGATGGATGCAAAGAGGCCCACAGCAACACACATCATAATTAAAATGCTAAAGGTTAAATATAAAGAGGGAATCTTAAAAACAGCAAGAGAAAAGAAGTTAGTTACCTACAAGGGCGTTCCGATAAGAATGTCAGCTGATTTCTCTAAAGAAACTGCAGGCTGGAAGGGACTGGCAAGAAATATTCAAAGTCATGAAAAGCAGGGACCTGTAGCCAAGATTTGTCTACCCAGCAAAGAGATAATTTAGATTCGAAGGGCAGATAAAGAGCTTTCTAGACAAGAAAAAACTGAAGGAGTTCATCATTACCAAACAGTTATCATATGAAATGTTAAAGACCATTACTTAAGAAAGAAAAATAAAAACTATGAACAATAAAATGGCAAAGAATACAAATCTATCAACAATTGAATCTAAAAAACAAACTAAGCAAACAAGAAGAACGGAGACAGAATCATGGATATGGAGAGCGTTTTGAGGGTTGCCATATGGGAGGGGATTGTGGGGGAATAGGTGAAGAGGTGAGGGGATTAAGAAGTACAAATAGGCAGTTACAGAATAGCCATGGGGTTGTAAAGTACAGTATAGGAAATGGGGTAGCCTAAGAACTTATATGCATGGTCCATGGACATGAACCATGGTCGGGGGATTGCCTGAGGGAGTGGGGGTGCTGAGTGGAAGGAGGCAAAGGAGGAAAAATAAGGACAACTGTAATAGCATAATCAATAAAATATTTGTGTAAGATTCATCACTTATCACAGTATTTTTCTTAATCCTCACCCAAGAATATGTTTATTGATTTTAGGGAGAGAGGAAGTGGGGGAGAGGGAGGAGAAACATTGATGTGAGAAACATTGATATGAGAGAGAAACATTGATCAGTTGCCTCCTGTACGTGCCCTGATGGGATCGAACCCACAACCTAGGTATGTGCCCTGACTGGTATTAAAACCCACAGCCTTTTGGTGTATGGGATGATACTCCAACCAACTGTGCCACCTGTCCAGGGCTATCAGTTTTTTATAATAGAGGATAAACTTGGAATTACTTAAATGCCCAAGAGTAGGGAAGTGCTTCCTTTAAGTGGAAAATTATGTAGCTGTGAAGTTATAATTTTGAAGAATATTTTAAAGACATGAGAAAATATTCACGAAATGTTATAAGAAAAAAATTAGCATATGATGCTAAATTTGCAGTATTGTAGTTGGGTACACACACAAACATATGACCTGAAATGTAGTGAAATGAAATAGTAAACTATCTCTGGGTAGCATGGTGGAAATGATAAAATATTTTTTCTAACTTTATACAGTATTACTTTTATAATAAGAATGCATGTTCTTTAAAATGTAAATACTGTCTTATTGATTAGTTCCGTGTATAGGTTCTGAGGGAGGCACTGTAGCGGGATGGTTAAGAGCACAGGCCATCAGTGATGCAGATTCTGGCTTTGAATTGCAGCCGTGTCCTTGATTCGTTGTATGATATGGCCATGTGACTTTGCTAAGGCTCCATTCCCTCATCTGTGAAATGGGACTCCTAATACTTAACTCACAGATTTGTCAGGATGAGAAATGATAATAAGAGCCCTCTAAAAAATTCATAATTTTACTTTAATTCTTGCAATAAAAACAGAGAAGTCAACTTTTTTTTTGTCCCCCATTGACTATATTATTAATAACAAAGGTATTCAAGAAACAATAGACAAAACTCGAAAGAATCTGGAGACTAAACTAAGTCTGTAATTACCCCTTAGGTACAGATTGATTATCAGTTTCACCAAAATATGTTTTAATCATTACTATTTAAGTTTTAGTTTTAATTTTCTTCCAAGAGAAATATTGTTTTCATTTTTGATAATCTTTTCCAGTTACTGAACTACCATTGACATTACATTTATCCCTGTGTATATAACGGCCTCTTGTAACCTGGATTCCACAAGAGAAGCTGTAATGTCCTCAGGCATCCATTGTGTGTAATGAATGAACTTCTCTCCTCTGTGTCTAGAATGACCTCAGCTATTTGCCATTCTTGGGAGAATTGGGAAAACGGTCACCCAAATCATTGTCTGTTCTGTGGCTGAGGTGAGGAACCCTGACTGGGATGCCTGGCACACAGTAGGCACTTAATACATGGAAGCAGTTCCTATTATTTTTTGCCCTAGAAGTCCCATAAAAGAGCACTGGCTTTCTGGATTCCTTTGCTTGGTGTAAGCTTCTTTGGAAAAGGGTATTTCCCAGACTGTGATCCAGCAAGTGGACATCTCAATGGCAGTTTCGCAAGCATGGTCTTTAGGTTTGGGACTGGCTTTGGCTCTTGGACTGCGGACAACTGCTCTCTTTGCTGTTTTGTAGTGCACTAGCCTCTTTCCTCCACTGCAGGGCGCCAGAGCACTGCCTCCAATCTGAGCAGTTTCAGAACAACAGTTCTCTCCCCATAACTGTCCTTATGATAGAAGCCTTATTCAGGCTTTGGGTTTAATGCTTTTTCAAAAATTGCTTGCTAGTAATGTATTCAGTTCTGGGTATTTGTAACTGCTCCTTTTGGACATTGATCATTTTTTAATATACTGTTTTGATTCGTTTTCTGATGAATATTTTCTCATGTCTCTTTCTTATTTTGTTCTAGCTACTGATCTACTTCTTGCCTGGAATCCCATTTGTTTGGGTTTGGTAGAAGGTGTAATTGGGAAAATTCAGCTTCATTCAGGTATGTTTCTGTAAACTCCTTAAACTTGTCAAATGTAATGTAGCATTCTATAATGTTTTCTCCTTTGAGGATACATGTGGATTCTCTTATGGCTTTGATTCCTTTGCTTTAGTTATGGGTCCCTCCAAAGTGGGTATATTTCCATGTAAGTTTCATGAAATAAAAATAAAAATTTAGAGAAAGGGAGGCATAAATTACAATCCTTTCTTCCTCTTAAAAAAAAAATCAAATGCCTGCCATGTATCAGGATTGTGCTAGTCGGTAGAACACAGGAGTGAGCAAAAACAGACTCATTCCGTCCTCATGGATCTTACAGTTTGGGAGAGAAGACAGATGTCAGTGACTAATCACTGACATAAATATATAATGATTCGATAATGGCTGTAGGTGCACTCATGGAAAGCTGTCCCCATTGCACTGATTTCAAGGGAGAAGATAGTGGGAATAAAGCTGGAGAGGTAGGCAGGTGGCAGACCGTGACTGTTGGCTTTGGGTCAACTGTCCATTCCTGCTACAGTCATCTCTGGGCAGGGAGGAGTACAGGTCTCTGAGCATGGGGTGTGCTTCTTGCCAGGAGCCATATCCGGCCGGGCAAATTGATAGAAGGTCCAGGGGTGCCCAGCCCTTTGGCATCTCTGGGCCACACTGGAAGAAGAGTTGTCTTGGGCTACACATTAAATACACAAACACTAACAAAGCAAACAAATCTATCATGTTTTAAGTGCATTTATGATTTTGTGTTAGGCTGCATTCACAGGTATCCTGGGCCACATGCAGCCTGCGGGCCATGGGTTGGCCACCCCTGGACAAGGCCTTCTCTTGGAAGGACAGGCACCTGTGCCCTGGGTTTAGAGGTAATTTTGTTTGTGAGAAAATAGATGTTATATAGGCAGGTCCCAAAAAGTCCTGCAAAAGACGAAATGAAATAGTTTAAGCATTAATTTAAGTATCTATTTTTCCTTTGGTATCAATTTTAATATGAGTTACGAGCTATTGGAGGCTTTACCGTTATTGCTGTGTAATTGGGAATAAAAAGTGTACCCCTTTTTATTGTAAAGTAAAATTATTGAGAATATGGGAGATAGTTGATTTCTGGGTATTTTAAAGCACATATTACTGGAGACAACCTAATTTTCCTTTGTTAGATTTTTTTTGTTTTTTAAAAATCTGTTTTCATTATGAAATATATTTTAGATATAAAAGCTGTTTATCACAGATATATGGTATAGGTTATTGTAAAATAAACACATTTATCTACCACCCAGCTGAGGAAATGAAACATGACCAATATCTTTGGAGCCCTCACTGTGCCTTTCTGCAAGTATATCCTACTTCCTTTCCTTCAATACAAAATAACTTTCATATTTACTTCCTTGATTTTCATTATTGCTTTTATTACATATGTATCCCAAACAATGTGTTGCTAAGGATTATATTTTGGGAATTTTCTTACAAATGATATTAAACTGTTTGTGTTTTTTCACTTTTTTCCCCTACTCAACTATATTTTTTTAGATTTATCTATGTTGACATATGAAATTTTAGTTCCTTGTTTACAATGTTGTATGAATATATCATAATTTGTCCTTTTTCCAATCACTGGTTAATTGTTTCCTTTCCTTTTCTTTTCCATTTCCTGTTCCTTTCCTTTTCTTTTCTTTCTTCTCCTCCCCCCTCCTCCTCCTTTTTTTTTGCTATTAGATATAATACCGCTACAAGCGTTGTTGTATATTCTATCTTTGATTGTTTTTAAAATTCTTTCAATACAGTGGAGGAAAGCATTTAGACATTGTGTAACCATGATAAGTATTTTAGTTAACTCTCCTACCTGTCCACATTTACATACATATATTTTTAATTCATTTATATGCTGACAAGATAATTTCATAGCTGAGTGTTCTGAACTAAAATTCATTTTCTATTGTTTAAATGAAGTGTATGAAACTTTTGAGTTATTTTTCTTCAGTTTGAGTCATATCTTGGAGCAGTGAATAAATCACTGAAATCAATCAAAAGATCTGGATTCAGCCCTGGCTGGCGTGGCTCAGTGGGTTGAGTGCTGCAAACCAAAGGGTCGCCAGTTCAGTTCCCAGTCAGGGAATATGCCTGGGTTGTGGGCTAGGTTCCCGGTTGGGGGTGCACGAAAGGCAACCACACATTGATGTTTCTCTTCCTGTCTTTCTCCCTCCCTTCTCCCGCTCTAGAAATAAATAAAATCTTGACAAAAAAAAAAAAAAAGACCTGGAGTCAAGCTTCATTTATTAGTTTTGAGATATAAGAAAAGTTACTTAACATCCTTTTTATTTATCTTTTGCTGTGTAACAAGCCACCCCAAAGCTAATGCCTTAAAACAACTGTTTATGATGTCTCATGAGTCTGTGGACTGACCACTGGCTCTTCTGCTCTTGTATATTGTTGGCTGGGGTCATTAGTGTGGCAACCTTGAGCTGGGTGTCTCAGTTCTCCTTCATGTGGCATCCCCTTCCATGTTATCTCATCGCACATGGGTCTTCTCTCTCCTGGGTACCTATCCTTTCGAGGCAGTGGCTAGAAGACAAGTCGCAATGTACGAGGGCTTATCAAGCATCTGCCTGTGTCACTGAGTTTGCTAATATGCCATTGGCCAACGGAAGTCATACAACCAAGCCCAGAGTCACTGGGAGGGGACGTCACAAAGGACGGCTGGTTCATTGGGGCCACGGTGTCCCTGAATTTCTACTTTGTAAGTAGTAAAACAAGAGTGAAAAGTATTATCAGCCTCCAATGAGATAGTATACCTGAAGGTGCTTAATAAACTATAAATCACTATTTTATCAAGACTCTTGGTTGCAGATACAAACCTCTCAGCTTATACAAAACAAAACAAAACAAACAACGAAATTCTATAAGGAACCTAAGGAACCAAAACCAAGAAGTGGACATTGTATACAGTCGAAGGTTACTTTTTCTGGATCAGGTGGCTTCTGATCACCACTTCTCCATATACCTTTCCTACCCTCTCTTCTCTGGCTTTCTGTTTCTGTGTATGTAGGAAAAAATTTTTGCCCTCATATGGTGCTCAGACCAGCCTTAGCCCTTAAACCGACACACATCCTGCAGTTGGTGGGGACTGATTAGCTATCAAGGATTGAGTAGTGAGTCTAGCTCGGGTCCCTAAGACAGAGGCTCTTTTTGGCCCACTGGGCCAAGGGCCTTCCCTGGTCACAAAGTTCAGACTTTTTCAAGAGGTGCACTCCTGTGGGCAGGAGGGGCGGTTAGAGAGCAGTGAGGTCTGGACTTGGCAGACAACCCAAAAGTTATCTCCTACAAGCAATGTACACATATATTACTGGTTGATGAGTTTATGGTGCTGTGAAAGCATGGTCATTAGGAGGTAGTGAGGTATGGTCATCTCCTGTGGTCAGCCCCCATTTACATGCACTTCCCCTTCTTCCACCACTTGACTTTCTTTGGATGAAAAACAAAAACAAGTGGTTGGCAGGTGGGGGCGTATTTGTTATACAGGATATTTTGGAAGAGGGAGAGGTGGGGAATAGAGTGAACTGGAAAAAGAAAATATTTTAAAAAGGAAAGAGGGACAGGGAAGTGTTTCAGTTTTTCACTTTCCTAATCTCTACCTTTTGGTTTTTTTTCTTGCCACATCACTTTTAAGGTTTGGCTGTTAACAAAGCGAGTGGGAAAGAAACAAAGGAAAATTTTTCTGGGCCCCCTGCTGCTCTTCACCCACAGAGGGAATTGCAGCCCCACCCTGTGTGTGTCATTCCACCCCCGACTCCTTGCTTTTTGAGCATCCATCTTCTTGCCTTCTCTTTCTTCATTCTCCGTCCTGGGGGTGCCTCCTCCTTTCCGCACACCCCATTAAGTTTCTTGCTCTGGCCACACCGGCAGCCTGGCCCATGGGTGGCGTGCTCCTGGTGTGCACTGGAACCAAGATAATCACTGCAGGCATGTTTTTCCATGGGGCCGCTTACCTTCTAAGGGTAGAGGATGAGGGGAATAAAGCATATGTACTTAGACTCTTTCACCCTCCTACTTACTCTCTACATATTAATGCATGATTTTTTGTTCTTGCTTGATGAGATGGGAACATAAATTTATTTGAACAGATGTCATTGACAGCCCTAAAACGGCGTGGGTGAGCCATGCTGCTGTTCGTGACTGTCACTGAACTCTGAGCTCTGGGAATGTAAGCAGGCATGACTTAGGAACTGCATTAGTTTGCTCAGACTGCCATAACAAACTTCTGCTAACTGGGTGGCTTGGACAACAGAAATTTATTTTCTCACGACTCTGGAGGCTTGAAGCCTGAGATCCAAGTATCATCAGTGTTGGTTTCTTCTGAGGCCTCCCCTTAGCTTATAGATGGCTGCCTTCGCCCTGTGTCTTCACATTATGTTATCTTCTCTCTCTCTCTCTCCCTCTCTCCACATTTCCTCTCGAAAGGACACCCATCATATTGGGTTAAGGTCTACCCTGATGATCTCATTTAAACTTAATTACCTCTTTAGAGACCTTCTTTTTTTTTCCCTTCAGATACAAACAGAATTTGATTTAGAAAGTCACAGAGGTAGAAAAAGTGAGCCAGCTGGTCTGTATGGGCTCAGGAAATAAGTTACAGAAGCAAAAGAAGGGTCTTTGGAGCTTAGGGGGGAGAGAGAGAGAAAGGCCTATGCCTTGAGGGAAGACGAGGGGGAAGGTTGCTGGCGACTCCAAAGCCTGAAGATCACACAGTTGCCTTGGGGCAGGTTACTTCCTGTAAGCCTCTGTTGCTGACTATTAAGACAAAGATGATAACACCGCCTCGATACAGTTATTGTAAGATTTTATAAAACTCAAAGTGCTTAGCATGGTTCCTGATAACAGTAAGCATTCAATGGATGCAAGCTAAAATTTTTTCCATTAGTTTTAAAGGTAACTTAGAGGCGTCAGATAGTCTATTAGAGAACAACTTAAGTTCTAGCTATACAGCTTCGAACTTTTAAACTTGCACTGTTTTTTCCAGTAATGTTAATATTTGCTGAAACTATAGTAATTTTAATGTCACTAAAAACTACATGGTGGAGATTATACAAGGTAATGCTTTTAGTAGTAAAATGTTAGTAGCATTTGTGAAGGTCATATTTCATAATCCACGTGCCCTTTTAAAAAAATGTGTGGTGAAAGAATTTCAAGTATTATTTGGCGTGATATTTGCTGAGAATTGCCCTTCCTGTCAGCAAGCTCTGCAAACAATTATTCTGTTAACCCTGGTGCCTAGAAAATGCCTATTTAAAACTGCTAACCTTTCTTCGGTTTAGGAGGTCTCTTCCCCAGACATTTGCAGGGAGGTGGACTTTCAGCCAGAGTTTAATGTAGTCTACCTCTGACAACTTGAATGTGTCTGACTTTGGTTTGGTCGGCTAGGATTTATTAACATAAAGTCGAAGGGACATGTACTGTGATAAGTAGATGATAGAAAATTAAAGCGTGATTAGAAATCAACATTTTTTTATTCCTGTGGTGTCCAGGAGAAAGTAAGAAGGATAGTCAAATTTTTACACAGTTTTAGTTACACATTTATTTTTTGTTTTCTTTTTTGTTTGTTTTGCACACTCCTGTCTCCCCCTATATAGAGGCTATTCAAAAATATGCAGCAAATATTTATTTAACAAGTTGTTTATGGAGTGCCTACTGTGAGCCAAGGCCTGCATTCAGTGCTGGGGGCTGCAGGGTGAACAAGACTCAAAGCCTCCAGAAGCACAGACTTGAATCCAAGGGTTCAACATTAATTACCTGACTACACAGTTTTATCATTAGACTTACGCTGCTGAAGAAAAATATGGGCTGTTGTGAGGCACATGATAGAGGGGCCTGACTGGTGGGGCTGGTGGTCCTGCATGGAAGATGTCTGGAAGTTGAGGCCCGAAAAGTAAGATCATCTGGACATGACCAGAGTGAGGGACAAGGAGTGAAAGAAGACACGGGTCTTGGCAGAGTAACTAGCTGTGCAAAAGGCCCACCTCATTGATGTGTTTCCTCTCTGTTTTCTGTGTCATGTCAGGGAGACAGCTATGGCTTCACACAGCTCTCCATGAAGAGATTGCTTTAGGCTGGAGACTTTAAGTGGATCTCAAAAGCTCTTTAAATTGAAATCTGTTTTGAAGATTGAGACAAGGATAAACTCTGTCGGTGTAAGAAATATCTGAATATAAAAAGCTAAAGTGTATATTCCATGATATATTCAGGAATAGTTTGAAGAGAAATTGTCAGGAATCTTGATTAATTTGGCAAGAGGCTCTCGATTTAGAAATTAAGGGAATCACTACACGTAGTATTGAACAGCCACAGACACAATTCACTCAAATAGCTCTCATTCATTAAAATAGTACTCGCCATCTGCTATTTCTCCACTTTTGAAGTGGTGAAGATGTCTCAGTCATTAAAATGGTGAAATGTTTTATGCATAGAGTTTTAAGTGTGTAATTTTAGTCTGCTGCTGTCTATGGAGACTTTCTTGCGATGACACTAAGGACATGAAATATTTTATGTATTTCAGTGGCGAATGAATAGAGCGTCACTAACATTGCTTTATACTTTCCTAAAAGCCATTTGAAAACCCCACTCCTCAGGGGAAAGTGGTGGTGGGAAAATGGAGACAACTGCACTTGAACAACAATTAGAAACGAAAAACAATACCCCCTCCTCAAGGGCCCTGGAGAAAAGGGAAGAGGAGTCTGGCAGGGCCCTACAGAGCTCACAGCCTCTGCGGGAGATGTGGTGCTGAGGACGCGCCTTTACGCGGTGCTTCCTTTCTTTCTCTTTCTTTTCTGTATTTTTTTCATTATGGCTCAGTTGCAGTTTACATATTGCTTCTACTTAAATGCGAGTTTCATTGTCTGTGTACAGTTGCATTGTGGGAGCAATAGGTTGTTTTATTGTCTACTGACAACTCACATTATTAAGAACTTGTAAGGAGTGTGATGATGGTCGCACGGTTCTAAATCTGCTAAATCATTGAGTTACATGCGTGCTTCCAACGGGCGAATTTTATGGTATATGAAGCCATACGACATGGTATATGAATCTATTAGAAACATTTAAGTCAGAAAATAGCCTTTGTTGTAGCCTGTTGTCATTATTTCTGATTTTTATCTTGGTTAAAATAATTAAATACATCTATCTTTTGGTAACTGATAGGTGATTTTTTTTAATGTACTAAAGTGACTTTGAGGGAAATATTCTAAAGAAATAGCATTATTTGTGACATAACATATCTACCAAAATAGGAATGACTTAAAATGTAATTTAAGAAAAGAAAGAAAAAGAAACAACAAATAAAAAAATAAAAACAAAAAATGTAATTCAGTTACAGTCATTTCATATTCATTTTGTCATTCATGCTTATTTTGGGGGTAAGATCAGATTTTCATTGGTGACTAGGTTCTGGTTAACCCTTAAAAGGTCATTTAATTGTGGTTTAGTGGACCTATTCTATTAGTGTCTTTGGGCAGGAAAGTGATGTGAGAGGTTCCTTTCTTTAGCATCTTCTCATTGCTCTTCTTTGCTTCCCTTCTCTTCCTTTTACTCTCTCTCCCCAGTATCTATATGTTGAATGGTCCCCACCTTCTCTTTTTGCTCCCCTCAACCTGTTCCATCACTTTATGCTTCAGATTTTTCTGTCATTCTCTTGTCCCTAACCTGAGCTCCTTAGTGCAGATGGCCCCACCTCCTTGCTAGGAGCGGTGCTTGAACTAGATACCTGAATTTGACCCACAATTCTGGGCTCTCCTAAGGGTCATCAGATAAGCATGCTTCTTATTTCTGAGCATGTCTTTAATTGGCAGATTTTATGTTTTCAGGCAGAGAGACACTTTAGAGACAAGGTAGCTTGAGCTTGACTCTTCTGCTATTCCACCATGATTCTGTTTTCTAGCTATAAACCCATTTGTTCTTAAACTCCAGTTGTTTTCCTCAGTGATTCCTATAGCAGCGATTTAAAAGTTTTTAGCTTCAGAAAAAGAAGTTGTTATTGTAAAAGTGTATGTGTGGGCCATCTATAAAGGTGTTTTCTATATTTTTTCCATCCTTTATATGTATTTTTAAACTTTTTCGTTTTTGAACATTTTGATGTGATTACAATCAAATTATTATCAGGTCTAATTGTGTTTAAGAAAGGAAATTCTTGATAAATATAGTAAGTTCTCACTTACTTAGAGATGGCCAGTGTCAACCATTCAGAGCAGAAAATGAAGGTTATTTATGTAACAGACTTGGTTATTGGGCTTGTTACAGCTTGTGGGCTTGGATGTTCTTATGGAGGGGCCAGTTGCCTCCAGCTTTGAAGCATACTATGTCACCTTTCAAAGCAGTAATTTACCTTCATGGTTATAATAAATCTGCATCACGAATAAAAATCCCAAATATACTTAGTATACTTAATAGGTAGAGAAGTAAGTAATATATTAATGTTTTCAATAAGCATATAAGAAAATAGCACTTTAAGAGAATAAGCTATAGTTATCTAGAAAATGTCCTTTTATATAAAAATTCATTTTGCACCCTGGCTCGTGTGGCTCAGTGGAGTGCCAGCCTGTGAACCAAAGGGTCGCAGGTTTGATTCCCAGTCAGGGCACATGCCTGGGTTGCTGGCCAGGTCCCCAGTGGGGGGCACCTGAGAGGCAACCACACATTCATGTTTCTTTCCCTCTCTTTCTCCCTCCATTTCCCTCTGTCTAAAAAAATAAATAAAATCTTTTTTTAAAAATTCATTTTGCCCAATGATACTTTATAAATCAGACTTTTCTAGTTTTCTAAGGTTATTATTGATATAAAAGACTTTATATTTTGATAGAGTATAAGATTATTTAATTTTACGGCAGGTCATTATTAGGGTTGTAAATTCATCCTAAGTGTCATAGGCTAAGCTGAATATGCCTCTGATACCACTAGTTGGTAATTTCAAATGGAGCCTGTTAAAAGTACCTCTTGTCCTAGATGCTCTCCATATCAGTCACTGTCAATGTGCTATAAACCCAGATTTAGGAAACCTTTGTAAGCTACAGAGCAAGCAGTCAAGAAACGTTGAGTGGCTACTGTGTTTGGAAGATAAACAAATTCATAATTAGCTCTTGAGTCACTGAGAGTATTAGATGCCCAATGTGATGTACTTCTAGTTACCACATAGCTGACAGTGAAAATAACAGTGCTGGAGTGGTTGTACTGTAACAGTACTTGTAATTCCACTTCATTGATGTATAATGTTCCCTGAAATATATTCAGAGATGTATAGTGCTTTTTTTCCATTAGGGGAAAAAACACATGCACTTTTCCCTTAATGTAGTTTAAAAAAATAGAAATGACTTTGAATATAAAACAAAAACTATATTAAACATACCATGAATTCACATCCTCATTAGAAATTTAAGTTCATACATAAGTTTGCATAGACTACTTTATAGACTTAAGCTCATACTCATTTAAAAGTACCAAATGGCCAATTAATAGCTTATGCAACAGATAGCAATGAAGTAGGTTTTATGCACACATTGGACTGAATTTAAATTTCTACTAAAGATTTGTAAGGACAAAAAACATGATCCTCCAAATTGGAACAGAATTTACCTTGAGATATCCCAATTATTAGATTCTCTTAGACATGTGAGTATTTTTATTGTCAGCTTGACACATAAGAAAGGAAAAGTGAATTGACTGTAATTCCCTTTCCTAATTCTTTTTTCTTTACTAACACATCTCCATCCTCTGACATATCTGGGGGAAGTGCAAATGCCTGTGGCTCACTGAGGCATAATCTGCAGAATCCCTTCAAGAATGTAAATATTTACATTTGAATATTGTGTTACAAATGACTTTGGAGTGTATAGTATCCACCTTGTTTAGTATTTACTGGAATGTGGATGTAATTATAAATTCTGCGCTGGCTCCCCCATTCACAGTCGGCCTTCATTTACGGTCAGCTCTGAGTGTTGAAACAGCAGGTGGGCCTGGGAGAGGTGAAGAGGTTGCTTTGTCCTCAGGAATATAGTCTGCAGCATTGAGCAAACTGAAAGAGGGAAACATATGAGAATCATTAGCAGACTCACTTTCTCTTTTTATTTTGACCTTTGGTCATAATATAAATGTTTATAAAGAGATACAGAGAAACTAGAAAGTGTCCAAAAGAGCAGCTGAATTTCAATATTGGTAATACCAGTGTTTTTGCAAGGAAAGGATGCCTTCTTGTCTCCCAAGTGAGCTTATATATGGGGTAAAACTTCTGCTTGAAAGTTAATATTTTTATATTTTGGTATTATATCATTAGATGGTTTATTGGAAGGACATTTATTACCTTTGATTATGCACATTGTGTTTGTTATAGCTGTAATTTATTAAGATTACAATTCATGATCTTAATATAAAATGAATCCAAGGTAATAAACTGCAGCAAGAAGGCTTAAACTTGGAAGAGGGCTTCCTAATGTTGGTTTGTCTGGTCAGCTGCCAACACTCTAAATTGTTCAGTGTAAAATAGAAATTACTTCTGTGAGGTTAAGAGACTTGTGGTGAGGATTTCTTTTTATTCAATGAAATGCATTGACATTCAACAATATGTTATGTTTTATGTGCTTTATTTATTATGCGTTAGGTTTATTGTGTATTAGGGGCTTGGAAACCTTGATTCATGCCCTTCCAGTACATGGTAGGTCCTTGGTTAATGTTTAATGATAATGAATAATGAAATGATCTGTAAAAGCCTTGAAACTTTGGAGTAGATTTCCACCCTACTTAACAAAGAATTATGAAACACTTCCAAACTCTTGCAATTTATGAGATGCCTAAAGCACATCCTCAAAACACTATTCCTAAAATGTGTCGATTGATATTTGGAGGAAAAAGTAGGGGAAATTGAAATACTTTGTTATTTTTCTACAATAAGAAATTCCTGAAACACTATTTAATTATTTTTATTTTTGGTGTTAATTAGGTAGTACAATATTTTTTTTAAGAGTATAACCTTATAAACTGAAAAGTTGTTTTTATGTGTGGTCTTTCATAGACTATTTTTCATTTAATTAAAAATTGTTTGTGAGAAGTAAAAACTTGTATTAGAAAGATAACTGTTGGGCCTTTGGGTATTTTCTTCTTTCTCTCTTATATTTATTAAAGATTTCTTGCCCTGGCCAGGTAACTCATTTGATTAGAGCATCACCCTGATACTCCTGATACTGGGGAGAGAACCGAGTTAGGGGGAAGGGCCCTACCCCAAGCTTGTTTCTTGACTCTTATCTCAGTTGCAAGGCACAAATTCAAGTGAGAGACAAACATGTACAGTGGAAATGAGATAGCAAGTTTATTTATGAAACACAAGCACAGAGCTGCAAGCAAGCACCCAGCTAGTCTGAATGCCCCACATATGGAGGAAATAAAGTTGTTAGTAAGTTTGTTCTATACACTTAAGGCAAGGCTACAGGTGGGTACTTAGCTAATCTAAGTATACTGACTATTGGCGTTTGGCGGTTATATACTTTCGTCAGTTTTTAGGTTCTCCTTGTTCTCCCACTTCTAAACCTTGGGAATAATATACAGCTACACAGGCTTTCTTTCTCCATTAGTAAAGGCTCTTTGTCTTAGTGAAATTATCACAGAGGCTCCCTGTCTCAGCACGGAGTCTCAAGGACTCCCCTCCTCCTGCACCACCCCTGCTGTGATGTTCAGAACACCGGGCACTGTTATCTAACCAGGCTCAGGGCTGCTGAGTTAATTGGTGAGACATGACTTCCTTTTGTTTCCAGCTTCCTGTTTTATGTTCTTTGTTAGATTGTAATGGGCCCTGCTTTATTTTTCCCTCCGGCCGCTTATTTCTAGCTGCTACCTACAATAACATTCCAAGGTAGTGGGTTTGATCCCCAGTCAGGGCACATACAAGAATCAACCAATGAATGCATAAATAAGTGGAACAAATTAATGTTTCTCTCTCTCTCTCTCTCTCTCTCTCTCTCTCTTTCCTTCACTCCCTCCTTCCCTCTCTCTCTCTCTTTCTCCCCTCCCCCTTCCTCTCTAAAATCAGTTTAAAAAATTTAAAGATTTATTTCATTTGTTTTACCATCTTCCTTCCCCACCCCGCCACCTTTCTCAATGTATTTACTAATTTGCTCAGTTCCAGTATACACATAAAGTAGTTTTGGAACTGTTAACCCATACCCTTCCGAAAAACAAATTCACTAACAAGAATCCAATATTGTGCTCAGTTGTTTATGTCTTTATACTTACAAAATACTCTTTTCCAATGTTATTTAGATTAGTTTTTTCACTATTTCCTATTGTATGGTTACATTTTCTATTTGTTGCTAAATTGGGATACTCTTTGCATTTCGTTTTGGGTTTGCGCCACATTCTGGCGTATTTGAATGATTTATTTTTGCAGAGACATGAAACATTGCCATGGTTCTAACAAAAGGGTATACTCAGAGGACAGTTATTTCCCGTTTCCTTTCATTATTCTCGTTTCCCCCTTCTTCCATGCCATTTCTGCCTATACCCTGTAGGTGACCAGTCTCATTAATTTCTGACTTACCTTCCCTTTTATTTTTTGTACAAATGAACAGATATATGAATATTTTCTATTATATTCTTTCTTATATAAAGGGTAGCATACTCTAGATAGTCTTTTGTACTTTGATTTTATAATATATGTAGGAATCACTCCTTACCAGTCATAGAATGCTTTTAATTCTTTTTCACAGCTGCTTAGTTCTCCATTGAGTGTACTTTAGTTGATTCAACCAGTGTCCTCTGTGTGGACATTCAAATTGTTTCTAGTATTTTGCAATTACAAACTGCTGCAATGAATAGGCGTGAATGTATATACTTGTGTATTCTTGTGTATCTTCAGGGTAAATTCACAAGAGTGGGATTTGCTAGGTTAAATGGTAAATGCATGTGTTTTATTGTTGTGTATCACTAAATTCCCTCCAGAAAGTTGAATCTGGGTAGTCCCACCAGCACTTGAGAGCGCCTGTTTGCCCACAGCCTTGGCAGTGAATGTGCTGTCATACTTTTTTCTTTACTTCAGCCTGTTGGGTGAATACAGTATTACTCTAATTATATGTGAAACTTAACATCTTTTCACATGTTTAAGGGCCGTTTTCATATTTTGTTGTATGCTTTACTTTAAAGAGTTATATCTACTGCACATTTTTTGTCGTTGTTGGATTATTCACCTTCAGCTTCCCAGGACAGTAGCACTTTATAGATACTAGACATTAACATGACTCTTCTCTTTCAGATCTTCCATGGTGGCTTATTTTAATTCGGCAGAAAGCACTGGTGGGCAAACTTCCAGGGGACCATGAAGTCTGTAAAGTTACCAAAATTGCTGTGCTATCACTTTCTGAAATGGAACCTCAGGATCTAGAGCTAGAGGTAAGATGCTGTCTCAGGAAATGTTATGGAAACTTGATATAAATATGATAGTAATTATGTAGATTTGGTTTAATAGATGGGAATCATACAGTTTTAGAGATGGATAATATCTTTAAAATAATTTAATCTTTATTCCACTATTCTTGGTTTTCAAACTTCATTTTAGTAGTGCAACGTTTGTTTCAGAATCTGTGAAATCCAGTGTATGAGATGCATAAAAGCGGAGCTGCTTTGGTTGAGGTGGTGACAGGGGAGTGGGGATCTGCTGTGAACATCAGTGTACACATTGTTTTTTTAAAGATTTTATTTATTTTATTTTTAGACAGAGAGGAAGGGAGGGAGAAAGAGGGAGAGAAACATGAATGTGTGATTGCCTCTCACGCACCCCCTACTGGGAAACCGACCTGCGACCCAGGCATATTCCCTGACTGGGGAATCAAACTGGCGACCCTTTGGTTCACAGGCCGATGCTCAATCCACTGAGCTATACCAACCGGGGCTGTGTCCACATTTTTGGTGGGCTTTTCTTTTCCCTTGGGTATATACTTAGGGATGGAATTCCTGGGTCATATGGTAACTCTATGTTTATTAGCCTTTTGAGGAACCACCGCACTTTTTCAAAGCAATGTACCATTAAAAAGAAAAATCTATATAAGGATATGAAGAATCCGTGGGGTTCATATAAATGAGAACATAGATGTTCTTTCTTTTGGTGGGGGAAAAACGTCCTTTAAAGTTTTATAGGTTTATGTTTCATGTCTGCATATCGTATTTGCTGTATCTCATTACCTTAATAGATAACTGCATCATTTTCCACATTTAGTTTCCCATTAGGCATCTGTTTAAAATTTTAGCTCCAGATGGACACAGATAGATACCAACTTTTAAAGTAAAGTCATTTATTTTTATTTCCTTAAGCAGCAGCAGCCACATCAGCTCTTAATCTTGGCTGTGAAATGTAAGTTGCTGGACTAATAGAAAAGCTCGGGGAGCACTGTGGTGCTAGCAGTGGTGGCTTTCCTTCTGGGATCGTGCATATCAGTGCTGTGATAAGGGCCTACGCACACGCCGCGCAGAATTGGCCGGGCGTCTGGAAAAGGGAAGACGATCCCACTGTCTGAACACGATGTGTTGTCATCCCAAGAACTCTGTCTAAACAGAGCATTTTAGGACTGGAAAGTATCCCAAGTAGTAATTTTCTCTGTCTGTATTTTGCGGTAGGACTCAATTTAACCTTTTAAAGAAGGTAGCGGCCCTACACTTTCTTAGCTAGAAGTAACTGTGTGGAAGATTTTAAAATATTCGTTGAAATGTTTACGTTTAAAGTAATTTTAAATTTCTATTTAGGAAAATCACTTTTAAAAGGTAGAAATGGACCTCTGGAGAAGATGATGAAGGGAGTTTGAGCTTTGCCATACAGGTCACAATGCTTACCTGAAAACGTTGGGGCCATATTTGCTTTAGAATTCAAGTTTTTTTGGGGGGGTTATTGAGAAGGCTATTCCATGTATTTTATATATGCCCTGTGACTCTGGGGTGTTATTCCACAATATAACATGTTGATATTTCTTAAAGAATCCCATGAATATTCATATGAAGGGAGGTAAATGATGCCATGAATAGCCTCATATCAGTTTAGGGTACATTTTGTTATACTGTAAATGAGTTGCAACAAACTTAAAAATAAACTTTCAGATTTGAGAATTGTTTGGATTTTGGAGTTGCTGATAAGAAAGTTGGGTGTATTGGGCATATATCAACTATTTTCCAAGCCCAGGAAGAGGATAGATAAAAAAAAAAAGGAAAAGAAAAACAAGGGAGACATTGCCAGGCCTGGAGAGAAGTAGTATCTTCATGGACCATAAACAGAATAGTAGTCTGAACTGCGGCCGTAGACCTTCTGGTCTCTTAATTCAGAAGCAGGCAGTGGCAGGTAGAGGCTTGCGTCCACACAGCAAAGAGGACTAAAGGGCTGTGTGTGGGGTGAAGGCCGGAAGCCATGCTCAGTTCTTGAAGCCTGGTGCTAGAGCAGGACTCCCCAGCTCATGAGAGGGAGCGGGGAGGCCATTCACACCAGGTGGGATAACTGCACAAAGAATTCTCCTGTCTGTTAAGCCAGTAGCACTTTCTTTGAGAAATACTGGTGTGGGCAAAAGGTAAGGATCTGGATTAACACAATAGCAATCAGCATTCCATGGTTGGGTTTGATTGGAGAACCTTTAGGAAGGAGAATAATGGAAGATAACTCCTAGCTTTTTGCTTAAGCGATCGCATGGGTGGTGTAGCCGTTGTCTGAGATAGATGGAACCAGAGAAGCAACAACATTCGAGAAACAGATGTTGATCAGCCTTGGAGATGCTGGATTTGAGGGACTGGAATGTTAATGTTGTGTATTTGGGCCTTGAGTGCAGAGCAAAAGATTGGAGTTAGACATCTGAGATTCAACACAGGGGTAGTTAAAACGAGGAAAGAGCATGAGCTCTTCTAGACAGAGCTTGAAGAACAGGAAGAGAGCTAAAGATAGAATATTGGGAGCCACCATCCTCTCTAGTGATGAAAAGGGATGCCAGCAAAGGAGACTGAGAAGGAACACCCAGATGTGGGGAAGAACCCAGAGAGATTGGTGTCATGGGGACCAGAGGGAGTGACATCAGGAAGTGATCATTCTTAGAGAAAAGGTTTAGCCTTTTCATACTGAGGAGGTCCTTGTTTTACTCTGCCTGATCAGTTTCCTTGGACCCTCCCTCTGACCTACCCCTATAAGACTGCAGTCCACACAATTCCAGTGACTGACACAGTTTGCACCCTGCTGATTCAGCCACGCAATTACACAGTGGAGGAATAACTTTAAAAAGATTCTGGTAAACTTGAACAATGTTATTAGGTGGTAGGGAAGGAGCTAATAGAGAGGTTGGAAAGGGAAGAGGGGGTGAATGCCAGGGTGAGGTCCTTATCCCAGGGGGCAAACAGCAGGAAACTAGCCTTGAAGAAAAAAGCGACTCCCATCCTTCCCAGACTGAGGAACATGTGGGTGTGGACTAGGTGCTCTGCTACAAGATTATTGTAGAATAGCTAGACCTTTAGAATCATCTTTGATACATTTGTAGAGGGAGATTTGCTGGCTTGAATACTCTTAAGGATAACTGTGTCTCATGAATACATAATATCGTTTTGAATATTAAGATAACAACAATCTATAACTAGGCTTGGGGCCTGTTTTCAGATTTTTTTTAAAGAAAATGTTATTAATATAACTAGATAATTACTGACATTCTGTTAAAAATTGCTAGCCAACAGTTGCTCTGCCAGCAGCAGCAGTAGGGGACTAACAGGGAGAGCATGTTTTTAAAGCTGCTTCGTGCTGCTCCATTGACTCTACAGTAAGGAGTGTGTGTGTGTGTGTGTGTAGTATGTTCACAGAAGAAGGGGAGTGATCATTTTCCCAGGACTACTTACTGGTATATGTCCCACGTGTGAATCTGGAGGTTACCACTGACGTTTGTAGCATCAAAGCCCATTCATTCATTTAACAAATACTCACTGAGACCTCTTACACCTGATGCTGCTAAGACACTAGAGATATGAGTCAACAGAACAATGATTGCTGCAGTTATGGAGCTTACAGTACAGTGGGGGAGCAGACAAGGAACATCAATGTGATAATTATATTCCGTCGTGTGATGGTAAGTAAAAGCTGAACACTGTAAGGATAGTGGGGGGAGTGCCCAGGGGTGGAGACTGTGGTAAGATATCTGTGCAGAGAGAACAGCTAAAACAAAGTCCCTGAGGTGGAAGCCTTCTTGACATACTGAGGAACAGCCGGGAGGCCAGGGCGGATGGAATGGAGTAAATAAGCAAGGGGAGGAGACGAGCAGGAGTTGAAGGCCATGGAGGGAAGACGAGAGTCTATTGTTGGACATGTTGAGTTTGAGATGTCTGGTGGAAATCCAAGTAGAAATGTTGGAAGTTGCGAGGCTAGAATTTTGGGAGAGAGCTGGGCTGGAAATATTTGGGAGGGAGGGATTGAAATACAGATGGTATTTGAATCCATGAGACTGGATGAAATCACTGAGAGAGTTAATGCAGCTTAGAAAAGGGGGTTAACAACTGAACCTTGGGTTGCTGAGACATTAAAAAGCCAAAAGGTTGGAAAGGAGCCAGTAAAACAGATAAAGAAAACGACCAGTGGAAGCCAAGTGAAGTCAGTATATCAAAGAGAGTGGGGAGGTGATGAACTGTCAAAGCTATTGAGAGGTTAAGATAAAGACCAGGAATCCACCATTGGCTTTAGGCAAGTGGAGGGCATTGGTCACCCTGGAGATAGCAGTTCAGGTGGAGTGGTGTGGGGCCAAAGCCAAGCTGGAGTGGGCTATGGGAAGAGATTGGGAGAAGAAGGATTGGAGGCAGTGAGGAGTACAAAGAAATAGGACACTTGCTGTCAGAGGAAGAGACTTCGGGTGAAGGTGTTAGAGGGGAGAGATGTGAGTATGTGTACAGTTGATGGGAGTAACCCAGCAGAAAACAGGGGAGAGGAGGGAATTGCTGAAGTGGTGTCCATCCTCTTAGTTCTCCTGTCCTTCCCCATCAACTCAAGATCTTGTTAGTTTTGCTTATTGGGAGGGAAGTTGTCTTGGTGTTGGCAGTGGGACTATGAATCTTTTCAACATCATCTTCAGTTCCCTTGTCTTTATATTTTATTTTATTTTATTTTTTATATTTAGAGGGGAAGAGGGAGAGAAAGGGAGAGAAACATCTATGTGAGAGAAACATCAACCAGTTTCCTCACACAACCCCAACTGGGGGCCCTGCCTGCAATCCATGCATAAGCTATTACTGGGAATCTAACCAAATCAGTGACCTTTGGGTGCTCGACCCACTGAGCCACACCAGCCAGGGCAATTCCCTTGTCTTTAATGGTAGGCAGGAGCAGCGTGAAGTTGTAATCATGTTGTGAAACCCATGTGAATAGAGTTTGATAGCTTTAATTTTAAAAAGGCATAAAATCCATACGATTCCATTACATCTGAAAACTTGGCCCAGTTATCAGTTTCCATTTCCAATTTTTCTTCCAGCTTTATTGAGATATAATTGACAAATAAAATTGTTGATTTCCAAATTTGGTACAACAGGGATGGTCCCCCTCTTTAAAAAATTATAATCAAAGCTCAGACTAGCTTTTGTTCTCATTACGCTTTTTTTTTCATCCTGTGTATCTAGTAACAGTTATTTTGTCAGCATTAATAACTCTTAGCTCATAATAGGAGTCTACCACTTGGTGTAGGAATAAAACTAGTATGTTAAAAACATGAAATTAGTCTGCATCTAGTTAATAGAATTCTTATGTACCTTTCTGAATATTTGCTTTGTATGTTGAGCCAAGTGAAATTATATGTAAAACACTTGATTTTTATCCAGGTAGTTGTCTTCAGAACCTCCGTGCCCTTCTCTGGTCTTAACGCGCACCCCATCCTCTTTCTCACCTTTGCCCGTTGGTCCGCACATTTCCTACAGCCTCTACTTAATGCCCCTGATGCACAGAAAAACGTGTATTTTGCAATATATTAAATTTTAGATGCCAATTTTTAAAGCATTCATTAACCTCAACTGGAGCATTTTATTCTTCAGTTATATTAACTAATAATGATCCTAACCTGGATTTTCCACCCCTAAATCCTAAGTATATCCTGTCCCGTGTTCTTTGCTTATCCTCTACTGTAGCATTCTAATCATTGAAGGCACAGCTGTGTTCCCTAATATCAGTCGTCTACTTGGTCATTTTTATAACTCTCAAGGTTGACTTTAACCACAGTGCATGAGCAGTAGCATCCACTTCTGCACGTACTTGAACATTTAACAAGCAGATATTAATAATAATAGTAATGAATTCTCCCTCTCTCTCTCCCTAATTATTTAGCTCTGTAAGAAGCATCATTTTGGACTTAACAAACCAGAGAAGATTATGCCATCTCCTGATGACTCGAAGTTTCTACTGAAGACCTTTACACATATTAAATCCAATGTGTCTGCTCCTAATAAAAAGAAAGTAAGAGTTTAATTGATATGAGCTTGGAATTAATTTTTGATTAGTTGCAAATTGAGGGGTAATTTTCTTACCAGTAAACTTATTTTCAAACCAGTTGTCATATTCCAACGCTGTCTCTGCATGTCCTTGGGAAGGTGTGTTTTATCCACATAATGCTTTCCATTTAATTCCTGCAGTGATAGTAGATTCATTTTTACAGGTGAAGGAAAGTAAAGAAAAGGAGAAGTTGGAAAGAAGATTACTTGAGGAATTGCTGAAGATGTTCATGGACTCAGAATCCTTTTATTATAGCTTGACCTACGACTTGACCAATTCAGTGCAGAGGCAAAGCACTGGGGAGAGTGACCCGCGGCCCCTCTGGCAGAAGGTACCTCTCATGGTTCAGAGCAAGTTATGCACTCATTTGGCTTTATAGGAAAACTGAAACAACAGGCTTCTGAACTGCTTATTCTCTACCTTTTCCAGGTTGATGACCGATTTTTTTGGAATAAATATATGATACAAGATCTTACTGAGATTGGTGTGAGTAGCTGTTTCTAAAATATTCTAAGGTTGTTATAGTTAAGCAAATATTTTAAAATTGTATTGCAATAAATTTAAAATCTCAGTGCCATGATTTCCCTGTAGAATAGGAATCATTTAGCTAGGGAAAACCAAGGTATTTGATATTTTAAGGCAGTTCACAGTACCACTGCGTAGCCTCAAACCTATCATTTTAGCAGGTTCCCATAGAGTAGTAGTAATTTAAGGCTGGGGAACTAATGTCCTCAGAGTTCCTATAAAAGAGGTATTTTGTTTACTCATTGGAAATGTTGAAGCCCTTTTGACCTTGAATGATACCAAGTCATTTAACTTTACTGTTTCCTCATCTGGGAATTGTAGTAGACAGTTCTCCAAGAACATTCCAGCACTGCCAGTAGTCGAATCAGGGAAGACAGGGAATATGATGAGGCTATTGCATGAGATTCCTTCTGATTTGTGATTACTTTCTTCCTTTACTCTGTCACATATATTGGAGAATTATCACTGTCCAAAGAAAATTAATTCATTTATTCAATCAATCAGCAAGTATTTGTGGAAGACCTGCTATGTGCCAGTTGTTTTGGACACAACGTGGGCATATGTTATCTTTTTCTTAACCTTTCAAAAATTTCAAACCTTTTTTCTTCTATTTGTCTCCCTTGGTGGGGATTAGTATAAATGATTTTGATTATCTAGTGGCGCCTACGTCTAGATACCTATCATATCTCTACTAAGAATGAGGCATGAAAATGTTCTCACCTCTCTTTATGGTGCTGAAACGGTGACCACCAAAACTCTGTGATGGGATTACCAAGAAGGGTGTCCATATGAATATTTGCCCTGCTTGCCAACATTTTGAGTTCCACTATGTTTTGCAGAGTTTTTTTGCATTACCATTTAAAACTGATGACTTGCAATAAAGGTGGCATTTGGCAACATACATTTTTCTGTTCCTGTCAAGAGTTTTGCATTTATTGGTAGAAGAAGAAAAATACAAATAATAGGAATAGTGATAAAAATAATGAATGCAGGTAGACCCTTCATATTTTCAATGACCTTTCTAAGACCCCATCTGCAGGCTCTGTAAAACAAAACTGTGAACTAGGACCTGGAGTGTGTGGTCAGGGAGGAAGAGGTGGATTGGAAGTTGATGCCGTGATTAAGGCTAGATAGCCTTATGGAGATAGGAGAGAAAGAGGGACTAAGAACAGCTCTCTGAAGAGCTTTTTCTTCTTTATTGCACCAGTATACAGTCAGTTGAGAGATTTGAATATTCTTAGTTTGAAAGACATAGAAGAGGAAATCTCTAACTTTAATTACTCTCCTAACTATGTTAGATGACATTTTAAAATAAAATATTTATGGAAAGGAATTTTGGGGCGTTTATTTACTACTTTTCGCTTGGCAAAGCAAGTTTTTTTCTGTACTGGAAAATAGAATAGACCTCTGTGTTTCATAATAAAGTGATCAGAGTTGGTTGTATTTTATTGAAGGCATAATACAATTAGAAATTGAAAATCAGTCTTTAAGTTTAGCTTTTCTGTACTAACAGGAATAATCATAATCTCTACATTTGTTAAATAGTTAACATAAGCAATCACTATGCCAAACACTTTTTACATTTTACTCATTTAATCTTCTCAACAACCACATTTTGGGGTGGTAATTTTTCCTGTTTTTCAAAGCAGAGCATCCAGGCATTGAGGTGCAGTGATTCACTTTGGAGGGTTAGTAAGCGGTGGGGCTTGAATGTGTACTCTGGCTGTCCGGCTCCTATGCTCTGGTCCCTCTCAGGCGGCTCTTTCTCAAATGATCCTTATATAAAAAAGGAAAGGCTCTCAGCTCCACCCCTCTTCCTCCTTCCATTCCTTTGTGTTCTCTAGGAAGCAGAGAATATGATTAAATAATGGAAGAGTTCTGCTTCTAATAAACTGATAAATATGTTCTGGCTACTGTTTGGGTTTAAGAAAGTAACAGTGCTGTACAGCATAGAAACAACATCACATTCCTGTTTCCAGACACCAGATGTGGACTTCTGGATTATCCCCATTATCCAAGGTTTTGTGCAGATTGAAGAACTTGTCGTTAATTATAGTGAATCATCTGATGATGAGAAAAGCAGCCCAGAGACCCCACCTCAGGAGTCCACCTGTGTAGATGACATTCACCCACGATTTCTAGTGGCTCTCATTTCACGTCGCAGTCGGCACAGAGCAGGTGAGTGGAGGGTTGTAATCGTGTGCAGATCAGATCCAGGCAAAAATGGAAAATGTGTGGGAAAAAGTGTTGGAATGCTGATGGCAGTGTGGATTTGGAAACACAGTTTCAAAGTGCTTAGTGACTCTGCGATGTGTTTGGGGACAAATTGTTGGAGAGAGGCGAATGGGGGAGAGGTAACAAAAGGAGAAAGAAAGGAAATAGAGTTAGAGAGAAGAGAAGAAAGTCACTTGGGATGTTCTTCTAAAATATCACTGTTCCTATTGACAGGCTGCATCACAGTAATAAATCCTTCCTGAGTGCTGGCACCTTTGGGAAAACCCTTCTCTTTCAGTGCATAGGAGCTATCTTAGCTTCAACTATAAAAAACAATGATACATACAGCTAGGACTTGGGGTAAATTGATTCAGTTCTGCCTCACAGTTGCACATTCGATCCCCAAGGCTATCCTAAAAGAGAGATGTTTGATTAAGAAGTGTGATCTAGTCAGACTAAATTTTTTTTAAATGTTGCTGTTTTCTGTTTTGATTTTTTTGTTTTTAGGAATGCGCTATAAACGAAGAGGAGTGGATAAAAATGGAAATGTTGCAAATTATGTGGAGACTGAACAGCTAATTCATGTTCATAATCATACCTTGTCTTTTATTCAAACACGAGGCTCTGTGCCTGTCTTTTGGAGCCAGGTTGGGTATCGATATAACCCAAGACCTCGGCTGGACAAGAGTAAGCATGTCAATTATCTGGTTTGCAAAGGATGATTTCAGACAGAATATTTTTTTAAATATTGTATACTTTATAGGTTTGGATTTGCTTTGCCAGATACTTCATTCAAAACAATAACTCATACAGTGAAATTTAGTAGAAAGTTATATAAACACAAGAATAATATGACAATTTAAGTAATTTAACAATAAAAAATTCCCCAACAATAGAGCAAAACAGCTTATTTACAGTTTTAAATTATTATTTCTTTGAAGAATATTGGATGTTTAATTTTAGAAAAAGCACAGGAAACCACTATTTATATAAGCAGGAAATATTTTAAGATAGCAACTACAAGATAACTTTACTCAAATACCACACTGTGAAATGTTTCTTATTGTTGTTTTAATTAGTGAGTATTTTGTTTCTTTCAGTATTTTAACTTTGGCACTGGAATAGCTAAATCATGTCAATCTAATTAGATTACTGAATGAGGTTAATTTTTAAAATTGTTTACAGAATATTATTCTCTCAAAACTTAATTTATATTCCTGAGAATTCGCTAAAACTTCAGTTTTAATATCTTTGATTTAGAGGAGTTTTTATTCTTTTATTATAAACCACATGAAACCTTTTCTGCCAAAATTTGTATTTTATGTTTTGATTTAGTCTAATTGGAAAAAAAAGAAATCAGAGATCTTTGGCTTAGCATTTCATTTTAAAATATTGGTTTTAGACAATCTTTGTTACATTTGGACTGTCAATAAATTATTTAAAAGCAAGAGTAAAGGTGGGATAGACACTAATTTTTGTCTTAAACATGGGAAGGAAAAATAGATTTTGTATCACTTCTTTGTAGGTGAAAAGGAAACTGTTCCCTATTTCTGTGCCCACTTCGAAGAACAACTGAAAATTTACAAAAAACAGGTGGGCTTTGATCTGTAGTAGTAAATATTTTTTCATATTTAGAAATGGTTGTGTATCTGTTTCTTTAAATTTCATGAAAATAATGTACTATTCATAATTAAACATGGCATTTGTCATAAAGTTAAAGTGCATATATAAGCTAAGAGTATTGTATTTTTTAAGAAATATCATTGTCAGCTACTTTAAACCATTTTTAGATAAGAGATTGATCTACTGTCAATTAGGATGACTTAAGGAGTATCTAGAGTAAGAAATAAAAGGTACCTTTTAACACCACCCATGTTGTCCCGCCTCCTGGAGATAACAATTCGATATATGTCTCCCAGTATCTTTTTTCTCTGCCTGCTCTTCTCATATATTCAAGCACTCATGTAGGAATGTGATCATTTAAACCAAAATTAGGTGAAAACTGTTAGATGAGATACAAGTTCAATAAGATGACCAGATTTCAGATACAAGATTGAGCTACAACAGTCAGTAAGTCTTATCTATTAGTGATGACCAGTCAGAATGTGTAATACCATGGGGTGCATTTTTCTAACAGCAACAAAAATAAAATAGGAAGAAATAACCTAAAATCTAATAAACATACAAGAAAGATATGGTGGGGGTGGGGAGAATTACTGAAGAACACACAAAAACTCTGAATGAATGGGGAGAAAAATACTATTTTCCTAGAAGGAAAGACTTAATATTGAATAGATTTCAGTTCCTCTAAAATTAATATGTAAAATTGTGCAATCCCAAAGAAAGTCCCAGCAGGGAAATAAAAAACAAACTCCAACAACGTTGAAAAAACCTGTAAAGTTTGTTGGTAAGAGAAGAAGGCAGATATGTGGGGAAATGAGAGCTCTCACATGTTGCTAGAGGGAGCCTAAGTTGTTGGTACAGCCATTTTCAATGGTATTATCGATCAAAAAATATTTGCTCTGTTGTTAACCCAGTAAATTTGCTTCTGATACCTGCTCTACATACCTATCCAGAAATCAGATGGATATGGATTTAAATGTGTGAAGTTAAACAAAAACCTTTTAGAGGAAAATATGGGACATCCTTTTGACCTTGAGTCTTAAACTGGACTTGAAAAGCACTAACCGTAATGAAAAAAAAATTGATAAAATCGACCTTACTAAATTTTTTATTTTTATTAGATTTTTATTTCTTGAAACTTTATCATAAATATTAAATACTATTACAAATGTTATAAATATTATTTATTAAACCTTTATTAAAATGAAATAAGACTTTAAAAGCACCAACTGGAATGAAAAATTGATATATTTGACTTTACTAAAATAACTTTGATTATTAAAAGACACCATTAAGAGACTGGAAATACAATTCTCAAAGTGGGAGTATACTATCTAGAGTATATAAAAAACTCCTATATGTTTTTGTATAGAAACCATATATAAGGTGCTCCACTTCATTGATCATCAGGGAAATGCAAACTAAAACTACCATACACAAGCCAGAATGGCTAAAGTAAAGTTGGGAAATAATAAGTTTTCTCAAGGAAGTGGAACAGCTGGAACTCTCTGAAATTTTTAAAATCTCCCTGAGAGAAATATGTGTTCAGTCAAGGAGGCTTGCATAAGAACATTCACTGGAATATAAAAACAATCTGTTCATCAGGAGGTCAGTGGATAAAGTAGGGCCCATCAGAAGTGTTAAATACTAATGCTTAACCGTGATAAGATCTACTGACGTGCTAATAAGATGGAAAGATCTAAAAACCACATCCATCACGGAGTGAGGGAAGAAACTTGTGTAATAGCATATGGTATGTTACTTCTTTAAAAAATCCCACAAAACAATCATGTCATTTATATATATAGGCACTTCTCTCCCATATATGTGTTTTCTCATAACAGTTTATATAGAGATGCATTTATGTGGACTGAAAGGGTTCACACCAAACTGTTAACAGTAGTTACAAAACTACTAATAAACATACAAGACTTGCACTTCCAGGGAAGGCTGTGGGACTGGGTTGTAGTTGGAAGGATTCAACCTTTATCTACATTTCAGTTTTTACAATGTGAGTAAATTCACGTATTAGCAATATGTGTAATTATAAGTGGCATTACAGAGAATAAACCACAGTTTACATACCACACATAATCATAAAAATGGAAGCAACACTGAGGTGTGTAAAGGAAGCAGAAGAAATTAATTCCTCACCACCCCTGTTCCTGTTCCCTGTAGACTTTCAAGACCTGTTTATACATATCAGTTTTATAGGAATGTGTGTTGAGCAGACTTCCTCATTTCTGACGGCACCCCAACAATGTCTGCTTATCCACCCTCATCCCAGGGTAATTGCTCTCTGGGAGGTGGGCCCATGGTGGTCTGACTCAGTCGTGGTGGCACTGCGTGGTCCTGTGTCTATCCATCAACAATGAGGTTGGATATGAAGGGAGGTCTGCTGGGAGCCTTCTGTGAAAGATTTCCTGCTCTACTGAAAAAGAGACACAGGAACCAACAGTTCTTCTGTGGTTGCTGTGTCTGGATTTGATGTGGTGCTGCTGTAGTTATGTCAAGCCCATAAATGAACCAGTCTGAGGATTGACCAATATGCTGGGGGACGGCAGAACACAAAGATGGAAAGAACTGGCATCAGTAACCAAGGAATGAAGCAATTTTGGAACCATGCAACCTCCAGACTTTTTGTTAGATTTGAGTCAATAATTTGTCATTTGCAGCAAAACACATCTCGACACATGCATATATACGCATTTATATTTTAAGTCACAACAGGGTTATACCACATACACTGTTCTGCAACTGCTTTCGCTTCTTATCTCCTGACTGTTTAACCACTTCTCCATTGGTGGACCTTTACGATATAGTTTTTTGCTCTTGTAAAAATTCTCCACCCTGGCTGGTGTGGCTCAGTGGATTGAGTGCCAGCCTGCAAACCGAAGGGTTGCCGGTTCGATTCCTAGTCAGGGCACATGCCTGGGTTGTGGGCCAAGTCCCCAGTTGCGGGCGTGCAAGAGGCAACCACACATTGATGTTTCTCTCCCTCTCTTTCTCCCTCCCTTCCCCTCTCTCTAAAAATAAATAAATGAAATCTTAAAAAAAAAAATTCTCCAGAAGATACCTTTTATATATTCTAAAAACACCTAGAATGAAATACAGAATGCATTCTAGAAGTGAAATGGCTGAGTCAAACAGTCTGTGTGTATAAAGTAGATGCCTGTCACTCTGTTGCTCTCCATAGGATCACACCAGTTTACACGCTCAGCAACATGGGAGCCAGTGCCCATTTCCCATATATTCACCAATTCTGTCTATATTTAGCATTCAGTTTTTGCCTGTGTATAGGTGAAACTAGCTTTCTGTTTTAAAATTTGTATTTCTTTGTGTATTAACAAACTTATAATCTCATGTTTATTGCCTATTTGTATATTATCTCTTGTGAATATCCTCTATCCTTTACCCATTTTTTCTTATTGAATTTTTATTATTGGTTTTTATGTTACAGGTTTATTTCCCTAGGTAGTTCTTTTGTTTGTTTTGTTTTTTAGTCTTTGCTTATATTGTCATTTGTTATACAGAGGTTTTAAATTTTTATGTTGTCACATCTGTTCATCTTTTTCCTTATACTTTCTGTCTTTATGTTATGCTTAGAGAGTCATGTTCTATCTTACAGTTATGGAAACATCATCCCAAATTTCTTTCTAGCTTTTTTTATAACTTGAAGAAAAAATATTTAGATCCTCAGTGCATCTAGAATTTATTTTGTATATAATGAGATGTATGGAGCTAAAGCAAGTTTTTCCTCCCTATGTAGGTAATTATCCCAATACCATTTATAGACTAGCCCATATTTTTTTCAGAAGGATATTGTTATTATGTGTTAGGTTTCTCAGTGTACATAGAGACCTGTTCCTAGGCCACCTGTCCTGTTCTGTTGAGTCACTCACTTCTGCCCTGGTACAACAGTTTTAATTGCTATAGGTTTAGAGTGTGTTTTGCTCTTCAATGGGACAAAGTCCTCCTTTATTATTATTAGCTTTCATTTTTCCCCCCACATATTTACTGTTCCAGATGAACTTTAAAATTAACTTGTCAAGTCCATAGAAAGATCCTGATCGATTTTTAATTGGGATTGTTCAGTATATAGATTAATCTGGGGAGACCTGACATCTTTACAGTATTGCCATCTAGCACCATGGTATGTCTTCATTTATTCAGTTTTTGTTTTATGTATTTCAGCAAAGTTGTATAGTGTCCGATGTGTAGATCGGGTATATTTACTTTAAAAGTATTCTAGATATTTTAAAGATTTGCTGTTATAAAGGGCCTTGTTTTCATTGTGTATTCTAGTTGGTTATTGCAGATGTACAATGTATAAAAAAGCTATTAATGCCATTGATGTAAGCAGTTCCCATAAACCTAGATGTAACAAACGAAAATCTAATTTTATAGGAAAAAATTGATGCTTGAGGGTTTTGATTTCTAAGCATAGCTATAAAATATTTCTGAAACATAATTCCAAATAAGTTACATTATGATTCTAACATCTGATTACACTGAATTTTCTCCCCTTACTCTCATAGGTTATTATTAACTTGGTAGACCAGGCAGGAAGAGAGAAAATTATTGGAGATGCTTACCTAAAGCAGGTGTTGCTCTTTAACAACTCGCACCTTACTTATGTTTCATTTGACTTCCATGAGCACTGGTAAGATGGCTTCCTGAGATGAGTTTTGATCAGTTCCAATGGCTGTGGTAGATGCTCTCACGGGAACCTAAGTTTCTCTTTATTGGGAAGAAAAATTTCTTCTTGTTGTTGGAAAGGGAAGGAGTATCGTTTGTTTACTTTGGTTTAATTTTCATATGGATTTTATTATGGCTAAAGTTTTAACTTAATTGTTTCTGAAATATTTATACTCTTTCTGTTCCAAAATAACTTGGAGACCTAGAGTTCCATTTTTCCTTTTATGATTCAGTTAAAGAATTTCCGGAGCTTTACTTTCCTGCTTGAGTCTGAGCCTGGCAGAAGGAATAGAGTCCCTTTAATAAAAATCATCTTGCCGGCTCATTTTCATACCCTGATAGTAACACGTCTTGCCCTATGGATAAGCCTCACTAGAATTTACTCTAGAAAATCAACAATTAGTGAGCCATTTTGATGGTAACTTTAACTTGTGTGTATTCTGAAAGTAAGGTTCTTTTGTCATGATCCTGGCTGTAACATGGCTTCATTTACCTAACTATTGAAAATTTGGTTGGGGGCCCTGGCTGGTGTGGCTCAGTGGATTGAGTGCCAGCCTGTGAACTGAAGGGTTGCCTGTTCAGTTCCCAGGCAGGACACATGCCTGGGTTGTGGGCCAGGTCCCCAGCTGAGGGTGTGTAGGAGGCAAATGATGGATGTTTCTCTCTCTCTCTTTCTCCTTCCCTTCCCCTCTCTAAAATTAAATAAAATAAAATTGCTTTTTAAAAAAAAAGAAAGAAAATTTGGTGGGGGTGGAAGCTTTTGATATCTTTATGTTTCAGTATGTTAAGTATATTTTCTTCCACAATGCAGATTAGCTATAAGCCGATATAATTTATAATAGTGTTAACCTCATGTACTTATAGTAATAATTTTCTTTGATTTTCTAAGCTACCTTAAATATCATATCTTAAGTTAAATTTTAAAAAACTAGCATTAAAAGATTCTTTTCTTTCTTTTGGCTTGTATTTTAGCCGAGGAATGAAGTTTGAGAATGTTCAAACACTGACAGATGCCATTTATGACATTATTCTTGACATGAAGTGGTGTTGGTACGTATTTCTTATTTCATAACAAGTCAGCTTGGCAAACTCTTGATCTGTGAAATCATGTGTATTTGTTTAGTAGCTGTGAGCATTAAAATAATAGCAGCAAGCTGAGAAAGCATTTCTGTTCTTTTTGTATTGCTTCCCAATTCCTACTCTCCTTTTTAAGAGAGTGTTAGTCATTAGGCATTGTCAGCTTAGGAAAGGGAAGAGGCGTCTGGTTGGGCTAAGCGGAGTGAAATGCCCTGTGATTATTCTTTAATTCTTTCTAATGCTTCATAGTCTTCATTTTCTCTTTCTCATCTTTCTTGCCATCCTTAATGTGGAAGAAAGGCTTAGAGGAACTTGGTCTCAGATTTCAGGCATTTAAAATCATCAGTGAAGGACAGTGTTTCTCAGACGACAGGAGGGAGATGCAGGAAGAAGAAATTGGCCTAGAGTACAGAAGAGAACTTTTGATTAGACTTCAGGCCATGGGTGGCCAGAGAAATTAGATGAGCAAGACATGCTGTACGACTCCTCACTGGGTGGTAAAGTGAATGAGTCTGTTCAAGCTAGTTTAGATATATTTCTACTTGGATTCAAAAAGAACAGGATGGTGTTTTAAAGTGCCCTTTGTGTTTAAATGTGCAGAAAAGCATAACTTGGGGTTGTGTGTCAGCTCTGCTTAGTAGTTGTGTGACTTGAGGCAAGTGACTCTTTCTGCACCTCATTTTTTTTTTTCCCAAACTGGGGATAGTAATATCTTTCTTGTCAAGTTATTGTGTAATCTAACACTGTCTACAAAGAACTCAGTAATGCCTGCCTCATAATGGTGTTACAAGCAGACTGATAACCAATGCTACTCTTCTTATTGCTATACTTTAAAGAATTGTGGTTTTTGAAAAGCATATTGTGAAATAATCCCATACTATTTTTACAAAGGGTTGATCAAGCTGGGGTAATATGTAAACAAGAAGGGATTTTTCGAGTTAATTGCATGGACTGCCTGGATCGCACGAACGTGGTCCAAGCTGCCATCGCACGAGTGGTCATGGAACAGCAGGTAATTTGGAGTGTGTTGGATTGTAAATATTCATTTTTAATTCTTTTAAAGTGTGAACAAATAACTAAAATTATTTCTTTAGGACATTTATGGCATACAAACAACCTCGTTTCATTAAAACCTGGAAAACACAACCTCCACTATAAATAACTTGAATCAAGTGGCATTTTCCTAAGTACTTAATTAAAAAATGTGAGGCCCAGCCTTTTAAAATTTATTGGGTGGTACTATATTGGCATTTACCTTTTCTCCTCACCTCTGAACCCTCCCTTCTGTATTTGGACCTGGGGTTTGTACATTTCATTTCTGCTCGGCCAGCTGGCTCTGGGGCAGGCCCGGCCACTAGCAGGCACTGAAAGAACATCATGAAGCTAGAGGAGGAAAAACAGGCAAGCCTCTTTACCTGTGTTATATTCCTGTAAGCAGTGCCATCGCTGGGGCCGTTGGTTTCTTTGGTACCACAAAACCAGCCTCTTGCCTTTATGCCCCAGTTGGCGGCAACTACTTCCTGTAACCATTATGTCTATTAGTCATGTCCACTTTTATATTTTTTGGCCTTCTGACACCTGAGTAACCAATTCCCAAGGTGGAAATTCCTAGCATGGTTTCTAGGGTTGTGGTGTTTTTGCTTTGTGTTTTTTTCATAGAACCTAGTGACTATCCTTTGAGGATATCAGTCTGTTCCTTCTAATGTCTCATTGAAGCTGTCAGGCTCTTGAGTCCAAGCCCTGGCTCTTCCACATACTAGGTGTTGATCCCCTGCAAAGAACTTAAACTCTCCAAATGTCTCTCTCCTCATCTTTAAAATGGAATAATAAGTACCCTGGTTGTGTGGCTCAGTTGGGTAGAGCGTCATCCTATACACTGAAAGGTTGTGAGTTTGATTCCTGGTCAGGACACATACGTGGGTTGTGGGTTCAGCCCCTTGTGGGGGTGTGTGTAGAAGGCAACTGATCGATGTTTCTCTCTCATATTGATGTTTCTCTCTCACTTGCTCTCTCCCCCCATCCCTCTCTCTCTAAAAAATATCAATAAATATATCCTTGGGTGAGGATTAAAAAAATGTTTTCTAAAAAAATTAAAATGGAGTAATAAACCTATTGATTGCATAGGATTGTTATGAGGAATAAATGAGATAATTATTTTAAAAATCTCTTGGAACCCTAGCCCTAGCACAGAGTTAATATTTATTAGGCAATTAGTATTCTGCTACTATTAATATTGCTATTTCAATGCACTTTTTAAAAAAATATTTATTTTATTTTTAGAGATGGGAAAGGGAGGGAGAAAGGGAGAGAAACATCGATGTGCAAGAAAAACTTCAACTGGTTGCTTCTTGTGTGTGCACCCCAACTGGGGACTGAGACTGCAGTCCAGGCGTGTGTCCTGGCCAAGAATGGAACTGGCAACCTTTCACTTTGCGGGATGACGCCCAACCAATTGAGCCACACCGGTCAGGCCTCAGTGGGCTTTTTGATAATTTAACTTCATAAACAAATTTAAAAGAAACACAAAATATAATATGAGCGTACACATTGTAAAATCACACCAAACACCACAAATATCTCATTCTATTTTTTCACCTGTAGGAATTCATAAAATAATTTCTCAAGTGGTACTTTATTTTGAAAAAGTCTGAAAACACAATTTCTTTTATTTAAGGTCCTAAATTGTATATGAACATAATTCCTTTTTATGCAGTATACATTTTATGCTATAGTGTCCTGGTGTATATGTAATTAATCTGCAAATGTGTTCAATTTTAGCTGAAAAAATTAGGTGTGATGCCCCCAGAGCAGCCACTACCAGTGAAATGCAGCCGGATCTATCAGATAATGTGGGCCAACAACGGTGATTCCATTAGCAGACAGTACGCTGGGACCGCTGCTCTGAAGGTAAATACCTACAGCAAGCATCTTTGGATCATTCTGTGGGACACAGAATGTGGTTTAAAACCATCTTTGTTTTTAAGAGAAGGGTATGTGGGCTATAGGTGGTAGTTGGCTTTGTTCTGGAATGTTTGGCTAAGGCAGGAGGTCACACTTTCATATTTTTGCTGGGGCCAGGTGATGTGACTCAAGCAGACCACCCGTTAGCTTAAAGGGAGAGATGGGGTTGTGTGGACCTAAGGAAGAGCACATGTTGTCTCTGGATGGTGCTGTTCTGCTAATTCCTTATGGGGACGGAGGCCCAGTGTTGCTAGATCTTCCAGTTTTTAAAGGGAGTTTGGAAGTCTAGAATTGTATGTGAAGTATTTGTTTTTTTAAACTTAACATAGTCAAAACAAAACATGTCTGTTGATGGGGTTTGGTCCCTGGTATGATAAATTGCCTCACAAATTTGTATCTCAGTCCTGCTTCTTACTAGCTCTGTTACCTTGGGCAAATCACTTAACCTCTCTCTAAACAGGAGAATACATATTCTTCAGAAGTGCATGTGGAACATTTTCCAGGGTAGATCTATGTTAGGCCACAAAACAAATCTCAACAAGTTCAAGAAGAAAGGAAATTATATCAGAGGGTTTTTTTTTTGTTTGCCTGGCTTTTTTTTTATTTGTTTGTTTTTTGTTCTTTGTTTTTTTGATTTTTACAAGCAGTAGTATAAAATTAGAAATCGTGGGCATGATGGGTTGGGGTGCAGGGTGGAGGGGATAAAGAGGAGAGAGAAATGAGACAACTGTAATAGCATAATCAATAAAATATACAAAAAAAGAAAAAATAATAATAAATGTATATGCTCTTAAGAAAAGAGAAATCAATAACAGGAGGAAAGTTGGGAAATTCACAAATATGTGGAAATTAAACAAAGATAAAAGAAGAAATTAAAAGGGAAATTAAAAATATCATCAAGCAACCCTGGCTGGTGTGGCTCAGTGGATTGAGCGCCAGCCTGAAGACCAAAAGGTTGCCAACCCGATTCCTGGTCAAGGCATACTCCTGGGTGGCATCCAACTGGGGACGTGCGAGAGGCAGCTGCTTGATGTTTCTCTCACACATTAATGTTTCTCTCTCTTTCTCCCTCCTTTCCCCTCTCTAAAAATAAATAAATAAAATCTTTAAAAAATAAAAAATATCTTGAAACAAAAGAAAATGGAAGTACAACATATCAAAACTTATGGCATGCAGCAAAAGCAGTTTTAAGAGGAAAGTGTTTAGCTATAAATGCCTATGTTAAGAAAAAATTCAGGACAGCCTAACACCTCAAATAACTAGAAAAAGAAGAAGCTAAGTCCAAAGTTAGCAGGAGGAAGGAAATATTAAAGATTAGAGCAGAAATATGAAATAGAGAATAGTAAAACAAAGACGAGATGCACAAAACTAAGTTGATTTTTTTGAAGAAATAAAATTGACAAACCTTTAGGTAGGCTAACTAAGAAAAAAAAGAGGACTCAAAATTATAAATGAAAGAGGCATTAAAACTGATAGCACAGAAATACAGAGGATCATGAGACTATATTGGCAATTATATGCCAACAAATTGGACAATTTAGAAGAAATACATAAATTCTTAGAAATAATACAACCTACCAAGACTAAATCATGAAGAAACAGAAAATCTGAGCAGACCAGTGAGCAAGAAGATTGAATCATTAAGCAAAAGCCTCTCAACAAAGAAAAGTCTGGAACCAAATGGTTTTACTAGTGAATTCTACTAGTGAAACATTTAAAGAATTAATGCCAGTGTTTCTCAAATTCTTTCAAAAGATCAAAGAGGGTGGAACAATCCCAAATTCATTTTATGAGACCTCGATACCAAAGCCAGATAAGAACAATACAAGGAAATGAAACTATAGGCCAATATCCCTGATGAATATGGATGCAAAAATTCTAAAAAAAATTCTAACAAACCACATTTAATAGGATTACATACCATAATCAAGTGGGATTTACCTCTGGGATGTAGGGATGGTTTAGCATATGCAAATCAATAAATGTGACATCCTGCACTAATAGAATGAAAGACAGAAATCATAATCATCTTGATGCAGAAAAAGCATTTGACAAAATTCAATATCTTTTTACAATAAAAACAACAAATTGGGTATAGAAGGAACATACCTTAACATAATAAAGACCATATATGGCAAACTGACAGCTAACATTATAGTCAATAATGAAAATTTAAAAGCTTTTCCTTTAAGACCAGGAACAAAACCAGGGTCCTCACCCTCACCACTCCTATTCGTTATAGTTAGTACTGCAAGTTCTAGCCAGTTCTAATCAGGGAAAGGAAATTTGTTTGTAGATGGCATGATGTTGTACATAGAAGAAACCTAAAAAATACTTCTCCAGAAAACTGTTAGAACTAATAAATGAGTTCAGTAAAGTTGCAGAATACAAAATTGACATACAAGAATCAGTGGCGTTTCTATACACCACCAACGAACTGATAAAAAAAAAATCCCATTTACAGTAGTATCAAAAACAGTAAAATACTTAAGAATAAAGTTAACTGAGAAAGCGAAAGGTCTGTACACTGAAAACCATAAGACATTGATGAAAGAAGCTAAGAAGACACTAATAAATGTAAAGACTGCTCATAGATCAGAAAAATTAATATTGCTAAAATGTTTATACTACCCAAAGCCATCTATAGATTCAGTGCAATCTGTAATAAAGTTCTAGTTTTTTCAAAGAAATAGAAAAAAATCAATCCTAATGTTTGTATGGAAACATGAGACCCCTAATACCAAAGAAATTCTGAGAAAGAAGAACAAAACTGGAGGCATAACACTCCCTGATTCCAAACCATACTGCAAAGCTCTAATAATAAAAATAGTATGGCACTTGCCTAAAAACAGACATATAGACCAATGGAATTGAACCCAGAGCTTAGAAATAAACCCATACATACAAGGAGGGACCCCCCAAAAAAAACAGAATTATCTTCTGGAGGGTGGGCCTCTTGTAGTTCAGGCTTCCTCTGCTAGGTGAGTGTTCTAGGAACCCATCGGTATCAGTGTAACTAACTGATGTTGTGAGAGGCTGCTTTTGGCTTCAGTAAATTTTTTTTTTGAAGATTCCCAGCGCGTTTGCCCATGTCATGATGAGTGATTTACAAGTGCACTTGGCTGCACTGCAATGAGTGGTCAGCAATTTTTGACCAAGGACGCCTTGATCCTTGTGCTCACCCTTCCTATTCTCCTGATCTCACCCCTAGCGACTTTTTTTTTTGCTCCCTGGATGAAAAAAGTCCTCAAAGGGAAAGGTTTTGCCAGTGTGGAAGAAGTGAAACAAAAAAATGGCAGAAGCACTAAAAGGCATCAAAATTGATGAGTTCAAAAACTGTTTTTAACAGTGAAAAAAATGTCTCGGTAGTTGTATTAGATCAAGTGGAGAGTGCTTTGAAGGTGACTGAAGTTTAAACATGTAAGAATAAATGCTCAGTTTTTTATAAATTCTTGGGGGTTTTGGGTCCCCCTTCACCCAAAGTCAACAACAACTGTTGTATAACTAGTAAAATGTGTTATAAGATGAATAAATTCCGGGGATAATATTGGCAAGAGAGTCAACAGTACTCAATGGAGAAAGGATAGTCCATTCAATAGTGCTAAGAAAATGGGATATTCACATGCAAAAACATTAAATTGTATCCCTGTCTTATAAGAAATTAATTAAAAATGGATTAAAGACTTAACTGTAAGACCTGAAACTTTACAATATACTCCTACCATAAAACAGAGAAAATACTCCATGACTTTGGTCTTTGCAATGATTTTTTGGATGTAATTCCAAAAACATGAGCAAGAGAAGTAAAAGTAAATAAATGGGTAAGGACTACATCAGACAAGAAAAGTTTCAGCATGGCAAAAAATAAAACCCCCAAAACAATCAACAAAATGAAATGACAACCTATGGAATAGAAATGGGAGAAAATATTTGCAAACTATATACCTGATAGGGAGTTAATATCTAATATCTACAATGTGTAAGGAACTCATACAACTCAGTAGCAAAAAATAATTTGATTAAGAATGGGCAAAGGACCTAAACAGACACTTTTCCAAAGAAAATATACAAATGGCCAACAGGTACATGCAAAGGTGCTCAATATCAGTAATCATCAGGGAAATGGAAATCAAGATCACAATGAGATGTCACTTCATACCTATAAGAATGGCTATTATCAAAAGATAAGAGATAAGCATTGACAAGGATTTGGAGAAAAAGTAGCCCTTGTATTGGGTTGACCAAAAAGTCTGTATGATTTTTTTTTTTGTAAAATAAAAGACACATTTTTCATTTTCACTAATAACTGTTTTTTTTAAGTATTTTATTCATTTTTAGACAGAGGTGAAGGGCAGGAGAAAGAAAGGGAGAGAAACGTCAATGTGTGGTTGCCTCTCGCGCGCCCCCTACCGGGGACCTGACTTGCAACCCAGACATGTGCCCTGACTAAGAATTGAACAGGTGACCCTTTGGTTTGCAAGCTGGCACTCAATCCACTGAGCCACACCAGCCAGGCATCATTTTCACTAGTAACTGTTGATTTGGATATTTCCTGTGTGATATAATATTGATTATTCTCAATATCTCAATTTGATTGCTATCAACTTCAACTGGTCTTCAGCACAAAACTTTACAAACCACTTTTCACACGTTCACTCATTCATAGCACCTCCACACACTGCACAATCTTTCTTTTTGCGTTTCAGTTGTGTTTTTATTTTTCTTGAAATAACAAAGCATAATATACTGAAAATGTTGCTTATTTTCTTCCATCTTTAAAATTAAAATGGCTACACAATAATTTACCAATTTTGATGTTTTTTTAAATGCGTGCTGATGTGACAGGTGTCAGAATACAATCTAACAAAATTGTTTTGAATGAAGTTAAAGACAGCTAAGCACTGCTAGAGCCATCGTTTGGAAAAAAGAACAAATTTTGTGACCAACCCAATAATTGTTGGTGGGAATGTAAGTTGGTATAGCTATTATGGAAAGCAGTGTAGATGTTCCTCAAAAAATTAAAAACAGGAATAGCATATGACCCAGCAATCCCATTTATGGGTATACAGTCATACCTCAGTACTCATTGGCATCAGAACTCTTCAGACCTGCTACTTGTCATATTTTGATGAGGAAAAAATGTTTCAGCACTCAGCAGTTGCGTGCTATTCATCGCTCTTACTAGAGCTTATATGAGTCATGACGCCACCCCACAAGAGAAAATGCTTCTTTGCCTCTTGCTCACCACTCTTTGGATGAAATAACGAGTAGGTACCACTCTATATGTGAAGGAAATGAAATCACTATTTAGAAGAGATACCTGCACTCCCATGTTCATTGTAGTATTATTCATAAAAGCGAAGACATAGAAACAACCTATGTTATGTGTTCAGTGATGGATGAATGGCTTTAAAAAAAAATGTGTGTGAGTTGGAACATTACTCAGCCATGAAAAAGAAAGGGAATCCTGACATTTAAAACAACATGGATTAATCTTGAGGGCATTATGTTTAAGTGAAATAAGCCAGACAGAAAGACAAATACTGCATGGTCTCACTTAGGTGTGGAATCTGAAAAAGTCAAAGTTCTAGAAACAGAGTGTTAATTGGTGGTTACCAGGGTTTGGGGGAAATTGGGAGATGTTCAAAAGGTGCAAACAATAAATTTTGGGGATCTAATGTACAGCATGATAACAATCGCTAATACTATATCATAATTGAAATTTGCTAAGAGAGTAGATCTTAAATGTTGTCATCACAAACACATACACACACACCGGAATTATGTGAGGTGATAGTCGTATTAACTAACCTTAATGTAATCAGTTTATTATATATATATATATGCACACACACACACACATATCAAATGATCATGTGGTACACCTTGAATTTATACAATGCTCCTTGTTAATTATATCTCAATAAAGCTGGAAAAAATATTTTTTTCTTTGATATTAAACTTCTTTGGACTCAGCATTCGCGTCTCTCTCTTCTATAATGGATACATATTTAATTATTATTCCCTGTGAATGACTTAACTAATTAGCAATACCTGCTTCCAAAATTGCCAGTTTTAGGATAAGGTCTGTTTCTGAGATTGCGTTGGGTCGAAATAGTGAGGTTGAGAATGGGGAAAAAAGGGACTATGTTTTCCTTGCCTGAAGTTAAATCACTGCCTTTCTAAGGATTTGGTCTGACATCTTTATTGTGAAAAAATTTTGACCTACAAATTCTTAAAATTCTATATATTGCAAAGAATGGGTTTACCTTAAAGTATTATCTAGCTGAAGACTTGTTGCTACAAATAGCATGTTTAATTATTTGACATGCTTGGGTCAGAGTCAAATACTAGTAGATATTTTAAATTAACTACAGTGTTTGGAAATTATAAAAACCTAAAGAATTCCAGTCTTGAATTAAAAGCCCATGTTGACTTTGGGAACATCCTGATGTTTAAATAAATTGTCAAAATGACTTTTTCCTTGACAGGGGGACTTTACAAGAACTGGAGAAAGGAAATTAGCAGGAGTTATGAAAGATGGTGTTAACTCAGCAAATAGGTATTACCTGAATCGATTTAAGGATGCTTATAGGCAAGCTGTCATCGGTAAGGAATATAAAAGCCTTTCTTAAAAATTTCTTATTCCTTCTGTAACTGTTTTATAGAAACCAATTTTATTAACATAGTTAATATGTTTTATAATATACTTGTGCTTCTATTTTAATCATGTTACTCAATGAATCTAATAAAAAATTTTAGAAGATTGGGATTTGACAAATTTCTTAGGCTGGAGCAACACAAACCATCAGTTTTCTTACATATTTGTCAGTTTGCTGTTCATGTAACAGAAGGCAGGGTTGAGACTCATAGAGTAAGGAATAAGGGACCCTAAATCTCATCAACTGAAAACTCCAAATTTTATTTGTTTTTCCATTACTCAAGTCTGAGAGATGCAACGAGATGAGTTTCTTTCCATGACATTTATCATGTGTTCTTGCTGTGGACAAATAGGCCATCCTTTCTTCCCCTTGGTGTGATTTAACAGGATATTAGGATATCCGATTTAGAGACTATCAAAACCAATTCTTAATTATTTTTTAGAAGAGCAAGTGGAGGGTAGATTGCCCAGTGGTATGCTTTAAATTTAATTTTCATTAAAATAATTACCTTTTAGGATTAAAATACATATAGAATGTTCTGGATTAGAACCAAATGTAACACATTATCCTATGATAACTGAAAATATGTTTTAATCCTATTTTTTAACCTGATATTTATCATACATGACACAGTAGGCCAGTTAGTAACTCGAGAAGTCTGAGGTAAAGAAGTTTGGCGTATTTGCCAGAGGCGGGGTATGTGCCGACTGGAAAGCTGGATTTTAGCAGTTTGTTAAAGGAAAAATAAGATACCTTCCTTCTGTTGGTTGATCTAGTGACTCAGTTATATCCTTTAGGACTCAAGTTCTGTCCCTGTCTCAGTTCTACCATCCACAGCGTCAGCTCCATCCTAACCCTTAAGCTGGATCTCTTCAAAGCTGAGAGAGAGGCCAGTAGGAGCCTGGGCTGTTGCTTCCCCTTGCAGGGCCAGTGGGGGCAGATCCAACTCGGAAGCCTCCTCCAGTCTCATTGTCCCAGACAACTACAGGAAATGGGATTATAATGAGTTGATACAGTTTGAGCATGTGCCACACTAGGAAGAAGTTAGCTTGTCCTTTCAGATCCTTTGCCCATTTTTAAATGGGCTCATTTGTCTTTTTATTGAGTTGTGGGAACTCTTTGTATTCTGGATACAAGTCTCTTATCAGATATGTGATTTGTAAATATTCTTTCCCATTCTGTGAGTTGTCTTTTCCCTTTCATGTTATCTCCCCTTGAAACATAACAGTATTTAATTTTAATGATCAATTTATGCATTTTTTCTTTCTTTGTGATTTTAGTGTCCTATTAAAAAAAAAAACATAATCCAAAATCTCAAAGATTTACACTTATGTGTTCTTATAAGAGTTTAATGGCTTTAGGTCTTCATTTTCTTTTGTTTTGTAAAAATGTATTAGTAAACTAAGATGATGATGGATATTAACACTATCTGTTCTAGACTTGATGCAAGGCATTCCAGTGACAGAAGATCTTTATTCCATATTTAACAAGGAGAAAGAGCATGAAGCTTTGCATAAGGAAAATCAGAGAAGTCACCAGGAACTTATTAGCCAGCTCTTACAAAGTTACATGAAGCTATTGCTGCCTGACAATGAAAAGTTCCATGGGGGCTGGGCCCTTATTGACTGTGACCCCAGGTGAGTTGGAGTGGTGTCCTGGTAACTAACGTGCTTAAATTTCTGATGTAGCTCAGTTTTCTAAATTAACACTAGAACTTGTCCATAAAGCTGTGAGCATGGTGCATGGTAGTTTGCAAATGCAGGGCTGCTATGAAGGCAAGCTGACTGAGGCACTCGCCTTTGGTCATAAGTAAGGGGGCACCAAAAAACTCAGTAGTGAGAAACATTTCAATGTAATATTTGATATTAGAAAAAACAATTGTAAAACTATGGTTTGCAGCTGGCTGCATGGGCCTTCCCCCCTCAGAATCCAGGTTTATTTTGTTAATGCACGTAACTGTGCAGCAAGAGGTGCAATGATGCTAGTTACTTTGGTTGGTCTTAAAGTGGTCCTGGTCTTTCTTTAAATAAACAGACCACCTAATGCTTAATGTTTTCTTGTTGTCGTTGTTGTTTTTAACAAAACCATCCAATTATAATCTTCATTATTATGAATTAGAAACATTTCAGATAATTATAGAGCAAGCTGTGAGAATAAAAACCTCTATTTAGATTTTGTCTTATTTTACATTTATTATATTTTTAAAAGATTTTTATTTATTTATTTTTAGAGAGAGGGGAAGGGAGAAAGAGAGGGAGAGAAACATCTGTGTGAGTGAGAAACATTGATCGGTTGCCTCTAGTACCTGCCCCAACTCAGATGAACCCGCAACTCAGGCATGTGCCCTGACTGGGAGTCAAACTGGTGACCCTTCACTTTGCAGTACAATGCCCAACCAAGTGAGCCACACTGGCCAGGCCTGCATTTATTGTATTTTTAATAAAAGGGAAATAAAACAAACTGGAAAGAACAATGACATGCAAAGTATTATTTACATGTATTAAAATTAATTTTTAGATTATTGGCTGTAGGTTCATAGGAAAACTTTCCATGACTTTATAATTTCATGGATTATTTCGTTTTGGTAGCCAGTACTATATGTATGGATGCAATTTGCTGACTCTTAAAATAAGAGATGAGGTTTTTCTCATGCACAATTTAGCAGAATATTTCTGTGCTCTTATAAACCATTTGGTAAAAGTTTTTTGATTCATGTACCTTGGTTTTGGTTTTTTTTCAAATAGCAGACCAACTTAATCCAGCACCAAAAAAGGGGGGGGGGTGTAATACTTTTAATTCCCATTCAGAAATAACTATAGATATCACACCTGCATTTTGCTTGCGTTTTAGCTTTGCACTTCAGTTTTTTAAAGGTGGCATGATTGTCAATGTCATCTTCCTTAGATCAAATATTTTTATTTCTACTTTGGAGATAAGTGAAATAGGAAAAGACTGAAATGGTTCATGTCTAAAGCAGACTTCCATTTTGTAAGGTCAAGTTACATCTGATTTCCAGTTCTGTAATTCTTGTCTAAAGATGGTATCCTGTTTTAGGAGTAGAAAAAAATGTAAAGCACATGTAGCTATGCTATTTCAAGTTTACAACAAAATTTGGGTATGCACACTTGTTAAAAGTCAGTAGAAGTCTCTTGCATTTAAGAAAAAGATACATGAAAACACTCAGACTTCTTTCTGGCAACCAGTCTCATTGGCACAACATAAATTAATGGTACTGTAGTATATGAAAATAATGCTGAAACAGGCTAGTCTTCTTCTAGGATAAGGTCTTTAAGCAATCCTTGTTGGGTAGTTAGATTCCTAAATCTCATAATAATTCTCAGCTACCAAATGCCAACTTCAGAAATACAATTGTGCTTCAGTTTTCTCGTTGTCATTAACTTGATGAAACATTTCTCTTTCTCTTTTTCTTTCTCTCTCTCTTCTTGATATTTTGGTTTCTAGCCCTCTCTAGTGACCAGCAATTGCCCTCCTCATTTTTCTTAATCCTACACTATAAAATTTGACTTTCTGATAACAGGGAGCCACTGATTATCTTCTGATCATCTTCTTTTGTTAAAGCTCCTGATGAAGAATAACTTAACGTCCCTAACACTTGCTGGACAGGAAGTGTCACTACATCTTTCCTTTGCTAGTTGGCTCATTTTGGGCTGTATAAGTGATGTGCACATTTCAGAAAAGCAGAGCCCACTCTTCCTAAATTCACCGCAAGTTAAGCTTTCAAATTCCTGTGCATTATCAGGTTTCTAGTCAGTGGTGCTACCCACAAAGATTATCAGTGTCTCTTTCCACATTTCATAATGGACAAAGAAACTGCTGCGTGCTTCCATTTCTGTGCTTTTGAGTTCATTTAGTTCTATACTTATCATTGCCTTGTGTGTAGGTTTTAACTTGGCCCAGAGCTTTTGTGTATCTGCTGGTCATACTGAGGAATGAGTGACTTCTACGTGCTCATTAAACACCAAGATCTGCCTTGACCAGTGTGGCTCAGCTGGTTTGGTGTCATCCCACAAAGCAAAAGGTCACACATTCAAGTCCTGGTCAGGGCACATGCCTGGACTGTGGGTTTGGTTTCCGGCAGGGGCACATGTGAGAGGCAACTGGTCAATGACTCTCACATCGATGTTTCTCTCCCTCTCTTTCTCTCTCCCTTCCCCTCTCTAAGAATAAATAAATAAAATCTTAAAACAAAAATCAAGCATCTTCTAAACAGAGGAAACTCATTCCCTTAAAAAAAATAACACCAAGATCCTTCATGCATGTAGCTCTGCTACTGTGGGTCTCAGCCTGAGCTTTCTGCTGAGTTTGCCTTTTAGTTCCTTTTTCACTTGTCCCATTTCTTAATTCTTTGTTTTAGGATATGTCTTTGCTCTAATTCTTCAGTTGTGGGCCTCTGGCTAAGTCTCTTAATTTCCAGTTTGGTCTTGGAGTTCCTATCTCTCTACTTCAGATGTCACTGCAAGATTTTATTTTTTTAAAGATTTTATTTATTTATTTTTAGAGAGAGGAAGGGAGGGAGAAAGAGAAGGAGAGAAACATCAATTTGTGGTTGCCTCTTAAGCGTCCTCTACTGGGGACCTGGCCCGCAGCCCAGGCATATGCCCTGACTGGGAATTGAACCAGCGAACCTTTTGTTTGCAGTCTGGCGCTCAGTCCACTGAGCCATGGTAGCCAGGTCTTGTTTTCTAATTCGTTCTTGAATGATATATTGCTGTTTGATTGTGAGAGCATCTCACTGCCTATTTTACTTGCAAAAGCACATTCACCACAGCCGTCCTCATCCTCGTCTTGTTCCTTGCGGTCATTGATGGAAAAATAGGCCTATAGAATCAGTGTCAAAGATTCTGCAGATTGTCCCATCAGCTCGGGTCTCATTGGCTGAGGCATTGCCTACCCTGTCTTGTTAACATGTAAGCCAGTGCCTGATGGAGAATGGTTAAGACACTGACCTGGGCCTGAGGAGAGATGAACAGGAAGCTCCACTGCTTACTAGGAGAACAAGATTGCTAGAGGGAATGACGTATTGAGACCAGGAAGGCCTCAGACTTGTGGAATGTCTGTGGTCTGTTCCTTGGTGACAGGTACAGACTGCTCAGGTTTGAGACTCTCCACTCTGGCACTGGAAGGATCTCCTCTAAGGTCGACCACCCCAGAAGTGGTTGTGTCTTACAGTAGTTGCGGCATTAGCTCCTTGGGCGTTTGGGTTGTTTTCACCTCTGTTGTAATTAGTGATGCCGTGAACAAGTTTTTGTTTGAGCACCTATTTTTCTTTTGGGTATACACCTAGGAGTGGAAATTGCTGAGTCACGCATAATTCTGTTTAACTTTTGAGAAACCACCGAACTGTTTTCCACAGTAGCTGCACCATTGTACGTTCCCACTAGCAATATATGAGGGTCTCATTTTTTGCGTGTCCTCACCAACACTTGTTATTTTCCATTTTTTAATGATCATGCTGGTGGGTGTGAAGTGCCATTTCATTGCAGTTTTGAATTACATTTTTCTAGTGATAAATGATATTGAGGATTTTTCCGTGTGCTTTTTGGCATTTGTTTATTTTCCTTAGAAAAATTTCTAGTTAAATCCTTTTCCCATTTTAAAAATTGGGTTGTGTTTTGTTTCGTTGTTGAGTTGGGCCATGTTTTTGTAAATTTTACGAGGACCACGCCTGGGATTAGGGTGAGGCAAGTGAGACAGGGTTGTACAAGTGTAGGGTCAGATCCCATCTTTTCCAAAAATGTTGATTTTTTTGCACCCCCTTAAATATTGGACCAGAGACCAGTGCCGCACCAGCCCCACTGTAGTGACGATCCTGTTTAAATATCTGACACAAAGTTAGGGTAAGCAGTTTCCAAATAGCCCTACGCTGGGCAGCAGGGACGGCTGCCGTTACCTTTTTCTTAGCCCTCCAGCTGGAACTGTCCAGCACGGCTCTGGCCGGTTGCTTGGTTTCTGCCCTCCTTGGAGCATTCCTAGTGCCCACTCCTGGCCCCAGGCCTTTTTTTTTCTTCAAACACTGAGCACAGCGCGGTTTATTTCCCTGTACACAGCCTCTGGCGTGTACAGATCAGACCTCTCCAGCCTCTCCGTGCTCTTTCGCCTACGCCACCAGTTGCGGCAGGAAAAGCTGACTTGAATGACAGCCAGTAAAGCACCTGGCGGCGAACCGCGGGCGAGAGGAGGAATCTTAAACGGGAAAGGAGACGAGCGTACTGCCCAAGTGCCCTTCAGCAGCCCCACAAAGCCCACTCTTCCTTTTGTCCAAGGCATTTTCCACACACAGAGGAGAGTCGACTACCACTTCTCCACCCCAGTTTTAGTGGAGTAGCGAGGCGGCAACGCTGAGGCGTGTGCCAGTGCACGGTACAGAAGCGCGATCTTGGTGACGCAGTCCTCCTGCCAGGGTCCCCTCGAGCAGTGGGGAGAGTCCTTCACTAAAACCCCTGTAAACTTTTGCAGGGTCGGGTGGAGTATGCAGAACCTGCGATCACCCTGGCGCCCCTCTGTCCGTGGTGGGGTTTGGGTCTGTGATCTTGAGGGTCCCTCTGTGCTGGACCAGCCACACATGCGCGCTCGGCTCGTGCCGCGACGGAAGTGGGCGGGCAGAAGCGGCGTAGTCCTGGGCGTGGCTTGGCGCGGCAGCTCTGCAGTTGCCGCAGCTGCCGCAGTTGCCGCAGTCGCCGCAGTGGCCGCAGGCGTGAGGTTGGCTGCTGGCGGCTCTGACTGAGCTTTGGTTGACGGACCAACGGACAGGCAGACGGACTGACGAGATGCCTCGCTCTCACAGGCCTCCGCCGACCTCTCAGCGGTCTGCCAATGCCGCAGGCAAAGCCACCGAGCCTAAGCCTGAAGGTGGCAGCCTGGCGACAACTTTCAAGATTTTTCTCCTTTTTGCAGGACTTATGGTTAAAGTTCCTGTGGGGTTATATTTTTCTTGTAAATTACTCCTTTTCCAAAGTCTCCTCTTAATGTCCCCTGATGACAGTGGCTTTTACGCGACCATTGTCGCAGTGGTTGGGCTGCATGTGGTACTGTCTGTTTTTGTCTTCGTGGTGTGGAAGGAGGGCCTGACCGATTGGTGGGAAAACAAAAACGAATAGAGCAGCTTTTAGAGCTGCAAACGTGGGGGTGGGGGGTGGGGACAGTACCTGTCGGGGTTTTCTTTCTTGTGGGGAGAGGAGTCTTTTTTGTTTGTTTACGGGGGGTGGGTGGATGGGGAGGAAAATTCAGTATTTACTGCTGCTAAAACTTAAGTAAAATGCGGGTGGGGGAGGGCTGACATTTTTCTCGACTGCCTGTTATGTGCTGTGCCAAGTGTTTTTTTTTTTTAAAGGACATGATGTTTTTGACTGAGGATCACGTCTGACTGATGTAAATATTAGTGCCAAATTAGGAAACTAGGATTAGGTGACATTAATTAATAGTAGAATATTTTTCATATTAAAATAAGTGTTGTGACGTAGTAATTTTTATGGCTCGACTCAAGCAACAATTTTCAGAGTGCACGTAAGTATCGATGCGCAAAACTAAATTACATTCTACTGTGCTATTCTGTCGTGGTGAAGCTACTGGAATCATTGAATTTATGGGATTGTTTTTTTCCTCCACTGATGAATTAATTAGTGCTTATATTTTGGATCCGTTGGTGTATTATTGGGTCCTCGCATCTTATTCATTGTATTTTTGGGTATATTTCATTAGGTGAAAATTAAGAATTTGTTATTTTAGATTAAGACTGTTAAGAGTTACACTGCAACAATGTGCTGCTGATGTAAAATACTGCGATTTAAGATTTTGGTAAAATTTTCTCTGCAGTATTGGTTAAACAGTGACCACATTCTGACGCAGATTAAATACGTGACTCAAATTCAATCTACAAAGAATTTTTTTCTGTGCTGTTTTCCACTTGTTTTTCAGTAGCATTTTGATAAGTCTTGGCAAATAGGTTTGGAATTCTGAGGCAGAATTATCCACTCTTATAGTGAAATTTTGAGACTTATGTAAGAACGCAGATTAATTTCCACCTTTTTTTGGAAAGGCTGTTAATATTAGGTGAATATTAGATTAAAAATTCTGTTTGCGTTCAGATTCTCCCAGTGTTAATCTATTGATTATTTTTAGATTTTATACATTGACTGTTTCCTTATTTGTGATCTTAAAAAGATGTACGTTTTACTGTAGTTTTTAGTTTAGTGGTTTATCAACACTCACCTAGGGTCTAACCTTTATTCTGATATTTGATTTTAAAGTGGAGATAAATATGGCAAAATGGACATAGAATAAGGAAATGTTTGCTGTTCTTTAAAAGCCAAGTAAATTTATAATAAGGAAAATGCAAAGTAGCTTGGGCTCAGTTCCATTTTTGCACATAGGTTATATTTATGTGAAGCTCTTTCAAAGGATGCATTCTACACGAGTGTAAAAATACCCTTAATGTGCAGTGTCATTTCAAAGGTTAGGTTGTGTGAGATAATCTAGACTGTTCCTTCCTTCTCAGCTTCAGATTTTTCTTTCCAATTCCCCCCTTTACCACAGTCCAGTCTCCCCTTCCCCCAATGATCCATTTCCCCTGCATTTCCATTTCGTCCCTCCTCCTTGGCTACCTCTGTGAAAAGGGGCCTCTCTTCAGCTCCAGTCCTTCCTTCCTTCCACCCTCCCCAAGCTAGATTCCTTTTTCTTTTTTTTTAAATTTCCAAATGGATAGATTATGCACATCTAATTTCAGAAGTAGGACACATTGATTATTTGATTTCTCCTCCCCCCAGTCTTTTGTCATAATGGCTCTCCTATAAAAATAAGCTTGGCAAAACCGTAGATGGAAATGAAAATACTTAATTGCTTGTGTCGTGTTTGTTTAGCCTCATTGATGCCACTCACAGAGACGTGGATGTGCTGTTGCTACTTTCTAACTCTGCCTACTACGTTGCCTAGTAAGTTGCTTATTGATTTAAAGATTTTAATTTTGTTTTTAAATCTGAGTAACTTAACATTTTAGGAAATTAAGAATCTCAAGTTATTACACATTTTAAGAAATGTCATCGAACCCCTTTACCTTACATAACTGTTACATCACTAGACTCCCTTTTATTAATTTGAAAATGTTGTCACAGTTATATTAGTGTGTTTATGTAATTTTCTTTTAGCATTTAGTATTATTTCCTATATATCTCCTGAGTTTTGATGTGTTCCACATATTGTTTATTGTTAATGACCATACATCAGTTTTTATTACTATGCTATATTAAATGTTTCACCATTGTGAGGCATTAAAAAATATATATATATATATTTTTTTTTTTGCTATTGTGCATGATACCCACAGCTGTCTTTGTGCAGATAGTTTTGCAGGTGTGCTTGTGTGTGCATGCACGAGCACACATGTACTTCTCTTTGGTTACAAGGTTATCATAGGTTATCATTCTTATTACATCTCTTGGTTACAGTAATGAGTAATATGACTTTTGTGGTTTATTGCCAGACAGTGCCACTGGCAAAAATACAAGTACTTCCTCATAGCTTTGCCTTTCTCTAGTACTTACGTTCTTTTTGGCCTTGTGTGAATGGTCATTTTTTGTAGTCACTGGCCCAGGTGCCTATTGGCATTGATCACATGGATTTTTCTTGATTAGGATGTGATTTCTCTGCTGTATTATTTACAAACACATAGCTTCAGTATATGTATCTCTGTATTTTTACATAACCTTAGGTTAAGGTTTAGGTTTGTTGGATTTTGTTTTGTAAAAATTTTTATAAAACTGAAATTATTTTTCCTGTGAATTCTTTTAATGTAAGATAAACTGATTTTCTTTTAACTGTTAACTATGTGTATGTTAATTTGGTTTCATCTGGTTTTTAAAATATTTATATTTAACTGTAGGTATTGCACTGTGGAAGATTTTAACTGCATAGTAGTTGCTACTATTGTATCTCAGCTGACAAGACAGATATGCTTTAATTTTAATCTTCTTTTTAATCCCTTTTCCTTTATCTAGTTATGATGATGAAGTTGATAAAGTAAACCAGTATCAACGACTAAGTCTAGAAGACCTGGAAAAAATAGAAATAGGTAAATTTTAAGATACTAACCAAGTTATAGAAAGCAAATACTGTTTTTTCCAAGATTAGGTCAAAGTATTTATGCAACCAGTATAACATCTTAATAGACCCAGAAAGGGGTATTTCCAGCAGTCTGTTTTTTAGGACTCCCTTCTATTTTTTTAGAGATTAGTGATAGATGTAATCTAATAATAACTAATTTTTTTATTACTTGTAAAGATTAACTCAGGAATCAAGAAAGTTTAAATATTTGAGACCAAAGAAGAGTTTTGATTTATAATCTCATCAGACCAATGATGCCATGATAAGCTTGTATTGAGTATGCTTTTAGATTATGAAGAAAAGTGCTGTCTAATCAATGAATGTGTTGGTCTATTAAAGATTTAGGAGAAAGTAAATGTTATGTGAAAGATTTACACATATTCATTTGGGTCTTCAGGTCCTGAACCCACTCTTTTTGGTAAGCCAAAGTTCTCCTGCATGAGACTGCACTACAGATACAAAGAAGCAAGTGGCTATTTCCATACACTGAGAGCAGTAGTGCGCAATCCAGAAGAGGATGGGAAAGGTAATGAAGAGAGATGAAATTAATGAGTGAGAACTTTTTATCTGCTTAGAAGCCCAAATGGAATTAGGGGCAGTACATGCCATTACCAACTAAATGATCCAGAGAAATAGCTTTGTGATTTGAGACCTTGAAATAACAACTTTGTTCTCAGCAATGCAGGGAGATTATTTGAACTAATGTAGTTTGGGGCAAGGGAATCCATAATGGGAATTGTGTGTGTGTGGCCATGTGGATGCTGGGCTGTACCCACCGTGTGTGCCTCGCATGGACAGTAGTCGGGGAACATGTCTGTCTTGTTCACAGCTATTACCTCAGCTTCCAGCCCTTTAATTGCATTGATTTGGTCTCTTTGCTCTTTATTTACTCTCCTGTTAAAATTGGCTTTAGATTACTGAATTAGTGGGGGGAGTAATGAATAAATAGCAGTCTCCTATAAATTGAAGGAAATAAATTTGCATTTAACTGTAAGATCACAGATTTCATTTAGGGTTTTGAGTTAGAACTGCTATTGTTTTAGTATGTTTTTGGAGGAAGTGGCAAGCAGTTATGTTTGGGTTTCAGATACCCTTCAGTGCATTGCAGAGATGTTGCAGATCACCAAACAAGCCATGGGATTAGATGTGCCTATAATCGAGAAGAAACTTGAGAGGTGAGTATGCTACTTAGATTTTCTTTCGAGAGTAAAGACATTATAATCCAAAATCTTACTTCTTTAAAAGTATTTGCACAGGTTGGGGGAATCACATCACGGTAGTGAGTTGGTATTTAGAAAGGGAAGCATCAAATTTCTGTGGATCAAAAAGTAAAACTTTTCGTTAAAATTAAGGCCACAAGGGAGATATATTTTTAAACTCTTAAAATATACTCAAGAGGGGGAGCACTCAAATTTAAATAACTTTGTAGAGAAAATAGCCAGTATATTTTAAACACTAGTTTTTTTCATTAATAGAATTGTTTCTGTAGTTTTTATTGTTGTAATTTTTATGTAGTAGTCTGATGACCAGTGATCCTGCATGACCAAGAGTCAAACACGTGCGACTTGTGGCGAATAGCAGTTTTTATTTATAGCTGTTATGAGGGCCAAAGAAGAAACCAGTAAGTTTAGTTATATAAACGCCCCAAATCTTTTAAAATAAATTCAGATAATCCATCAGAAACACCGGAAAACGAAATTCTTCCTCCTCCACCGCTACTCGAATTCATTTGAATTGGAGTGTGTGTAGATGGCTTCAGTTACCGTGCTGTGTGTCCCATTTATAGTTGGTGTCGCCTTGGCCAGGTGTTTAGATGGTGGATGTGGAGCCTTTGACATATGCTTAGTCTGAATTTTGGATGTGGGTTTTTTTTTTGTTTTTGTGTTTCTTTTTGAGAAAAATTTATTCTCAGAATGTACAAAAACGTGGCTGAGGCAACTGTTGGGAGGCTTCCCTCCCTTCCTCCAGTCTCCTCCTCTTCCTCCCTGATTGCCCAGAACACAGTTAAAGGAAATATGCAAAGCAAACAGCCATCAGCTCTTGAAGACCAAAGGTTTGGTCCAAAAGAACTCAACATAATTAATCCAATTATTGGAAGAGCTTCACTGGGTGGGATTAAGATACTGCAGATGAGTGTTTGCACAGCGTGGCTCTTTGTTGTACCCGATGGCCTGCTTGAGGAAGATGAGGACAGAGCACATGTGGCAGATATCTTTGGCTGGCCTGCTGGACTTGGGGTTAAAGTCACACAGCCAGGCCACTTGTTCCCACTCAGTGCCTGGGGACAACTCACCAATGTCATTTACAAAGGTTTCTGCTGCTCTCTTGTAAATACTACCCATTGACTGTTTCAAAGACTTAGTATGAAAAAGGATAAGATATATACCTCATAATCTTTTAATACTGATTATATGCTGAAATGACAATATTTTGTATATATTGGGTTAAGTAAAATACTATTAAAATTCATTTCATGTTTTTAATGCGGCTACTAGAAAATTTCCAATTACACCTACATCTCACATATTGCCGTTGCACTGTCCTGTTCTGGTATCAACTCCAAGGGGTTGAGTTTATCAATTAGCAATGCACTATTTTCAAGAAATGGGGGCCGGTTTAAATAAGAGTTTTCACTTACTTTAATAATTGGAACTAGTGTTGAATTCCATGAGGAATTAACTTTTTCCTCTTCTGTTTGTAGGAGGAGCAGTAAACCTCATGAAGACATTATTGGCATCAGATCTCAAAACCAAGGCTCTCTGGCCCAGGGAAAAAACTTTTTAATGAGCAAATTTTCATCTCTAAATCAAAAAGTGAAACAGACCAAATCCAATGTAAATATTGGCAATCTACGAAGGCTAGGAAATTTTGCAAAGCCTGAAATGAAAGTTAATTTTCTAAAACCAAACTTAAAAGTAAACCTTTGGAAGTCAGATAGTAGTCTTGAAACCATGGAAAACACAAGCGTGATGGATAATAAAGTGCAGGCGGAGTCTGATGGGGAAATGTCTTCAGACAATGACTCCTACCACTCTGATGAATTCCTTACGAATTCCAAGTCTGACGAAGACAGGCAGCTGGCTAACTCCTTAGAGAACATAGGGCCGATAGACTATGTTCTCCCCAGTTGTGGCATCATTGCTTCGGCCCCTCGGTTAGGCAGTCGGTCCCAGTCTGTTAGCAGCACTGACATTAGCATTCATGCCCCTTCGGAGATTGCCGCTGCTGCTCATGGAAGCGAGCTTGGAAGAGGCTGTGAGTCTCCTTTGAAAAAAAGTCCTTCTGCTGATTATATACACACACTGACTGGCTTTGCCAAGCCTGTGGATCTTTACTGCCACAGATTTGTACAAGACGCACAGAACAAAACGACCCAACCGTCAGAAACCAGATCTGTTTCTCAGCAGGCTAGTGAGGAAGGAAATCAAACGACCAATCAAGTTTCTAATGAAGAAACCCAATCTGAATCAACGCAACAGATACCTTCTCGACCATCTCAATTAGATGTGTCTTCTTCTGCAACAGGCCCACAGTTTTTGTCTGTTGAACCAGTGCATTCAGTTGTATCTCAAAAGACCCCCGGCTCTGGATCCAGCATGCTTGAACCTGAGACAGGGCTTCATGTAACTCCTTCTCCTTCAGAGAGCAGCAGCAGCAGAGCAGTGTCTCCCTTTGCAAAGATTCGGAGTTCCATGGTCCAGGTTGCTAGTATTACCCAAGCCGGGTTAACCCAGGGGATAAACTTTGCAGTGGCAAGGGTTCAGAAGAGCCCTGCAGAACCCGAAGCGGTTAATGAAGTCCAGCAAAATGAACTTAAAAATATGTTTACACAATGCCAGACACGAATAATTCAGATATAGTTTATAGCCACAAAGAATCCTGTGGCTTTTACTTAATCCCACCCCCCTCCAAAAAATAAGGTTTCACATACTAGGCTTTTAACCTGTACTGACTTTGAATTTAGGGATCATAAATTCTGTTTATTGGGAATGGTTTTCAAAGGAGATTTCTAAATTTGAGTCAGGACAACAGAAGTGCATCATCCTACAATGTGTCGGCCTGAGTAGCTTATACACTACAGAGCAGTTTGTCTCTTTGAAGGTAATTCAGGAATAGATTGCTTTGGGACATAGTAACCTGAACCTTTTTTGGAGTGGGTGAGTGGGTGGGTGGGAGGATTGAGTGTATGAAGTAGACACATAAAGGATGGTCATGGATACATTTAGGGGATTAGCATTTTTTATAATTTGTTTTTCGTTTCTGTGTATTACCTCTACGAGGTAAATACATTTAGTTTTTAGTGACTTTAAAAGTGTTAATATGGAGAAGCATTTGAAAATTTAAAAAAAACTTGGTTTCCTTCTGATAGCTTTACCATTCCCTATGAAGAATTAAAGGTTATTGGCATACAGTCAAGAATGTCTGTCCGGTTAATCCTTATTTTCCCAATCTAAACAAATTTTAAATTTTCTGCCACCTTGTAAACCCCAAAGTCTAGGCGCATTAAGACGTGTCAGTCAAAACCTGAGACATCAGAAGTGAATACCAGCACCTATTAATTTTGCTGTTTTCAGGTAAGAATGTACATTTACTGGATATTGGTAATTCTTAAAAGAAGTCTTCAAGTTTTAATTTTTTGTAAGGTTCATTCCTTAACATCTTGTGTAGACTATTACAGCTATTGAAACTTAGTCTGAGCACAGTTGTGCTAAAATTGGTTTGATGACCGTAAACCCGACCACACGGAAATAGGGCCTCTCCTGTAAGCCCGTACATTAAGAAAGCTACACACTTTATTCCAAACACGTATTGGTTTGTCTGGTATCTTTAGAGCCTTACTCTGTTGAAGTGATTCTCAGCTAAACATTATGTCTATTGTAACTTTGATAAGTATTTCCACTTTTGTTATTTATTAGTGGTATCTTTTTGTGTGTGTGTGTGGTGTCAAATCTTGTGACTATTTAAAAATAAAGTACTGTTGTAATTTAAAGTGACAATGTATGAGAATTCCTTGAATAACATTTTAAAGATAAGGATTTGATTTTTGAATCAGATTAAAGACTTCATAAGCAAGTTTTCTATAACTAAACACTTGGTCCCAGCCTTTCCAAATATTTTACTCTTCTGAAGTATTTTCATGACTTTAAAAATGATGAAATGGGTCATAAACTATCAAATTTTAAACTCCAAACACTGAAAATGAATGTTTTACCCTGTTCTCTACCAACATTTCTTAAAAATATTAACTGTCCCACAGCACGAGAAAAATATAAGGAAAGTCGTGATAAAATTATGTGTTTTAAGTTCCACAGAAATTAGTTCCAAAGAGACTTTTGAAAACTAAAGTTCAGAAGGATATGTTTAATTCCAGTTAGGGTAATGTCTGTTCAGTGTCCTGGTTGACTGAAATCGATTAACATCATGTTAGATTGACAACTTTAATGTCCACTTGTGTAGCAAGGAAGAAAGGATTTGTGAAGCCGGGAGTTCTCTCCCGTCCTACCCCCTCAAGTGGGGCTTCAGTCTGAGGACACCATGCTGACCATCTCTGCTTACGGTTTTCCACCAAGAGGCAGCAGGATCTCTTCACAAGGATCACATGGGATGATTTTATTTCTTTGAAAGGGGGTTTTCCTTTCAAGGGAACTTTTCTGCAAGACCAAGCACTTCTCTGGTAAATTATAATTCACATTGGTGCAATAAACACAGGGTAATTAATCTACTCTGTTGAAGTTTATTCCCACAAATCCACTGAGGTTTCATTTCTAAAAGTTTGAGGAAGGTTCTAGTCTACCAGTTATAAAAATGAAAACCAGTCCAGAATACTAAATATAAATGATTATTTACATTAGCTTATAAAAATAGATTTCAGTTTAGGAAAAGTGAAACTACCAGTAATTTTCACTTCAGTTTGTTAGGCATAATAAATTCTTTGATTTTCCAAGCTGACCCTGTTTCCTTGGTTAGCAATGTCAATTTAGGACCTGGGGGAGGCAGGAAGTGGAGCTGAAGTAATCGGTTAACTGAACTCTAATGTTCCAGCTAGGTAAGTTACTGACGGAAAGAAATTAATCTTTATATACAACCACGGATTGATTAAGTAATGTTCTAACCTTTCCAAACGTTCTGGATTCCATAATTACACTATACTGCATTAATTTGCTTTTTGCTATGAATAATGATATTTTTTGTTCATTAAAAACTTGTGTTAAAACTGTAGTTGGTCTAGGGAAAACCCTACTTACAGTTTTATCAGAGCATTCTGGAATAGTAGATGATGTTAGTTGATCCAATAAAGTTAAAAAATCTAATACAATTATCAAAGCAACTAAATGACATTAGGAAAAGATTTTAAAACCTTTTTTTCCTAAAGAAGGCATTTTTTAAAAGTTCACTATTTTGCTCTCTTTATATTTGGGCAGAACAACTTCATAGGGCACAATTTGCTTAAGTGAGTCCCATAAAACAGTGGTTCCCAAATGCACTGGGGTGAAATGAGAAAAATAAGGACAATGGAGTATTTTTTCAAAAAGCTACATTTATTCCATTTTTAAAGGAGTGTCTCATTCTGAGATTTTCCTCTTATGAAAAAAATAATGGTGATAATACAGTGATTTCTTTCAGGTAACTTGGCAAAATAAATTGGCAACCATGTCCATCTCAAAATTTGAGAAACATCACTGGTCTGTGTGAACTCCAAAAGCAAGGGAACCACTGCCACGTGAAAGACTAGTTTTGCAGGTTAACAACTGTTAAATAGAAAAAAGGTTCCGTGGCCAGATGTTTGGGAAACCATGTGAAATTCTGCAGTATTATTTCCCAAGCATTTGACCACTGAACACATTCAAATCCATTGTTAACTAGAAAGATGTAAAAATCTTAAGTGAACAATTCCTGACTTTTGGAATTGCTATGATTTTCTTCAAATGAAGCTGATGCTAGCAGTTTAACAGAGTCTGGCCTGTGACTTAGCTGAAGCTAAGGAAATTGTATAATCAACAACATTATCTTATCAATATTAAACTTTTAATATCAAATACATTTTTTGTACATTGTTACTAATTTATAGAATTATAAAACAAACTCCAAAAGCTCCATAAAATCAGCAAGGTGAAAGCCCTTACTGAACATGATACAAACTTCAGGTGTCACCAGGCTTGATTGCAGGAAAGTCATTGGTTTCTGATACAAATTATCTACAAAACAATGTGGTATAAATGATATTTGAATTGTACAATAATGCGGCTACAATTCGCCCATTACTCTTTCATATCAGATGTTTAGAGTTCATTTCCATTCACATATTTCTGCTGTTGAAGCCTGGTTCTTCTCAAAGACTCTAGCTGCTTTGCTCTCAGCCATCGTTCTCTTGACAGTGTTGTCTGACCAGCACTGAGGGACAGAAACCTGCATTGAGAAAGAGACACAATTTAAGTCTAGGCCTACGATAATAACGGTACCTTGTTTTTTCATTTTTAAGATGATTTAGGAGACAAGATCTCTAGCAGGAACACAAAGACGTCAAAAGCAAAGTTAGACTTCTACAAAGGCATCTTTTAAGGCAAATTTGGAGGGTGACTCACTTTTAGAAGCTTAGGGAACAAGTAGCTTGCCTGGCGGTTCCCCAGAAGTGATCACTGGCCAAACACAAGGCTACTACTTCAGCAAGCCACTTCACAAGGCGTTTTTAAAGGCAAAAGTTCCTTTCTGTTCCCTAGAAGTCTGCCTCAGTTATTACTAAGTACATCAGGGGCTTTATTCATGCCCTCCTTTAATAACTCTTCCGTACAGGCAGGTAGCACTCACCTGGCCACCACGAGCAGCTGGTGGAGGTCATCAGCAGTGATGCTCTGAGGATCGTTCTTGCGCATTTCCACAAAGTCATCTTCAACTGCCTTTATCAAAAGAGCAAATGGACTTTAGAACCACTCCTTAGGAGGAAATGACATTTGCATTAAACAGGGAAAAGGGAAGTAACATGGTTCCTTGACTGATATAAAGCTGAGGAAGTCAGCCCTGCTTCTTAGACAGATGAGATGACATGGGTGAAAGGATTACCAAACTTTATACATATAAATAATGCTATTGATGAAGGTATTCCAAACAAAATAAAGCTCAGATTCATTTGAGAAGAGCAGGCAAAAAATATGTCAGCGGTGTGCATAGCAAACATGATGCCTTTAAACGCAGGGAAGAATGACGTTGGTAAAAGTGGCAGAGTAAAGACCTGCAAATCCTCTCCACCCGTCAACGGGAATAAGAACACCAGTAAAAATGATCAAAATCAACTTCTTTGAATCTGGAAATTAACTAGATGCCTGCAGCAATCTGAGGAGCATTTACCGAGAAAGGCAACAAGAACATGGAGCTTGGAGGAATTTTATCTTGGCCTACTCCCCACCCCCACCCCCCTCCCAAGCAGCCCTGAAAATGGACAGCCTGGCAACCACCGCAGAGGGTGGTGGGCCGAGAATTAATATTTGACTGTCTGATGGTTCCCTGGAAGAACCCCTTTGCAAGGTTGTCTTGGAGCCTGCCCAGTGTGAACAGCCTCTCCCTCACCCTCAATCAGACGCACTTATTATCTTGGCTGCCTCAGGCACTGGATAATATTGGGGCAAACGGCAGGCTAACTGAAAACCTTAAAAGGATAAATAGGGAATGAGATGTCTGTGTGTATGTGAGACAGAAATAAACTGACCTTCTAGGAATTTAGAAGGTCACATGCATGCACAGGTCCGTGTGCCTCAGATCTGAGCAGGCCCTAAGCTCTCACCTCTGAATAACCTTGAGACTATGCAAGCAGAAAGTGAAGGAAGCCTAGGGCAGAGTTATAAACTGCATGGCTGAGTGTTGAAGGCTTGCCCCAACATTGATACAAGGCCCCTTGGCTTAGATTAGGAAACATCCTGTTTCCAGGCACCTAAGGAAATTAAATTTTTATCCAATCATTGACCACTAAGCTAAAAGAGCAGGGACTTCAGTGCCCACATTCAACAAAAAACACAAACTCTAGAATTAATTTGGAAAAGTTATTATACAACAACAAACCCTAGGGAGGGAGAATAATATCAGCAAAGTTGCCACATTATTTAAAATGTCTGTTTTTCAACACAAAAATTAGGAGACATATAAAGAGACACGAATGTATAACCCATTCACTGGACAAAGAAAAGTCAACAGAAACTGTCCTTGCAGAAATCCAAATATTGGACTTACTAGAGAAAGACTTTAAATCAGCCATTCAAAGAACTACAGGAAGCCACATATAAGTAACTAAAAAAAACAAACAAACATGAGAATCATGTTTCACCAAATAGAAAATATTGATAGGAATTATTTTAAAGCAAATAGAACTCTGTGTTGAAAAATACAGCTGAAATTAAAAATTCACTAGACAGTCTCAACAGCAGATTTGAACAGGCAGAACAGTCAGCAAACTCAGTCAGGGCAACTGAGATTATTCAGTCTGTGGGACAGAAGGCAAAAACAACGAGGAAATAGGAACAGAGCCTCAAAGGCTTGTGGGATGCCATCAAGTATGCCAACATACATATAGGGGAGTGGCAAAGGGAAGGAGAGGAAAAGGGGTAGAAAGAATTTTAAAGAAACAATGGTCAAAACTTACCAAATTTCTTGACAACTCCCCTACAATGTGCATAAATCTGCACATCCAAGAAACTCAACTTGCCAAGTGGGAAAACAAAAAAAATGCACCTAGAAACGTCACAGTTCAACTGTGAAAAGTGAAAGGATCTGAAAGAACAAGAGAAAAATGACTCCTGTACAAAGAATCCTCTCATCGGAAACAATAGAGGCCAGAAGATGGTTGGAGGGCTTTAAAAAAAAAAAAATTTGTATTTATTTTTAGAGAGAGGGAGAAAAAGAGGGAGAGAAACATCGATCAGTTGCCTCTCACATGCCCCTGAACAGGGGAACTGGCCTGCAAGCCAGGTACATGACCTGAAAGGGAATCGAACTGGTGACCTTTCAGTTTGCAGGATGATGCCTGACCCACTGAGTTACACCAGTCAGGGCTAGAAGGACAGTCTTCATGATGGTATATATAGCCTTTTAAATAAGAATTCTAGGTCCAGCAAAAACTAGTCTTCAACAATAACATATTTCTAAATGAGCAAAACCTTAAGAGAGAATTTGTCACAAGCCAATCTGCACTACAAGAATTACTAAAGAGAGTTCTTAAAGCTGAAACAAAAAAACACTGCAAAGTAACTGAATCCACATAAAGATCACTGGTAAAGAGAACTACATAGGTAAATATAAAAAGTGGTATAAATGTCTTTTTCTTTGTATTTAAAGACAACTGTATTAAAGCAACAATTATAGATGCTGATGGACATGCAATGTATAATGATGTAATCTGTATGACAAGCACAAAGGAAGAAGGACTGAAATTGTAAAGGAGCAAAGTTTTTGTATACTACTGTGTTTAAACTGACATTAATTCCAAACAGATGGTATAGTTAAGATGGTTAATTGTAGCCCCCAGGGCCACTACTTAGAAAAAAAATTATAAAAGACATGGAAATTAAACTTGTATATAGAAAAATCTATTTCAAACAAGATAGTAACAGAGGAGTGGGGGAATAAAAAATTCATAAGACATATAGAAAACAAATGGCAAAATTTATCAGTAATCACAATAAATGTAAATTGATTAAATACTTCAAGTCAACACAAGGAAATCCTTTATTTTATACCAAACATACCTTGGTTATTTCATCAGATATGCTGTAATCCAGGAACCTCAGAAGGGTCAGATAAATGCGGAATTTATTCAGCACGGAAGGCAGCACCGCTGAGAGAAGGCTGTTCATATGCTCCTCCATGTTCGGGGGGATCAGCTGTGGCTGTAAGTGGATCTGGCAGTCTGCCTGAAAAGAGAGAGTACACAGTTTTTTCCAAGTTCCTAAATTAAACAGAATTTCAGGAGGATGGGCGTGTCATCTCTACCAGAGAATTGAAAATACTATTTATTATTGGGCAGAGGTCACTTTTTAACATTTAAGTTACATACACTATACCTACCCTAAGCAATAATTACAAAAGGTAGCCTTCTCTTGGTTACTTCTGCTTCCTCAACAGTATCAGCAAACATACAAAAAGGAAGCCAGCCTCTAAAAAGCAGCTCATTAAAATGTTTCAGATGTTTCCTTAATCAGGAAATATGTATTCTATATCTTAATCGCACTTTCCCACAGAAAACGTACCAAATGGGCCCTGTCATCCTCACTCGCAAGTAGTTGTCTCAGGAATGACAAGTGCACACTACTGCACAGAGACACTCAGCCACTAAGCTCTGTCAGTCCCCCTGGTGATTTTACCAGAGCATTTCACCATAAAGCATAAAGATAATTACCTGATGGATTAGGAACATTTTAAAAGGAACTCAGTATTTCTCACATAAGATTGGCAGAAAACAATGGGACAGAGGCAGCAAGAACAGAGATCTGGATGTTAATCAGGCAAGTTACAGGCAGCTTCTACTTTCTATGCCTACATGTGGGAGTTCATCAGTTCCCTTATTAATAATCAGCAGCGAAAACTCTGAAACAAGTTCAACTTACTAGTCAGCAGCAGCCAAGAGAAAAAACAAAAATACAGCTATCTTTCCCACATAACCTCTCTCCATTTGAAAGTGACTCATCGTACCGGTAGGAGTGATCTTCCCTCTGAAGTAATCAAAACATTAATATTGCAGGGGAATTCCATCTGGTGGTAACTGAAATCATAATCCACCTTCTGCCAAGTTATTAGGTTGCTCAGGGCTGTCACATTATGAACACCTAGAAAGGCAAGAAAATAAGTTTTTAGTCATTTTATTTTAATCACCTAAATGAACTACCATATTTTGCTGTGTATAATGTGCACTTTTTGGGGGCCCAAATTTCTGAGGGAAAAATAAGGGTGTGCATTATACATGGGTGCGCATTGTACACAGCAAAATACGGCAGTTTTGTCGACACTGATTATAAGACATGAGATTTCTACTTTTTAAAAGCAGTATATGAGACACTGTCCAGTTCACTAAGCTAAGTGTTCATTTCGGTGATGGGCTTCCCACACAGTATTTGTCAGCTAGACAAATGTATTTCTGGGCCAAAGGCCCCCCCAAACCCCCAGCAAAATCTAAACCAGTATCTAGTATGCAATTAGGCAAAAAAGAGCTTCCCAATTAAGTATGATTACTTTCTATGTGGTGTGTTCAAGAGGGCTAAAATAATATGGTAAAACTAAAATTATATTTCTCTATAGAGAAAAGGTTACTGAATTTCACCGAGATGATATACCTTTTTGCCATGTATGTACCCATGCTACATTCTTTTAAATTCTACCTTTTCCTCTTGAACTCACCACCAGCAGTGTTTTAATTCTCATTTGAGCACAGATGAAGCCATCTGCATTCTTGTAATTTTATAATGTTCCAGAAACTTGAAATTAGTTCAAACCGTCTGATCTACTACCGACCTTTTCAGAGATTCTTTTAAAAAAATGTTTTTATTTTCATATTGGGTGGTAAAAAATGTTTTATGAGATCTTTCCTATACTTTTTTTTGAGGTAATATATGACTAAGGGCAAAACCTCTTCCCTTTTCAGACTTAAAAAAGCTATTCACTGCTTACTCGTTCTATCATTGTACTATTTTGATAAAACTGTGACAAAACACAGTTGATGTACATAATTTACAATACATTCATGCTTTAATTAAATTCATATGGCAAGCCTTTACCTTAAATATTTCTGAAATGTAAATCTGTCTTTGTTTACAGCTAGTCTTTGAAGAAGTCATTACGAGACCTGGCTTTAAGGTTAGGGACGAGAGGGGAACGTCCGCGCACGAACCTGGGCTGTCGAGCTGGCCTTGCTCCAGGAGAGTCTCATCGATTACGAGAGAGGTGTTGTCGGGCAGCTGAAGCAGCCCGCTGACCAAGCGGTTAGCCGTATAGTCCTTGTGGGGAATGAATTTCAAATGGTTCATGTTCTCTATAGTCATCTGCAGACGAAAAGACTGCAAAGAGAAATTTCTCAATGAGCAAGGAGCTATGTTTCCTATTTTTAAGAAAACATATTTGGGATTAAACACTGTTTTCTAAGGGAAGATCTTATCAATTCTTAAGAGGGTGGTCTCATGGTTTCTTGAGCTCTTTTAAGCAAAAACTTTATCTATATCCTAAATCAGAATTTCACCAACATGAGCTGCTTTATTTTCAATTGTCTTGTTTAGTATTCTTTAAGATGAATTTTTATTTTACCAGTGAACCAGAACCAAATATCCAGAAGCTTAACTTCTTTAACCTACCACAGGGTGACAAAACAGAAAATGTTTATCTATTCCTGAAGGTGGGGAGAGAAAAGCCTAATTGTCTTTTATGCTCCCGGAATTTAAATCACATTCATTCGCCAGCGACTACTGCAGATTGGCGAACAAACTGTTCCAAGGAAAACCACGGAGCAGAGCACATCGAGCTGTGGCTAGGCACTGTCGGTCTCATAGTGCACTCCGCCTGGGCCGCGTGCCGCCGCCTCAACTGGTCCTGACTGCACACTGCCTGTTAAAGCCCCGCGCCTCCGTGTCCCACCTCCCCGAGCCCACCACTCCCAATGCCTGCTGCCCGCTGCAGTACACGCCAATCTGCTCCTCCAGCTCTTTAGCCTGAACAGCACTATTATGGTGGGGCGGGGGGACCTGGGGTGGGAGAGAAAATGTTGGAGGAGACAAGGTACATTTCAAAATTTAAAGGCCTTTTGTACTTTGGCTTCATTGAAGTCAAAAAAAATAGGAGAGGGAGGCCACCCCTAAAGGAAGCAGAGCCCATCAAAACAAGACACGGCTCTGAGCAAGGTCTAGCTCCACATAAGCAGGTTACTCAATCTGTTGTGAAAGCTACACGCGATATCAAAGAGGCGAGTGTGCAGATGCCCACAGTGGATACCAAATTACGCAAGCAAATTGGCACCGAGAGTATAATTTTGAGAGTGTAACTGTAATTGGGTTCATTGTTACATTTACATAAATTTCTGCTAAGGCAACAAAAGTGAAATATTTAAGGATGAGTACATTTTAAATTAGGGAGGTTGGCAGGCTCTGTTTCCCCATCAAAACATCTATTAAATCTCAGAGTTAAATATTTGGGTTGAATGAAAGACATTGAGATGGATTTTAAGTGTGCTCAGATTTATAATACACATTTATATTGATCTTACTGCTGGAACAAGATGTTGAATAATTCGATATAAGTGTTCTGTGAAGGTACTATTCCGTGGGCAACCACTCAAGTTAACCGTAAATTTTCCTAGTGGAAGAATGTCTCTTCTTGTGTACCTAGGGAAAAAAATATCAACCAATAAGATACTCACATGATTTCCATAAAACAAACAAACATGAGAAAATTAACTTAATGGTGTCACTAAGAATAAATTACTCTGATCAGTACTGCAATGTAGTTTAGAATAGAAAAAAAAACTAGGGAAACCTAACATTTAGGGAAATAGTACAACTGTCTATAATTAAATACTGTGCAGCCATTGAAAATATTCATCAAGAAATAATTAATGGCTGTGTCTGAACACACATGACCTGACAGTGGTATCTGATTAACTCAAAAACAAAACACACACAGAGAAGAAAAAAGAAACTTAGAAACTACTTTTCTTATTAACTGGTAACTAGTATTAACCAATACACGTGAGCCAAAAGTAAGAAAAAAAGTTCATCAAGAATTACAATAGATGTTTAATATATATTAAATGGTAAGAGCAAGCTGTGGATCTGTGTTCAGAGCATAGCTGAGATCTATGTAGGAATGTATAGAATGTAAGCAAAAAAATGGCATGAACGTATACCTAAATGTGTTGACTGAGGTGATCTCCAAGTGGTGAGATTACAGATGATTTCATTTTCTTCTTTATGCTCTTGGAACTTGAAGGCATACATATTACTTTTGAAATCAGAAAAGAGAACTAGAGTGACGTGAAAGCAAGGGGTGCTCACGTCCACACAGAAGTTAGATGTGCACACGACAGACCCTGCTGGCTGTTAGACAAAGGGCCTTGGATGTATAAACAGAGAATTCAGAATGCAAAAAGGATAAACAGTTTGTTTCACTCCAGGTCCTTTATCTGATTTTGGCTCTTACATTTAAAGAGACAATCAAAATGCTAAATGTGAAACTTAGAAAAGGTGAAAAAAGAATTTGTCGTTGATTTGGCCTAACACTTACTACACTGAATAAACCACTTGATGATGAAAACCTCAGAAACCTTCCTGCTCTTTCCCACTTTCAACAAAGTCCAGCCTCCCTAATCCCCGCCAGGAACAGAGCACTTACACGGTGGAGATGAGATGTAATATAAGGTATTCAGCAGCCAAACTGTCTCCCAAAAGGGCATGGGTTAGGAACCCAAGCAGTTCTGCTCTGACCGGAGACAATTCGGACATGAAGCTTGAAACAACTGGAGAAGGAAGGGAGACCAGATTCAGAACAAACACACCAGTTCCTCTCAAGTCTTAGGTTAAAAAGATAACTCTGTGGAACAAAAAGCACTGCAAGTCAGGAGACGACCAGTAAAGGCTTATCAAGATTAGTCAACAAGAGGTGCCAATCTTCAAAATAAGACGGTTTGTGTGCTCTCCCCACCCCGCCCCTTGTTTTAATGAAGGTAATTAAACCTCAAGGATTATGGTGCAAAGAAACAGTGATTATTCTGACGAATGGGGACCTCTCAGTTCCACTGTGAGGACACGTCAGGCAGCTCCCAATACACACTGGGGACAACCATGTCTGGGTCACAAGGCTTCAGCACTTACACTTACAGGTTTTGCTCTCCTCTTTGTTAAGGCAAGCTGGCAATAACGGGTTGATGTGCTGCAGCTTCTGGGCTAAAACCACGTGAATTCTTGGCACTAAGGAGGCAGGAGGACTGTGTACCCTCTGCTCTTCGGCCGTGTCTGTGCACTCCATCGGGTCCAGGAGGGAGCAGGCGTCTCTGCAGAGAGGACAGAGCTTCAGTTTACACGTACGTCAGAGGTGGAGATGCGAAAATAATGAACATCTCTGGAAATAAGTGAGCATTCAAGCCAGGAACAGTTCTACCTGTACCTCTCCTTAAAAACAAGAAAATAGCTCCTCATTTGTCACCTTTCGGATCTCAGGCTGGTTGGACCATATAATGATTAAATGTATTTATTTCACTCTTCAGGAAGAGTCACGTTTTTATGCAGTGTGCTGTCACTGCACTCAATGGGATACAGTATTTCTACTCATTAGGTTATTTCAAAACACAGACTCTTGAGCCATACGCGGGGACATTAAATGTTATAGGATGTCTCAAACTCCTGGGTCTTCTCCTTAAAAGCCATCAGGTATCTATTATTCAGTATGTAGAAAATCTGTTCATCTCTACCCTGCTAATAGTTACCAAAAAAGAGTAAAAAGACTCACTTTTCCTCATTATTCAGTATACTTAGCACGGGGTCCACAGAGAGTATGCCGTATAACTCAAGAACATCATTTACTTTGAAACAATCCCAATCTTCATAGACCTAATAAGAGACCACATGACAACATGTTGTTAGGACTAAATAACACCAAAAAAGCATGAGACATTAGTCTTGAAGTAAAGTTATAATTACAAGCCCTGGCTGGTGTAGCTCAGTGGTTCGAGCGCCGGCCTGTGATCCAAAGGGTCACTGGTTCAATTCCCAGTCAGGTGTCATGCCTGGGTTGCGGGCCAGGCCCCCCCAGTGGGGGCACACAAGAGGCCACCACATGCTGATGTTTCTCTTCCTCTCTTTCTTCCTCCCTTCCTGCCCTCACCCCCGCCAAAATAAATAAAATCTTTAAAAAAGAAAATCGTAAAATTTTAGATGAGAAAATGGACCTTAACGCAACCCCTTTATTTCATAAATTGAGACCAAGCGAGGTAAAGTGCTTGCCTAAAGCCTTTCTGCTAGTTAGCAGGTAAGCTAACAACTGAAACGCAGGGCCCGACTCCCAGGCCAGTGTCTGTTTTCGGTGCAGCACACTACTCCAAAAGGCAAGACTTTCCCCAAGTGACGATGGTCAACTCAAACTAGAAACATGCACTATTTCAAAATTTATTAACCACATTAAGAGACGGACGGAAGAACCCAGGATTATTAATTTTGGACTTATTCACAAACTATGCAATATTAAGAGGATTAACACAAAACTGTAGACTGGCCATGAGGTTTTTCACTGTAAAAAAGCCCAAACTTTTAAAGTTGTCTGTCCTGATGGTCTTTAATAACTGTCAAAGCCTCCTCCTATGGGTGACAACCAATATAAATACGGCTGGACAAATACTGGAATTCTGGTCCTCGTGTTACATTAACAAACTATCATTAAAGTTAAAACCACAGCAAATCAAAATGGAAATTTTAAATGATCATTTCTGAAACTTTATTACTTGTTCACCTATCAGAATTAAAAAAACAAGGATAAACAAGATAAGAGAACAAACTATTAACATTTTTTCCCTGTATTTAAATACAAATGAGAAATGGATTTTGGTTAGAAAAGGAAGAGTGGTGAAAATGAAGTAGATATTAGAAAGTCAGAAATAATATAGGAAGGGAGTGGAAAAACGGACCTCCCAAAGATGTCCATGTCCTAATCCCTGAAATCTATGAATATGTCCCTTTATAAGCACAAGGACCAGCATAAATTAAGGGCCTTGAGATAAGGAATTATCTGGGTGGACCCAATCTGATCGCACAGGCCCTTCAACCTGGAGAATCTTTTCTACCTATGGTCAGAGGGAGGTGCGACTATGAGAAAAGTGGTCAGAGAGATGCATTGTTGCTGGTCATGAAGATGGGGGAAGGGACCACAAACCAAGGAAGGTGGGCACTTCTAGAAACAGTAAAAGGCAACACAAAACAGATTCTCCCCTAGAGCCTTCGGAAAGAAATGCAGCCCCGCTGACACCTTGGTTTTACCCCCAGGAAGGTCCACGTCAGGCGCTGACCTAAAGTCGAGAAGCGGATACATTTTTGTTCTTTTACGCCACTAAGTTTGTGGTGATTTGTCAAAGCAGCAATGGGAAACTAACACAAATGCTAAGAGTTTTCCATTTGAATTTCTGAGACACATTATACGTCCATGTCGATGTTAGGTCTGCGAAAAGTTTACCTTTACAAGGCATGCAGGGCCCTTCTCTCCTGGTAGTGGAAAGTTCAGGTCAAAAGGAGAAGAGAGGTTCAGGGAGTTCAGATGTTGTCCACTAGAAGCTTCTGTTTCTAGACGTTTTGGCTCGCCACGCCACTGAAGACCACCAACACTCCCTAAATTCAAAGGAGAGCATTGTGCTTAGCCATTTCTAAGGCCTTCTGGAGATAAAAGAATGTTCCTAAGGAGCCTTTCAAGTTTGATATGAATGATGCTTCTGAGCTCACAAACAAACTTTTTAAGGAGGTAACGCATACTAGCAAAGCCCTTTGCCTGAACTACAAAGAGAACAAAGATTATTATGATGATGATCTGAGAAATATAATCATTGTTTCTCCTACATTAAAATGTCAACAAATTCCCCCCATCAAATTTCCAGTGTAAGCACTTTTAAAAGTTAATATTTAATATGGTTTCTTTGACATCTCTGATCTGAGGAATACACGGTCTACTGACAGCAGAACCACCCAAGTAGAACACAGTTTCCTACTTGGTAAGCAGAGTACGACCATACATACAGCAATAACTTCGTTTACCAAATATTTATAAGCATCCACTATGTACCAGGAATCAGACTAGTGGCTGGGGATGCAAAGATGATTGAAAGAGAGCCTCTCCCCCAAAACTGCCAGTTTAGGGCTGAGAACTAATTAGAATCAATACACAGCCTGCCATAATAATAATACCACAGGATATTATTTTATTGCTCAGAAATAAAAAGGAATAAACTGCTGACACATGAAACAACTTGGATGCATCTCAAGGGAATTCTGCTGAATGAAAATTGTCAATCCACGAAGTTTACCTACTGTGAGATTCCATTTATGCAACATCGCTCAAATGACAAAATTACAGAAATGCAGAATAGGTTAGTGGGTACCAGGGGTTAAGGGGGCTCGGGGGAGGGAGAGCAGGGGCAGGAGAGGTGGGCATGCTTACAAAAGGGCGATAGGAGAAATCCAAGTAATGAGCTGTCCTGTATCTTGACTATAGTAGCGGGCACATGAATTTCTACACATGTGATGAAAATGCATAGAACTAAATACACACAAACAGGTGTGTGTAAAAAACGTGAATTCTGAACAAAGTCAATGGATTGTATCAACGTCTACTTCCTGGTTATGATATTCTACAATTATACAAGATGTTATCACTGAGGGTAATTGGGTCAAGGGTATACAGGGTCTCCACATTATTTCTTACAACTGCTTGTGAATCTATACTTATCTCGGGAAAAGTTTAAAAGTATTTATAGCCTGAAAGATTGCCCAGAAACCAGCAAGTTAAACTTTACATAAATCATGTACTCAAAAAATTACCAAGCCTGGCGTATGGCATTCAAACAGCAGGGGTAAGAATCAGAAAGGAGTGCCCACTGCTGACGCGGTACGGAAGGAACACCTCGGTCATTTACTGCTATGACACCCCACTACTTTTAATAAACACGTGGGGTAGGTAGAGAAAAAGAATACATTTGTATATATTTACTGTAAAACATTCCAATTTTAAAGGCATTAAAATATTCCTTAACATTAAGGAAACACATTAATATGAACTTAGAAACTGGACTAACGGTTAAACGAAAGTCATTAGTAATTCTTTGCTTACCACTGACTTGTGCTTGCCCTCTCAATCCAATCTGACTGAGACCAATTAACCAGTTTGTTTGATTTACCTCTTCTTCTCCCTTTAACTTGCCATCTAATTAAAGGTGCTAAAGAGAAGTGAGTAAGTGAACATAAAAGGAGAAACAGACACTTACCCACCTGCTGTGACAAAGAAAGTCACCACACATAAAAACTGCAATTGGTGAAATCAATAATGATATATGCAAATCCTGAAATTCTCTCCTGCTCTTAGAAAATTTCAATTTTTGGTCTCTTGTTTTAATCAGGATTAGCTGTGTTTTAAGACATAAGCCACTACAAACATATGTAAAGAAACTTAGAAGAGAACTGTGACTCTTCTAAGGGTTATCTCCTCTAAAGTTTAGGAACAGGTAATGTAGTGTTTCGCAATTTCCTGTTTTTCCTGATATTTTCACTCTTATTAAAGTACCACTATTCTGAAAGAAAGTAAGAAAGGATGTTTTCAGATATAAATAAGTCATTTTTAGGGTAAACCACTGTATTTCCACATTACTTCGGTGCTGAGATAAAAATGAACAAAAAGAGCCCTGGCCAGGTAGCCGCCAGTTAGCGCGTCACCCCCACAGGCCATGGACGTGGGTTCGATCCCCTTCAGGGCACATACAAGGACAAACCAATGAATGCGTCAGGAAGTGGGATGACAAATCCATGTTTCTGTCTCTCCCCACCTTCCTCTCACTCTGCAAGCAATGAATAAAATTTAAAAAAAACAAACCTAAAGAGAAAAGACCCTTTTCAACCAACCACTGGAGACTCTTAACACTGACAGCAGAGCAGTCAGTTCTCACTACACGACGCCTACCTGCGCAGTCTGACCACGGCACTGTAAACCTCTCCGAACTGTCTATAACACCGATGACCATGAGGCGAGGGCGTCGGATCATCGCCAGCTCCCGAATCCAGAGCTGTATTGTGCGACAATGCATTCCGAAAACAAATCTGATGCGAGAGGGGCAGAAGTCTAAAGAGGCCCACCTGTGTGTCTGGCACCTGCATGCTGGTCTTTCTGTTTGTGAGGCTGTAGGTCCATGTCCTCGTCATCTTCGTAACTCCTCTTGTGACGGCTCGGAGTGTACGATGTGGAAGGACTGACGCGAGCCTGGTTGGCGTTGACATATGCGTTAAATAAAAGGTTAAGAAAAGACCAAAGTGTACTGAGGAATATCCTAAGGTATGCTTACTCTATGACTAATAAAAGATTGCTAAATTGGCACTTTGCTTAAAATTAAAATGTATTTTATTTATTTATTTTTTTAAAGAGAAAGGGAGGGAGCAAAACATCAATGTGTGGTTGCCTCTTGCACGGCTCTCCACTGGGGACCTGGCCCGCAACCCAGGCATGAGCCCCGACTGGGAATTGAACCAGTGACCCTTCGGTTCAAAGGCCAGTGTGCAACCCACTGAGTCATACCAGCCAGGTCATAAAATGTATTTTTAAAAGAAGGCTGGACTTCCAGTTACAGTCATGAGAGGTTAATAGCTTAGCCTATGCCCCCTACTGCTGCTGTAAAGAACTGTAAAGGTGGACAAAAGATGGGAAGCAGCTCCTTTCAGTCACTGGACAATAGGGGGCACAGGTTACAATCCTTGAATCAGGAGTAATCTCCCAGGTGAACTCCACTTTATCCCCAACTGTCTCCTGGGGGCATTTTGTAAACTGCGACCAAAGAGAAATGAAGGCCCAGTTCCAGCTGGGTAGGGAAACATGGCACACAGATTGGGATTACCAAAGCAACTGGAATTGGTAGACCGGTACTAGAGGGGAAGGTGTTCCCTGCAGAAGACGGAAGGCGACCCGGAAATCTGTGCAGGGTCCATCTGGGTCTTTGGCTGAACACAAAACTGTAGATACACAAGGCAAGATTCCTTGAGGCCTAGCGGAGAACAGCTGCTGGTTGGGGAGGAGCTAAATGAGGTACTGGAAGTTGTATGACACTGAGAACTAGACTCTGCTGAACATCCCGGGTACTTAGGTGAGATCCAGAAATAGCACATCGCCTGAGTAAGAACTATGTCCCATACAGCAAGGGCTACTCCAAACCCACCTCAACCAATCCCCAAACCAAGCCTTGACAAGGTTAAAGTGATCCATTTAAGTCACCTGCCCAGTAAAACAAAATGCAACATTCTTGAAATGAAGACAAAACCAAACTTATGTTTGCTGTAAAACTTATATTGTTAACAGCACACAATCCAATATTATATCAGTGTACAATAACATATTACTAGTTACATATGAAGAAGCAGGAAAAGATGACCTATAACCAGGACTAAAAATAGTTAACAGAAAACAAACCCAGAGATGACCCAGATATTGGAATTAGCAGACTAGGACATTAAACAGCAATTATAAAATTTACAATTAAAAAAAGACAGCTACAAGTCAAAGACGTGGAATCTTGGCAGAGAAATAAAAGAGAACCAAATGAAAAAATCTACAACTGAGAAACAAAATACCTGAAATGAAAAAAACAAACAAAAAACAGAGTCCCAGTCACCTGGAGGACAACAATAACAAGTAGTCTAACAATCATGTGACTGGGGTCCCAGCAAACAAGACAATGGTAAGAGGCTGTGACAGAATAGCTGAAGAAATAAAGGCTGAAATCTTTTGAGAAAATGTCAACCCACAGATCCAAAAGGTCAAAAAAAATCAAGCAAGATAAATACAAAAAAACCCATACGTAGAAACATCACAGTCAAATTTCTAAAAACCACTGAGAAGCACTGAGAGGAAAATCAAAGACATTCCATACGGGGGAACCATGAGAATATGACAGCTAACCGTTCATCTAAAACAAACAACGGAATATATTCCAGAAGACAATGGAGTAACACCATTAAAGTGCTAGAGAGGGAAAATGCCTACCAATCAACCATTCTATATCCAATGAAAATATCCTTCAAAAGTAAAGGTAAATTAAAGAGATTTTTTAGTTAAACCAAAGCCAAGATAATTCATCACCAACAGACCTGTACTTAGAGTGGGAGGGAGACAGATGGAAGTACAGAGTTGTAAAGATCAAGGATCAAAGAAATCACAAGGGAAATCAGAAAATATTTTGAAATGAGTGATAGTGAAAACAAAACTTGTGGACTGCAACTAAGGCAGTGATTACAGAGAAATTTATAGCCTTAAATGCTAATGTTAAAAAACAGGAACATTTGAAATGATCTGAAAAGACACTCTGAGAAGCTGGAGAGAATTAAAATGAAACTAGCAAGAGTAGAAATCAGTGAAACAGAAAACTAAAAATTAAAATAAAAAGTCGATTCTTTGACAAACCACTAGTAACATGGATGAAGAATAAAAGAGCCCTGGCCGGCGTTGCTCGGTTGGAACACCGTCTCATAACCCTAAAGGTCTCAGGCTCGATTCTTGGTCAAGGCGCACACCTGGGTTGTTGGTTTGGTTCCCAGCTGGGCCTCGGATGAGAGGCAACCAATTGGTTTTTCTCTCTCACATCAATCTTTCTCTCCCTTCTCCCCTCTCTACAATCAATAAGCATATCCTTGGGTGAGGATTAAAAATAATAAATAAAAGAGAAAAATTAGTTAATATTATTGGAAATAAAAGAGATCACTGCTAGATATCCTCTGGACATTAAAAGAAAAATAAGAAAATATTATGAAAAGCTTTATGTTCTTCACATAAATTTGTCAACTGAGATTGAATGATTTTAAACAATTGCTAGAAAGATACACCTTATCATAAGTGGCACAAAAAAACTTTAAAAAATTGAACTGAAAATATTCTTACAAAGAAAATACCAGGTCCTGAACTGGAAAACAACCCACACGCTCACCAAATGGAGACAGTCAATATAAATAAATACCGCCAGCAATAAAAGGAATGGACTGCTGGTGTTCATAGGGATGAATCTCAAATGCAGGATGCTGAACGGAAGACACCAGACGCAGGGCCCTATGCTATGTCACTCCATTTGTATGTCATTCAAGAGTAAGTAAAACGAAGCTATGTGAAAAATCAACACAGTGGCTGCAAGAGAGGGGAGCAGAGACTAGAAAAGGGCAGGAGGGAACTTTCTGGCACAAGTTCTTCACTTTGGGGTGCAAACCACTGAAGTGTACCCTTAAAATCTATGCATGTTAGTGCATATAAACTATGCCTAAAAAAATAGTACTAACTAAAACAATTAAATAAGAAAATAAAAAGGAGACAAAGATGTTCCCACAATCTCCTCTCAAAAGAACCAACATATTGTTTTCCCTTAAGAAAATTAGAATTACTTGTAATTTAAAACTTCTTTTACTTAATTATCATGGTAATGATAATTAACTCTTCTTTTTCAATATCTTTAAATCTACCTTAATCTTTTCAACAGTATTTCACTACAGGAATATACCACAATTTTATCATTTCTCAGTGATGAATACTTACTGTTTTATAGGGTTTCCTCCCCCAGCCAGCTTCACTGGAAGCTAAGTTTTTACAAACTTAGAATCTAAATTATGGTCTTTCCTACTGAGAAAATCACCAGGACCCATTTAACAGAGAAGGACATTCAGGTGAAGGATATCTCTTTTACCCACGCAGATTCCCCAGGCACTGGGACGCAATAGAGTGTCTGTCTCTCCAGAGTGGTAGTTCGTGGAGAGTTTAAATCGACTTCTTGTTGAGGCTGTGATATACACAAAAAGCATTTTTAAAAATCTTGTAAAGAAAGGCAAATTTAAAAAAATTAACAACCACATTTTCATGTTATTTATAAAACGAGAGTAAATATTTCATAGTGAGTTAACTGAATTAACAAGCAGCAACTAAATCCAAACTATCATTTTTAAAAGGAATACTGACATAAAATCATTTTGCATGCAGTAATCAGTTTACTATCTTCCCTCAAATCCATAATATACAGCACCCTACCTTATGAAATTAAATCCTTTTATTAAACAGGGTACTTTATTTTTTTCAAAGAGAATGAACATGTTAATCTCACTGTCTCTTTCATAGGAAATGTATCTGAATCAGCCTAAAGAAATTTTAATGAAATACTCATTAAGAGGTAGCTCTGAGATGAGATCCAGGACTCAGCTATTATTCCCTAGGACAAACATATTCTCTACTTCATATATGCTTAGAAAGTACTAAGTAAGAGGTAAAGGACCCAAGATGTAATGTTTAAAAATTACTTTAAAAAAACGCATACAATTTTATAGTACAGAAAATCCTCTTCAAAGTAAGGAGGTGCACATTCCCTTGGCAGGGAAAAAAAGAGGACCCCAAAGACCCAAGTCCGAGCCGGAGACGACACCCGGGCTGCGTCTCCCGCTGCTTTTCTCCAGGCGCAGAGCCCCTCCCGGCGCTCTCACTCCTGGCTCTTTAGCGGCGCCGCACCAACAGGTGCTGCCTGTGGCGGTGTGGCAGATGGACGGTCCCATCTATTTTGCTTTCCTATTTCCAGATGTGGAGATGGCTGAGCTACAGCAATACTCCACTGTGTACTAGAAAAGTTGTGTATTCATATATTAGCCTAATGTGAGACTCGGAGCTCCTTAAACAAGGAGTTCAGTAAGCATTTGAAAGTTGATTTATCGGACTTGGGAAAACGTTCTTCCTTAAGGAAGCACTCGAAAAGCAAAAACGCACTGGGAGGCCTGAAGGCCATCATGCGTAAGCTTACACGAATTCACCTTTCATGAGCCCATTACTCTAAATAATTATAGGAAGTCATGCTTTTGTTCAATGAAATCTTTTCAGCAACTTTCCAGATAGGCCTGTTCTTCTGTCTAGATTAGGCCACTGACCCAGGACACTTTATTCAATGAGAAGCAAATCCTAGGAATGAGTGGGCTGGGATTAGTTAGGCTTTACAAACCATCTCCTGAGGTCTGAGTAAGGAGTCCGACTTCCAGGATTTAAAAAACAACCACAACAACCACCACAACAACAAAAGCCCCAGAAACCTGATTAAACTAAAAGTATGGATCTGCAAAGCAGAGAAGTAGACCTAGAATGGAGGTGACTCCACCAAGGCCCTACCTAAGCACCTGCCTGCTCAATCCAATTCTTTCCAAAAATTGACAACTGCTGTCTGTGTTTCAACAGTGCCACATGAAAACACACAAAGGGCACAATATGGGACACATTTTTGGTTTATATATTTATTTTGACATGCTGATAATCTTTTCTTACTATTAACCTAGAAAAAATTTTTAAACTTTCCCCAGTTACAGTGCCAGATATGTCAAACAGGTTCTGAATGAAATTAAATTATGCACACTGTTCATTATCAGAAAAGCAGTTTTTTAAAAATGCAGATAGACTGTGTTCCACTATAACTGATTTTCTCATAAGTTTCTACCACAAGACTGTTCCTTCCACAACTATAATTACATCCAGTATTCTGCTGTCTTCCTTCTCCCATACTGATATGTAAGAGAGCATCTATTGTTTTCTTTTATCAAAAAAGCTTAAGTTTATTAAAACTTTTTTCCCTCCCTGGAAAAGTGGTCAGATCTTGATCTTTAATTAAACAAGTGTTAAGTCCTAAGTTAATTTTCCACTTTCATTTTTAAAGAATTTATTGCAACCTATAATTGTTTTTAACCAAGTACATAGATCTTGGGAAAAGAAATAAATTAGTTTTGTCATTTATAATATTCTACCTTGTAAGAGATTTTTAGAAGCTAAAAATATAACAGGAAAAAAAAGGCAAAAACATTTCACATGACAACTTAGAACTTATTTATACGTAAGATAAATTTAAGGTCAATCAAAAGAAAGTAATAAATTCTCTGCTTAGGAAAAAATTCTTATTGAAAATGTTCTAGGATACATACCCCACATTCCGCTATATCTCTATATTTTCCAAAATGAAGAACCTACGATCCAAACAAAGGATAACAGTATTATAGCAATACATTTAATTCAAAACTACCATAACACAAGAACAGAATGAATACCATTAATTATAAACAAAAAGTTCCATGGTACAAAGCTATACATACACGAGCTTTTGTGTTTCGGTTAACTGTTTCATAGACTCCCATGTAAAACTCAGGGTCGAACATATCCTGAATCATGCAGCGAAACTTCACAAAACTGTTAGGTTTCAAATAATGAAGGGGAACCTCATTCAACGATGGCACCTTAAAGAAAGATGAACAAGTCAATAAGGTATTTTGTCTATAAAACATTAAGTTCACATACACACATACACTTCATATCCAGACCGAAAGCACAACACACAGGCACAAAAATCAGTCCAGTTCGGAAGTCAATACTGTCAACAGTCAACATAACATAACGTTAACTGCTGGACAAAAGTGCTTCTGAGTTCTTCCAAGTTCGTGTACTGACATCTGACTATCGGCTAAAGAGAATGCTTTTCCTTCTGAACATGTTTTGAGCAGCGGAGAGCCACTGGCTTTGCTGAGCTCTTCTTTCAAAACTAGTACATGCATATTTTTTTATATGAGTAATAATCGAAGCTTTCACAACTACCGATTTTGTTCTTAGAAAGTAACAGTCAATTACTGCCACCTAGAGGCATCAATACAGAAACATTTAATTGCTTGAATTTCAGCTTAAGTTGCAAAAGTGACCGGAATCTTTGAATGCGTGTCTCTTGCAGCACTGAAGGCAGAAGGTAGCAAACATTAATTTGACGTTTTAAAATTACTTGTGGATTACCACTCTATCAAGAGAAACTGGACGTCAACTTAACCCTCTCCCCCAACAAGGAGTGGTAACAGACTTACCCATTTAGGAGCGTTATTTTCCTTCAGCTTTCCCTTAAAATATTCAATTACTTTCTTCTCCCAGTCAGGATTAACTCCATTTTGGGCTGCAAGACAAATTATACTTTTCAAAGACAAAGCTACAACATACAACAATAGACTATCTTCGGTGAGTGACAGGTTCACGATGCCCTGCACACACAAGGTGAGAAGCCACCCCTGGACGGCTGATTGCTGCCTGCAGGTCCCCAGGAGCCAACAACCTGCCGAGAACACTCACAGAATGGCAGGAAGCCACCCGGGCTGTCAGGTCGTCTGCACAGCACTCTGCTCTTTGAAAACATTTCTCTATAGACGGTTTTATCTTTATAACTACCCTAAGGGCAGAGGTGGTTTTTAAAAAGTTTTTATTTTGGAACACATTTTCCAAAAAGTCACATAACCAGTACAAAGAACACCTGTATCTTTGCTCCATTTGCTTTATTATTTGCTCTCTGTCATATATACTTTTCTGATCCACTTGAGATGCAGTTACACACATCATATATAAACTTAAAGCATTTCAATGTGTTTCCTAACAGCAGGTTACCTCACATGACCACAGTACTGTTATCAACCTCTGGAAATTAAAAATTCATACAATACTATTTACTTAGGCTACTGTGCCACCCACGTTCCAATTTGTTGTCTGGCCCAACACTATCCCCACCACACTGTTCCCCTTCAGCACAGGTTCCTGCCTAGCACGGCATATCGCCTTTGGCTCTCATGTAGGTTTACTCTGGACCAGGGCCTCAACCTTCACCTTTTATGACGTTCACATTTAAGAGGAATACAGGCCCTTAAAAAAAGAGAATGCTCCTCATTTGGGGTTTGTCTGCTGTTTCCCTACGATTAACTGCAGTTATGTGTCATCAGTCGGACTGCTTACATAAGTGATGCCGTGTCTTTGTCACGGTACCATTTAGAGACAAGATATCCATCTTCCCCTCATGATGTTCAATATGAGAACCCAAAATGGTTTTGTTTCTCCATTGTACAGTTACAACTAGTATGTAAACTGTGGGAAACTCTTCAAGACCACGCAAATGATTTTCATGAAACTTGTCGCCCTACGTACAGATTTAGCGTCCACTGATGATTCTTGCACTGGTGACTGTGAAATGATGAGAAAGTTGTTTTTAATGTCATGTTAAAGATGAGGACACCAAGGCTTGAAAAATGAGGAGAACTGGCTACAGCCAAAGAGTGAATTATCACCAGGAGCAGGAATACCTGTTTTCACAAACCAGAACCACTGAACTAATTCTACCACCATTTATATTTAAAATCCTGCTAACACATGCTTGAGCAGAGCTTCCAAGTGCTTTTACTTAACTTGGCAAAGGCTACTTCTAAAATAGGAGTGGTCAGAGGCACTGTTTAGGTGACTCTGATGTGCAATGATGATTAAATCTACTAGTAAGTTGGTCCTTAATACGTGGTGCCCTGACCACTAGCACAGCATCCGCTGGGTAATCAAAAATGCAGTCTTCAGCCCATCCCACAACTACTGAATCAGAAACTCCAGAGAACCACTGCTGTACTAGATGAGTGCCAACACGTGATCACTGAATTGGACTTGTTAAAGAAGAATGGGTATTTTTGCTTCTAGTCAAAATGGATATTTAAAGGCAGGACGTGTATGCATGCAGCCACAACTGCCACATGAACACTGCCGGGCATGAGTGTGCCACGTAACAGGTGATGAAGCTTCATCAGAGAGTAACTGGGAAGCGCTAAGTGCCTTCTAAGTAACTTAACGGACACAAACATGATATTCTTAGTAAAGGCCTGCTCACAAATATCTGGTGCTGCTGAACAACTGAAAGACTGCCTTAGACATTTCAAAAAAAAAAAAAAAAAATCAAGTGTCCAACAGTAACTGTCCATTATTTATTAAGCCTCTGTGTGCCCAGCACTCTGCCTGGTTCTACAAGGACACTTAGAGCTGAAGGAACTTACTGCAAATATAAGCAAGGGGGTAGATAGAGTAACAGCCAAAAGCAAAGAAAAACTGATGCAGATCTAGAATCTCTGAGGGGGCTTCGGATGGAGGTGGTGTTGAGAGGGGCCTTGAAAGAGAAGTAGAATTGAAACGTGCTAAGGCACACAGCACTGGCATGCTCTAGATCAGCAACTTTCAACTGGTGTGCTTCAAGAATTTTTATTTTTAATTTTTTAGAAACGTATCCACGTCACATTATTTTTACTTTTTAAAGTTTTAAAATTTATATTTAGAGTGAGGGGGACGGAGGGAGGGAGGGAGGGAGAGAAACATTGATGTGAGAGAGAAACATCAACTGTACATGCCCCAAATGGGGACTGAACCCACAAGGCAGGCATGTGCACTGACTAGGAATCAAACGGGCGACCTCTTGGTCTACAGCTCCAACCGAGCCACACGGCTCAGGGCTCCAGGATTCTTTAAAACATGCGATACCTCACCATTTAGTCAGGCACACTGACCTTTTCTCCCTTAGACTGTCAAATAAAAACTGACTCCAGCCAACACAATAATAGCCATTTGGGGTAAATGAATCAAAATCATACCTATTTTTTTGGTCAGGCTGGCAAAAATATATTCCTTGGTGTGCTGCAGAATTTTAGTAGTATGTGTGTGCCATGAGATGAGAAACATTGAAAATCGCTGCTCTAGATGTAAAGCAAGGACGGGTCGAGTACTGCTAGAGAGATTCGAGCCTTGGAGCGCGAACTGCCCGGAAGCTGCGTGTGGCCACGCTGACCAAGATCCATCTGAAAACTAAGCCCTTCCAGAGGAAGGCAGAGCAGGAGGCAGATTCCTGTAGATTCCTAGTGTAACTACTTGGCTGTAACTGAGCCTGACACACCAGCCCACTCCTGAATTATGTTGCTGAGACATGTATTTGTCTTTCCTGGTTTAAGTAGGACCAAGCTGGGTCATTTGCAACCAACAGTCCTCCTGAGCATACACATAGCACTCTATCCTATTTCCTGTGAACTCCTGGCTATCTGAGTTTTAGCACCCTGCACTCAGTCTTACTCTAGTTTAGGGGTCAGGGGAACTGGGGTGCTAATTCTTTGTGTAGACCAGATGTAAGTCTTTTGTCGGGTACATGTAGGAAAAATAGTTTCTCCTCATCTGTAGCTTTCTTAACATTCTTAATGGCATCTTTTGATGAGTTTTTCATTTTGACTGTCCAATTTATCAGTTTTTTTTCTTTAATGGTCACTAACCCCAAGGACATGAAAATATTACCCTATATTTTTACTTTTCATATTTAGGTCTATAATCTATATCCTTTTTTTCCAAAAAGATTACACTTGTTCTAGCATGATTTAATTTAAAAACTTTCTAGCACTAAATTGCTTTCACGCTTTTGTCAAAAATCAACTCACTGTATTTATGTTAAGTCTACTTCTAGATTTTCTATTATATTACAATGATCTACTGGTCTATCTTTATAACAATACCATACTGCCTTACTCACTATAGCCTGAGAGTAAGTCAAAATCAGGTAGTTAATTTCTTCAAGTTGTCTTATTCTAATCCTCAACATTTCTACATAAATTTTGAGAACCAACTTATTAAGTTCTATGTAAAGTCTGCTGAAATTCTCGATAGGGTTGTGTTGAATCTACAGATTAATTTGAGGAGAACTGGTATCTTAACAAATACTGAGCTCTCCCAGGGGAGAGAGAGTATAAGGAAGCCTACACACGGATTCTTCCAGATTCCATCTGTGCCTCTGCCCAGCTCTGTCTCCTCACCATGCTGCTGTGATAAATCTTAGCTATGTGTACAGCTACACACTGAGCCACTGAGTCCTAGTGGATCTCTATGGCCAGGGGTTCTCAACAGTACATTCCTTTTGATCGCTAAGTTGTACTCCACTGTATAGCACACCTGCACCATAATTTGTTCCTCCAATTACCTATCGAAGGACATTTAGATCGGCTCCAGGTTTTGATAACTATCAACAAAACAACTACGAACATGTGCATAAAGGTTTTTGTGTGCACAAAAGCCTTCATTTCTCTAGGCAAAACCCTAGGAATAGGACAGTTGGGTATCTGGTAAATGTGGGCTTAACTTCAAGGTTCTGACTGGTTTCCAGATTGGCAGTATCATTTTGCATTCTCTCCAGCAATGTGTAAGAGACTCAGCTGTTTGCATCCTTGCCAGTACTTGGTATTGTCATTATTTTTTTTTTTCAATTTTAGTTGTTCTAAGAGGTGCATAATAGCTCGCCGTGGCTTAAATCGGAATTTCCCTAGTCGCTAACAATACTGAGCTGGAAAAGTGGCTGTTTAAATCTGTTGCCCCTTTTAAAAATTGGGTTGTTTAATTACCACTGTCTTTCTTTATATATTTTGGATACAAGTCCCTTATGAGATATATCATTTTCAAAAATATTCTCCCAGTTTATAGCTTGTCCTTTCATTCTCCTAATAGATATCTTTTGCAGAACAAAGGTTTTCAGTTCTGATGATGCCCAATTTATCAAGTTTTTGTTTTATTCACTGAGTCTTTGGTGGATGCCTAGGAACTCACTGTGAAACCCTGGATCTCAGAGATTTTCTATTTACTACTGAAAGTTTTAATGTTAGGGTTTAAACTTACATCTGTGACCCATTTTTAAGTTAATCTATATAAGATATGAGATCTATAGGTTAAAAAAGTTCCTATTTTTGCATGTAAATATCTAATTTCAACATCTCTGTTGGAAATAATCCCTTTCTATTGAACTGACTTTTGTACTATTGTCAAAAAAGCAATTAGGGTAACAGGGATGAACCATAAAAACACACCGCTGGGTGAAAAAATCCAGGCACAAAAGAATAAATATTATATTATTCTACTTATATAAAAGAGGTTCACAGAGACAAAAATTAGAACAGAGGCTGTAGGGGGAGGAGGGTTTTCTATTTCATCCTGGGTGAGTCTGGATAATGTGCGCTGTGGTGGCCAAAAAAGGGCAGCCCCAAAGACGTCCACACCCAAATCCCCAGAACCTGTGAATATATTATCTGACATGGCAAAGGAAAATTTAGATAGAAGATAAAGTTGATAATCAGTTGACCTTAAAACAGGGAGATTACCTTGGCGGGTCCAAATCACAAGGGTCCTTAAATGTGGACGAGGGAGGCAGAGGTCAGAGGGAGAAGGTGTGAAAAGAACTTGAGCTGCTGCCGCTGGCTTTCAAGATGGAAGGAGGCCGTAAGCCAAGAAATGTTGGCAGACTCTAGAAACTGGAAAATGACAAGGAAATAGATTCTCCCATAGAGCCTCTAGAAAGGAACATAGTCCCCTTGACAACTTGATTTTATCCTAGTGAGCCATGTATCATTCTAGCCCCCAGAAATGTTAAGAGAGTAAGTTTTCATTGTGGTGATCTGTTACAGCAGAAATAGAAAACGAATAGTGTTTTTGAGGAACTGCCCCATTTCATCTAAGTTGTTGAATTTATGTCCATAGAGTAATTATCCTTTTCATGCCCAAATATCTATGGTGGTATTTCTTCTTTCATTCCTGTTATCACTAATTTGTGTCTTCCTTTTCTTCTCTGCTTTGCTAGTCTGGTTATAGGCTAATGAATTTTACTGATCTTTTCTGTTTAAATAGCTTTGAGTTTCATCAACTTTCTGTTTTTTCTTGTTTTCAATTTGACTCATTTCTCCTCCATCTTTATTAGTTCTTTTCTGTTTGACTTGGATTTGTTTTGCTCTTCATTTCTAGTTTCATAAAATAGAAGCTTAAATTATTAATGTGAGACTTCCTTTTCTTCTAATAAACGCACTTAATGCCTCAGCATATCTCTGGCTGCATCCCACAAATTTTGATATATTGTGTTTTCATTTCCATATAGTTCGAAATATTTTAAAATTTCTCTTGAGGCTTCTTTATGATCCATGGGTTGTTTAGAAGTGTTATTTCCACAAGTTTGAATTTTCTTGTCATTTTGTTGTTGTTGTTTGACACTGCTACGGACATCCCTCACATACCCCCCCTCCCCCCAACTGCCTTCTTCCACACAACCCTATCACCACCCTTCACCACACTGTGGTCTGTGTCCATGGGCTATGCATATATGTTCTTTGGCTAATCTCTTCCAGTGCCCCCTCCCCTCTGAGATCTGTCAGTCTGTTCTATGTACCCATGCCTCTGGTTTTATTGTGTCTGTCAGTTTATTGTGTTCATTTGATTCCACGCATGGATGGGAAATAAGTCAGTGAGAGTCTTTCTCTGACTGGCTTATTTCACTTAGATTCATAATCTCCAGGTCCATCCATGCTGTCACAAAGAGTAAAAGTTCCTTCTTTTTCACAGCCGTGTAGTATTCCATTCATCACATTCCAAAGATGTGGTAAATGTACCACATCTTTTTTACCCATTCATCTACTTATGGGCCCTTGGGCTGTTTCCAGATCTTGGCTACAGTAAATAACACTGCTGGGAACATAGATGTGCTGCATGAGAGAACATATGCGCCTTATCCTATCTGATAAGGGTTTAATTTCCAAAATATATAAAGAACTTACACAACTCAACACCAGGAAGACAAACAACCTTATTAAAAGATGGGCAAAGGACCTGAATAGACACTTCTCCAAAGAGGACATACAGATGGCCAACAGACATATGAAAAAAATGTGCAGCATCATTAATCATCAGACCGATGCAAATTAAAACTACAATGAGGTATCACCTCACACCGGCCAGGATGGCTCCCATCAATAAATCAACAAACAACAAGTGCTGGTGAGGCTCTGGAGAAAAGGGAACCCCCCCTCATGCACTGTTTGTGGGAATGCAGACTACGGAATGCCGCCATGGAAAGCAGTACGGTGTTTCCTCAAAAAGGAACTGATGTTTGACCCAGTGATCCCATTTCTGGGAATATCTCCTAAGAATCCCGAAACACCAATCAGAAAGAATGCAGCCCTATGCTCTTGTCACCTTTCTATTACCATTTCTAATCCAATTTTATAATGGTCAGAGAACAAACGTGAGGATTTCAATTCTTTTAGGTTTGTTAATATTTGCTTTATGACCCAGGATGTGGTTTCTCTTGCTGAACGTTCAAGGCGCGGCACACTTAAGAACACAGACGCTGCTGCTGTTGGGTAGAGTGGTCCGCGAGCGTGGATGAGGCGCCCCCGTTCGTGGGCTGCGCCCCTCTCCCACATCCTGGCTGATTTTCTACCCACCAGCGTCGTGTACAGTCCTAGGAGGGGAGTAGTGAAATCTCCAACTTAACTGCAGATTTGTTTATTTTTCCGTTCAGTTGTCAGTTTTTACTTCATGTATTTTGAAGCTCAGTTGACAAGTGCATTTAGATTTTATGTCATCCCTTGTGATGATGGATACATGTTTTATACATTTGTCCAAAGTCACAGAATGTACAAGACCAAGAATGAACCCTGATGCAAACTACGAACTTCGGGTGATAATGATGTGTCAATGTAGGCTCATCAATTGTGACAAATGTACCGCTCTGGTGAGAGATGTTGATAATGGGGGAGGCTGTGTATGTGTAGGGGTGGGAGGCATATGGGAAATCTTTGTATCTTTCACTCATTTTTGCTGTCAATCTAAAACAGCTCTAAAAAAATGACGTCTTCAAAACAAGGATAGGGGAAAAGTAACAGACTCAAATGGTGATTACATATATATTCTTTTAGATTAAGGATTGTAAATTATAACAATGTAACATAGCTAATGTTTATGAACTCTCGAGGCTATGCCAGGCACTATTCTAAGAGCTTCATATGCAGCATCTCATTTAATCTTTATGACAGGCCTATGGAATCTCTTATACCCATTTTACAGAAAATGAAATTTTAATTTAAAAAAGATTAATTAATTTGACATGTTTATACTCAAAAGTCAGAAAAAGGGACCGAGCAGTGGCCTACTAAAGAAGCGGTAGGAGTGGCCTGCCTTGGTGCTAGCAATAAGGAGATGCATTTCCTGCAGAGAATTTAAAAACAGTCAAACCAACTAAAAGTCAGTCTGCTTTTATCAACACCATGTATTTGCAATTCTAAACAATATCAGTGACAAAACATTCTTCCTTGGAAAATCTTTAGCTGGTCTTGATCCTAAACAACTGTTGTCACTTCTGAGTTTTAATATATATGGAAGTGTCAAATTAGCACATTTTTACAGCTATTATACAGCTGACTCTCAAGACAGACTCAGCTCTGTGCATTTGTTTGGACAGTGAAACTCTATGTGGTCCATAACAACTGAAACTTACTTAGGGCACAGTTAGTACCCCCCAGCCCCTGTGGTGATCTGGAGTCCTGCCTGTCTACGATACACTGCAAGTAAACAATAACAGAGTGGTTTAAAGAGGAAGAAACGACCTGCGTTACTTCAGCTCTATCGTCTATGAGACAACTTGGTGTTTCTGTGTTTAATGTTTAAAACAGTGAAAGTGTGAGACATTTTAGCTCATACATGAAATAGTTTACTGAATTTGAATACTAGTTTTAATAATGAAATGTATTCTTTTTAAACTGTTATTTGAAAACTAAAGAATGAATCAAGAAAATGTATAACATCAGTAGCACGACTTGGTAATTGCTTAACTTGTCTTTTGCAGAGGTTTCCATTTTATTAGAATTCTTATTAGTTACCACATAATTCTTTACATAAAATATTATTTTATCAAACCATCACCAAAGACCAGAATTCAAACTGTTAAGTAACTATAAATATTACTAAGTAAAGAACTGAGCATTTTTGTCCTGTAAGAACTTGGGAAGTTATTCTTAATTCAAAGAATTAACTATATTTAAAACAAAATTATTCAAACCTGAAGTGTGATACCCACACCAACATGGAAGCACATCAACAAAGCGGAACCCAAAACAACAAAAAAACTCTAAAATGGGGGTGGGGAGAGGTGATAAAAACAATGATGTCTGGATGGATTCTGAAATATGTAATTGTGTACAGCTTCGATTTATGACTATTACTGAAAATAGCCCTGTAGTAAAAAGAAGGGAGTGTTGAAGACGACCCACGCAGGGAGCCGACTACGCAGGGTAGGGTCCTGGAGTTAAGCAGCAGTCTGGCTCTCGACTCTGTACTCTTAACTATTCTTGGTTATACAAAGAACTTTATAAAAGCACTACAGATTCAATGTCATCTCTATCAAAATGCTACCTTTTTTGCCCAAATGGACACTCTGATTCTAAATTCACATGGAAATGCAAGGGATTCTGAAGAGCTAAAACTACCCTGAAAAGGAACAAAGGTGGACTCATACTTTCTGATTTCAAAACTTAATACAAAGCTGCAGTAATCAAGACAACAAGGTACTGGCATAAGGTTAAACACACAGACCAATGGAATGGAATTGAGAATTCAGAAACAACAATTGAAAAACAAAAATCTGCCCCGACTGGTGTAGCTCAGTGGATTGAGCACTGGCCTGCGAACCAAAGGGTCACCAGTTTGATTCTCCAGTCAGGGAATATGCCGGGGTTGTGGGCCAGGCCCCCAGTAGGGGGCGTGTGCAAGGCAATGGATGAATGTTTCTCTCTCCTCCCTCCCTTTCCCTCTCTCTAAAATTAAATAAAATCTTAAAAAAACAACAACTATAAAACTCTTAAAAAGAACATAGGTGTAAATGTGCATCTGGCTTCTTTCACATCTTCCGCATTTAACAATGTTATAACATGTATCGGCAGCACTGGATTTCTTTTTATTACTGAAAATAATGTTCCATCGTATGGCATACTTTTACTCTTCATTTAATACCATCATGTTTTTGTAACCATGTGCAAGTTATTTAATGAGTTAAAAATTCACATATTATACATATTATGCCTTTTGCCACAGCTGCCCAATCTGTTCTTCTCTGAGAACTTGCCCCCAGGTCGAGGTGTGGGTCTCAGTAGTTGACTGTCTGACATAACATAACTGTGCTCTGGCCATAGCTGACTAGCGTAGGAGCAGACTCCTGACTCCACAATGGGCCAATCAGATTCAATAACCCTGGAATCTGGGATTAAATAGAAGGTGCTGACCAGTGTGGGTTGAAACTAAGAAGTGAGTTTGGGAGCTGTGTGGAGTAGAGATAAAGTTGCTCAGATTCCTGGCTAGCTTTCCAGTTCCCGATCCACACAGCAGTCTCTCGGGATACCAAGCCACCCTCTCTGCCTTTGGACTCTACAGCTTCATGACAAGTTCCTTTTTTTTCCCCCTCCCAGTGGTCTACCAAGGGCAGGATGGCAGGAGAAATCTAAGGTGGGCACAGACAAAAGGGGGTGAATTGTCTGTTTAGGATCACAGTGACGACAAAAACATACTGACTTTTAGCCTATTTTCTTACTGCTTTAAATTCTTTAAAGTACTAAACAAATACGCCTTCCTGCCCTCCTCCACACACCACTGCTTTTTTGCATGAGATACTCTAGTTCTGGTTCTGTTAGATACAATCTAAGCACCTTAAATATAACCAAAAATAATGATCTTGACCCAACCAACAATCTAAACCGAAAATAGTAAAAGAATCAGAATTGGTTAATTCCCACTCCTGAAATCAACAGCAGTTATGAATTCAAGTTTTTAATCAATTCATGTAAAGAAAATGTATTTTAAGTAAAAAATTATTATAAGAAAAAGAAGTGTACAGAACTGTTTTTTAAAAACTAATTTTAAGATTCCTGCCTTTGCTTAAGGAAAGCAATTTAATATGGGTCACTAAATGAACAGTCACTGGGGATCTGACTCATTAGCATTATGCACATAAGAGAGCCCAACAGAGATCTGCTGAACTAAAGGGTTCCTAAATCTTAATTTAAGACTTGGACTCAATGTCCTGAATATAAAATCTTTTATATACATTAAACATTAAAGGCATTTTATGAAGGCTTACAAAAAAATTTTTATATTGGGCTGGCCAAAACGTCTGTTTAGTTTTTTCCATAAAATAAAAGACACGTTTTCCATTTTCACCAATAACTTTATTGATTTGGATATTTTGAGTATGTCAGCTCTCTCCCGCTATTGGTTTCCAGGCGGTAGAGGCCAGGGGTGCTGCTAAACATCTTCCAATGCATAGGACAGCCCCGCAGCTGAGCATATTTGGCAAAAATGTCAATAGTACCAAGAAACATTATGAACCACTTTTGACACATTCAGTCACAGCACCTTCTCCATACACTGCACAATTTTTTTTTTTTGCATTTCAGTTGTTTTTACCTTTCTTGAAATAATGAAGCATAAAAAACCAAAAATGTTGCGTATCTTCTTCAATCTTCAATATTAAAATGGCTACACAAAAACACACCAATTGATGTTTTTTAAAAAATGCAAGCTAATATGACAGCTGCCACAATATAATCTAACAAAATTGTTTCGAATGAAGTTAAAGACAACTAAGTGACACTAGAGCCATCATAGGGAAAAAACTAAACCAAACTTTTGGCCAACCCAATATATGAACAATTGTAACATGGCTGATACAAATTCAAAGTACAGATTGGTACACAAAGATGAATTATGACTCATATAGTTACAAGTGGCCTCTCACAGAATTTAAAAGTTTCTTATCTGAGCCAAGAAGAATTAGGATTTGTTAAGTGAAAATAACTCATTCGAGGCACGATCACAGATTCTCTGAATCAACATAAGGTCAGCCAGGACTGTCCTAAGTGAGATTTGTGGTCACAGAAACCATTCCAATTTACACATTTCTGACTGGTTAACCAGTCTTTCCCACTGCCTCTGTTCAACAAATGTTACCAAGCACTTTCGAAGCACAAGGCATGTAATAGGCAATGAGGATGTGAATAAAGCAGATACAGGCCAAGAATTGAGTCAAAATCCAGCAAAGGAACCCAAGAAACAAATAATTTCAATAATGTGTTTTATATGCTAATTTCCAAGACACATAAGATCCTGGAGTAACATGGTGCAGGGGTACTTAATTTAGGTTCCCAGAGGAAGAGTAAGATTGAGCCAGGAATGTGGGAGTAGGATGGGAAGGGGGGACCATGCAAAGGAAACAGCTGATGCAGAAGGCCTAGAGGCAACATTCCAAGTCAAAGACATGAAAAAAGGTTCAACATGAGGGGTAATGTAGCGATGAGGTCTTGAGAGCTAGGCAGGGGTGGTGCGAAGAAAGACCTCATAACACACAAAAGACGTGCATTACTTTTCTATCTGGGGGGAAAACTGATTTAAAACAATTTCCCACTAAACCAAAAAGAGTCTAGAAGTTTAACACCTGACATACTTCTCACACAAACATACCCACAGTGTTGTTATTAAAAAGGTATTCAATATATTCACAGTGACAGAAAACACAGCAAAAAATATATACTATACTTCAGACAGCTTCTATAAAAAATCATGGCTACAAGACAGCATTAGTTTCTTTTCTGTAAGACACACCTATATGGGAACAAGACATTCTTGGAGAAGGGGGAAAACATCAACAGGATCCAGGTCCCCACAACAATTCACAAAAAACATTTTTAAAAAAAGATTTTATTTACTTTCAGAGAGAGGGGAAGGGACAGAAACATCTATGTACAAGAGAAACATTGATTGGTTGCCTCTCATACACCCCCAACCAGGGACCTGGCCCCACCAACCAGGGACCTGGCCCCACCAACCAGGGACTTGGCCTGCAACCGAGGCACGTGCCCTGACCGGGAATCCAACCAGCGACCTTTCAGTTCACAGGCCAGTGCTCAATCCACTGACCCACAACAACCAGGGAAATTCACAAAATTTTCAAACTACTGTAAAACCAGTATTTTATATCCAAATTATAACCTTTCTGTACCATGATGAGATGTGCCCCTTAGGATCATACGCTTAGGAGAAAAAACCTGATACCAATACACTCAAATCTCTATTAAATATAAAATCTTCTCATTTATCCAGGACAACTAGGGTATGGGATATTTCTCATAAATAAAATTTTCTCAAGATCAGTAACTAGAGCTTCACCCTTTAAGGACCAAAAGTTTATAATTTTGAACGATTTTTCCTATAAAGTATCTATGCATCTGCAACCTGGTAAACCAACTGGGTAACTAATTTTCACTCTACATCATGGGGCCATTATTTTGGACATCAATTATGGGTTCCAGTATTTATTATCAACGTTAATTACTAGGATTTAGTGGAGGGATATCTGTGCCTTCCTCAAAGCACTTTTGATGGATATATAATGATGACTTTTTTTTTGGTTGGTTTAAAAAATGTATCTACACACAGGCCCCAGCTGGGTAGCTCAGTTGGTTAGAGTCTTTCCAATACACCAAGGTTGTGGGTTCAATTGCCAGTCAGGATACATAGAAGCAACCAATGACTGCAGTAACAAGGAGAACAGCAATGTCTCTCGCTCAATCAACAAATAAAAATAAAGTAAATGTAAATACACGCACAGAGTTTTCCATTACTTATTTTAATTTTTAGGGATTTTATTTATTTTTAGAGGGGAAAGGAGGGAGAGAAACACTGACGTGCAAGAGATATACATCAATCGGTTGGTTGCCTCTCGTACACCCCCCGGCTGGAGACCTGGCCCATAACCCAGGCATGCGCCCTGACTGGGAGTCAAACCCGCGAACTTTGGGTTCGCAGGCTGGCACTCAATCCACTGAGCCACATCAGTCAGGGCTCCACTTTTTCTTTATCAGGTTGTCAATGATCACTGGCTACAACCGGGAATCCTATCCAGGATTTCTTCTAATTTGCTGCCTTTAGTTTCAGCCTGGGAAACCAGGTAACTAAACTAGTTCAAATTATACGGAAAATGACAGTTGCTGAATCCCTCCCTCCAAGAAATAATAGTACATACACATTTTATGCCATCAGTTTTGTCTTCTGGGGACTATTTAGCTTCTTGTGCGTTCTCACTGATATCCCACGATGCTTTAAATGAGCTAAGGCCACTCTACAGTTTGAAGTTACGTGCAGACAAGCCAGGTGTTACGGATCAAACACAGTGATTTCTGGTTGAGTTTGCCTCCGCTCCTAACTGTAGGGGAGGTGTCAAAATGCGCAGTTAACCGTAAACGAACCTACATTTTCCTTCCCGTACCCAGAGAAGTAGTAGCATTAACGATAACTGCAACTAAAGTGTACTAAGCTTGCCTGCAGCATCGTAAGCTCTTTCTAGGTAGGAATTCATCGGAGTAGTTCAACATTTCTGGCTAGCTCTGGCACAGGAGGTGTATACCCAGGCAAGTTTTAAAGCCGCCCTAAGAGAAAAATTAAGCTGTTACACGAAATCTTATCTCGAAAAGGAGGATGTGTGTAATAGGAGTTAGAGCCAACTTCTGCGGCCAGCGAGCCAGCACTCCCCCGACGCACCGGAAGTTTTGAAATACCCTGCAGGCTTCCCCAGGCAAAGTGCTTTTCCTTCGCCCCATCGCTGCGGGCCCTCCCGCAGGTTCAAGGACCTCTCCGAGTTCTGCGGCACGCGGGGCGCCGGCCCCGGCGGAGCCAGGCAGGGGCGCGCGGCCGTCAATCACGGCCGGCCGGCCGGCCGCTCCCCGCCGCGTAACCTTGGCCGCCTGCAGATCGCGAATCCGGCAGGTGGGAGGCACCTGCGGCCCGACCCGGGAAGGGGGCTGTCTCCCGCGCCCGCGGCGCAGGCCCGGCTGGCCGTCTGGGCCGCGGGAAGCCCCCAAGACAGCGCCCGCGTGGGGCCCGGCCCCCGGCTCGGCAAACTCGGCGGCCCGCCCGACCCGCCCCCGGCGCCGCCACTCACCGAAGAAGCCCTGCACGATTCCGAGCGGGTGGCTAAGCCAGTCCTCCCCACACGGCATCTCGCTGACCGGCGTCCCGCACCGCGGCTCCTCCTCGGGGGCTCGGCCGCGCCTCGCCCGCGCCCTCCCACGCAGGGCGACACTCGTGGCGCCGGCCGCCTGGCCTCTGGGAACAGCCGCGGCAGCGGCGGCGGCCCAGGAGCTGCAGGACACGGGAAGGCTACGCGTACGGGTCCCCAGCCTCCACTTCGCACAATGGCGGGAAATAGGCGCCACCGACCGCGCTGCTTGCGACCTGGGTGGAGCTCGCGCGGGAGGGGCGACGGGAGCGCGCCGCGCGGCCCCGCGGGCGAGGAGGCGGAGCGGGCCGCTCAGCCCGGGGGGCGGGGCGGGGCGGGGCCGCGACGCCGCGGCGAGGCGCCGCCATCTTGGAAATGGGCAGGAGGACAGGCATGCGGACCTCGAGGAGGGCGTACCGCGAGGAGTCGGGCCTCTCAAGCCGGGGCTGGCCTTTCGCTCTTTGACACTCTGGGCAACGGCGAAGAAGGAAACTCCCGGAAGTTCCATTTATTAATTCCTGGAGCGAGACCTTGCCCGGGTCGGAGGCCACAACAGCCCGAAAGCCCAACCCCAGGGAGGCCTCAGGGCCACCTCTGGGTAGAATTAATGGGTGCAGCAACCTCTGGAGTCCGCCCACGTCCTCTTTTCTTTTTTCCGTAGTGGCAACTTTTTTTCTCTGGCACCCTGTCGCAAACCCTATGTAGCGCTTTTCCTCAGCCGGGTAAAGTCTTACCCTGCCGAGGGAGGTCTACATTTAGAAGAGGGGGACTTTGAAAGGCCCAAGCCCCTTTTGGTGCTGCAGTCAGTGTGGGAGAGGCACTAGTCCCTAATTGAGAGGCTAGCTCCTAACCAACCGGCACAACACCCTGGCCTGCCACTGCCTGGAAGCTGGAAACAGGAGCTTTGGCGGAGTCGCTGCAGAATGTGAGTGTCAGGATACCCTCAGAATGAAGAATTTTGGAAAATAACCACGTTCAATAAGTTACTGTGCTTGAGAAAACTCCAGTCTCATCAGCTGCACATAGGGCATGTGAACAGGAAGATGATGTGCATGGAACCTAGAAAGGTGGGAGATGAAAAACAAGAACTGAATGCACATTTCTAGCCCCGCTTAGGGTAAAGGGGGGGTAATTTGTTTTAAGTTGGTTGGTGATGCAGGCTATGAAGGAATTCACAAAAAGAATAAAATGTAGAGAGTAAAGCTTTTATTCACTAAGAATGGCAAGGGGCATGGTGTGGAGAGATACACCAGCCTTGAGAGGTGGAGGCTTTGAGCTTTTATTTGATTATAATCGGATTGAAAAGGGTGGAGGGTTGCTGTTGTGTGGGCCCTGGGCCGTTGGGGTGTTGTCACTGAAGGCTGAAGTTCGTTACAGTGTTATTTTCTGCCTGTGGCTGTAGGGAGCAGTTAGTTCTGTCCTTGCCTTCCAGTCATTTCCAGTCCTGGGGACAACCTCAGAAAAATAAAATGGCAGTCATGCTTAACAAGCTCATAGGCCTGCTAGGCAAATAGTGTCACAATAGCAAATGGGGCTGGCTTTGTCCTTTCCATTGGTATTTCTCATTGCAAACTAATTAATTGGCATATTGCGTTATACAATACATTTGGCTCTTCAGAGTTTGGGTGGTTTGAGAAAACTAAGTTGCAAATGTAGGGCATTCCCACCAGTTTTCTCATTCATTTGTTTAGCCTGAGAGGGTTGCGGAGTCCCTGGTATTAAATGCAGAAATTCCCTATTTTAGCTTCCCGGCCAGTAGTATGCAAATTACAGTTGACCTTTGAACAATATGGGTTTGAAATGCGTGGGCCACTTTTACTCGGATTTTTTTCAATAAATATACAGTATCTCTGTATATTTACGGCCCTCTGTATCCTGCGGCTTTGCATCCTTGTGTCCAAACAACTGTGGATGGAACTGATACAGTAGGCAATTAGACATGAGCAGAGAACAGTAGGAAAGAAAGATAAGCCAGGTACAGAAGGTCACCGGGGTGGTCACCGGGGTACCTAGCAAAGGGGAAAACTTGGCTGGGACCTCGCCCCCAGGGTGACCTTTCCTTCCCTAGCATATTGCTGGTTATGTGGTTTAGACCCCCTGACCGTTCATATTGCTCGTCATGCGGTTTGGACTCTCCCCTGAACTTTCCTCCTCTGACATGTTGCTAGACCCCCTGCTTAGAGGACCAAAGGGACCAGAGAAGAGTCTTATATGACTTCCATACAAGCCCTTGCACAACCACTCCCTTAAGCACTAAGCCCTCAGGACAATGAGATCCCACATCAAATAACCTTAAGAACGAAACCTCAGATATGCTCTGGTCAAACTAGAGCTAACGTAATTCATTTACAGCTATGATAGGTGCCAGGCAAGAAAAAGTGCAGTTCTGTTAGAGAGGTGAACAGCTCCATCTATTGTCCCCGAATGCCTTAAAAAATTTGCTTCAAATGCCACTGCTGCCACCAAATGTGTTAAAGAACAAAAACTGAACTGAGTAAATTTGAAGATGTAATTGGCTTTATTGAAAAATTCATGAATTGAGCAGTGTTCCATTTAGTAAATGGAGAGGTTCTCTGAGGAGCTATACAAAATGGAAGCTTTTTATAGTCAGGAAGATGGGACAAGGAAGTTATTAGCAAAAGAAAAAAGATTGTTTCAGGCAAGGTCACCTACCTTTTGGAAAACGGCTGGAGGGTGTTAGCAGGCAGATTACCTCACTAGTGTTGATCAGGAAATTCCAGACTGATCGGTTTAAAGTCACATTCCTGGAAGGAGCCGAAACTGCAACTATATCTTGGTTTGCTATTCTGTGGGCAAGTGACTCCACCTTGGGCCCATTTCTTTTTCTTTCACAAAAATATGTTTTTTGTATCCCACATAGGTAGACTCTCTCAGCTGATTTCTTTATTTTGGTGGATCTTCTCCTCCACAGGCTTTCTTGGGAGGTAAATAGTTTGGGAGCTGAATTCCTTTCCGTTTGACCTCTTTTTATCCTTTTGAAACCTTTAGAGATCTTTTTCTCCCTTGCTCTGGTGTGTTTTCACCTACTGTGCTGGGTACTCAACTCTTCTTTTTATAATCCTCACCTGAGGATATGTTTACTGATTTTAAAGAGAAAGGAAGGGATAGAGACAGAAACCTCACTCCCTTGCCTCCCATACGCACCGACCAGGGATCTGAACCTGAAACCCAGGTATGTGCCCTGACTGTGGGGATCCAACCTGAAAACTTTTTGGTGTACAAGATGACACTCCAACCAACTGAGCCACCTGGCCGGGGCTCAACTTGTATCCTTCATTTCTGGGAATAATTTTTTTTCCTTTGATGATTCCCTTCCCTGCATTTTCTCTGTCTCTATTCTTAGCAGAACTCTAAATGTTCAGATATGGGATTTCCTTGCCTAGCACTCTAATTTTCTTAGTTTTGTCTCCTAAATTTTCATATTGGTCTTTTTGCATTACTTTTTGGCATTTTCTTACATTTATCTTTCTTCTATTTCTTTTATTTTATTTTTTAATAAATCTCATTCCCTTTATTCTCTTCCAACGAATCAGCATGACCAGCGGGAGACAACACTCTTATTGACACACAACCCAAAAGTGAGGCCTCTTCAGTCCAGGGGATATTAGGTAGGATAGGTAGTAAACTAAGGCAGGGAGGAGGAGGACCACTGTCTCCCTGTTGACTCAGCGGTCCTGAGCCTGGTCCAATAAGATTGCCTGGTGTTAGGAACATCACAGGCAGGGATAGTGGAGGAGGTGAGTCCTTGAGACTCTGTGCTGGGACAGGGAGCCTGTGTGACAATTTCACTAAGACAAAGGGCCTTAACTAACTGAGAAAGAAAGCTTTTGTAGCTATACATTGTTTCCAAGGTTTAGAAGGGGAAGAAGACGGGGTACCAAGAAGCTGACAAAAGTATATAACCCCTGAACCCCAATAGTTAGCATTCAGATTAGCTGAGTACCCACTTACAGTCTTGTCTCAAGTGTATAGAAGAAACTTGCTAGCAAACTTATTAGCAACTTTATTTCCTCCATATGTGGGGCATGCAGACTAGCCCAGTGCCTGCTTGCAGCTTCGTGTTTGTATTTCATAAATAAACTTGCTTTCTCATTTCCACTGTATGTGTTGTCTCTCGCTTGAATCCCTCTCTTGCAAGCGAGGTGAGAACCGAGGAACAAGCGGGGGTTGGGGGGGCATCCCCCCCACCCCCACTCGGGTCTCTCCCCCTAACAAAGGTATTACCTTTTTAAAAATTTCCTGAATTTCTTTTCTTAAAAAAACAAACAACTTTTTAATCCTCACCTGAGGAGGTGCTCATTAATTTCAGAAGGGAAGGGAGTGGAGAGAGAGAGAAACACCCCTACTAAGGACTGAACCTGAAACCTAGGCACGTGCTCTGGGAACTGAATCCATGAACTTTTGGTTTACAGAACAGTGCTCCAACCAACTGAGCCACTGTGGTCAGGGCTCTTCTCTTTTTGAAATGTACCCTGATACGAGGTTGCTGATTCTCTTATCCCTTTGAAGATATTATTCATACAGATTTTAATGTTTTGTCTTCTTGTGTGGGCTGTTTCTTCTAAGTTGCTATTTTCTGTTCCTTTCGATGTCTTGTTTTGATCTTTTTCATGTTAAAAGATCTTTTCAGCTATGTGGAGATTATATTTAAAGAGTGGGGACTAAAAAGGTGATTGGAGCTCAGCATATAAATAGGTCTTGGTGGGATTTTATTGTTGTTTAGTTTATAAAAGTTCATTGTCATACAGATATTTCATAGAAACAGGAATGTAGTAAGCAAGGTCATGGTAACAGGAAACGATTTCGAAATGCAGGTTTGACTCAGTTGGTTGGGGCATGGTTTTGATGCGCCAGGGCTGCGGCTTTGATCCCCAGTCAGTCAGGGCACACACAGGAGACAACCAGTGGGTGCACAGATGAGTAGCAATGACTCAATCCCTCTCTCTCTCTCTCAAATCAGTAAGTAAAAATTTTAGAAAATAATATAAAATGTAGGTTTGTATATGTTGCTCTATTTACATGTGGGAACAGGCTTTTCCCACATCAGCCTCAGCAGCTGCACTTGTTTGATGCCCCTTTGCAGACACAGCCCTGGAGCACCTGGTACAACACGAAGTGGCGGTGGCGGTGGCAGCAGCAGGTCTCTTTTGCAGGAAATACATTTGTACTGTTTGCATTTTCAGGAGCAGTGCAAATAAAAGTGCAGGAGCCGCTCAACAGGAGCATTTGGGGCTCATTTCGAGCTGAGGTGAGATAAAAGGTCCAAAGCAAGCAGCGACGTACTTGGGCCAGTGGAAGGTGTGCTCTGGGGCACGTGGTGGGCTTAATTATGGGGTGAGCTGGCTGGGCCGCTTGCTGGGAAACCCTGATTTCAGTATCTCTTATTCCCACGACCCAAAGAAGATTCTTCTAATATTGTCCCTGCCTAGGGGTTGAAGACCTGGCAACTTAAAAGTTTTCGTTGTTGAGCCCTGGCTTAGTGTGGCTCAGTGGATTGAGCGTCGACCTGCGAAGCAAAGGGTCGCCAGTTCGATTCCCCAGTCAGGGCACATGCCTGGGTTGCGGGCCAGGTCCCCAGCTTGGGGGAGTGCAAGGGGCATCCACACATTGATGTTTCTCTCCCTCTCTTTCTCTAAAAATAAATAAAATCTTTAAAAAAAAAAAGTTTGTTGTTGAGTAGAGAAACTGGGCTGTGTTGTGGGAAAAATTGTTTTATTATCCAGTATGTACGTATTTGCTTAATCTTCCTTTTGTTTTATCCTCTCCAGAAGGGAAAATTTACAGTCTTCCAAGAAAGGGGATGGTTTGTATTCCAGTTAGTCAGGGAGGGGACCTAACTGCTTCTTAAAAAGTTAAAAAAAAAAAGATTGTATTTATTTATTTCTAGAGAGAAGGGAAGGCAGGAAGAGAGGGAGAGAAACACCAATGTGTGGTTGCCTCTCACGCGCCCGTTACTGGGAACCTGGCCTGCAACCAGGCATGTGCCCTGACGGGGAATCTAACCAGCGACCCTTTGGTTCGCAGGCCGGCACTCAACTCACTGAGCCACACCAGGCAGGGCATTCTTAAAAAGCTTTAACCAATCCTGCTAATTATAGGACTGCTCTCTTCCCCTTCACTGCCACTTCCAGAGGTGCCTGAGGTTATCAGGTCCTAAACCTTTTGGTGATTTCATGGTGCCTGTAAAACTGCCTTTGAGCTTTCCCCATTATTGGTTTTCTAAACCACCTAGTCCTTGTCCGCTTTTTTGATGCCTTCCAAAATGTTGCTGTAGCATCCTCTCCCATTCTCCTCATCCTTATGGACTTAGGCTTAAAAAACTAAACAAACCCATTTGTGTTTTCAACAGTTTCAGGAGGAAGAAAATAAAAATACATCTGTTCAGTCTAATATCTTTCCCTGGGACTTACTCCTACTTCTGTTCTTTCCTACTGCAGCCCCTCTAATTTGAGCCACTGTCACTGCTCAGCTGGTCCACTGCCGCAGCCTGCCAACGGCGCGTCCTACTCCCGGGCTTGCTCTTTTCTTATCTAGTTTATTACACTGAAGTTGGAGTGGACTTTCTACAAAGCAAATATTGTTACTTACCCACCCTTCTTTACACCTTTTTTTAATTCCCTTTTCCTTTTAACTGTAAGGCCCTGCCTCATCTTGCCTTGGTCTGTTAGTGGTGAAATGCCACAAGAAAGTTACTGGCGATTAGATCTCTGTTCAGCAGGCTTGGTACTCGAGTTCTGGCTAAGAAAGAATTCAGAATTAAGAGTCAGATACAAGCAAAAGTTTATTTAGAAAGAGAGGTAGAAAAAGTGAGCCAGCTGGCTGCATGGGCTCAGGAAATGAACTATAGAGGCAAAAGAAGGGGCCTTTGGAGAAAGAAAGCAAGGGTATAGGTGCCTAGGGGAAGGAAAGGGGAAATGCTTGGGTATGAGAAAGAGAAGGGGAGAGAGAGGAAGAGGGAAGGAGTGAGAGATGGAGAAGAGAGAGAGCGTGCACCCATGCTTGGTCCTCAGTCCTGAGGGTTTGTATCCTCTCTAAATGTGGGGATCTTAGGAGAGGTCCTAGAGGACAATCTCAATGGAACATTTATCAGCTTTCCAAATGTGTCCTTTCAGGGTCATGGCCTCTACTGATTGGCTGGCACCAGGGCAGGCGGTCATTGGTCATCACACCTGGTCTTGATGTCAGCCATGGCATCACCCTGCCTGGCCTTGCTGCTTTTCTGGACCCGGGGCTAAGGTTTAGTTGTTTTCTCTAGTTCGACCAAAACTCTGTCTCAGACTTCTGGTGAAGATGGCGGCATAGGCTGACATGGCTCCCCTCTTCATAAAACCATAACAAAATTACAACTAAAATATAGACCAACCATTGCTCAGAACCAACAGAAATCAAGTTGAATGGAAGTCTGACAACTGCGGAATTAAAGAAACCACATTCATCCAGCCTGGTAGAAGGGGCACGGATGTGGAATAGGCTTTTTTCCACATGCGGTGGATAAAAATTCAGGAGGGATATCTCAGGGGTGGGGAGTTCTAGCCCCACACCAGGGTTCCAGTGCCAGGAAGGTGAGTCCCCATAATTCCTGGCTGCAAAAACCAGAAGAGACTGAGTTGGAAGAAACTTCTGGCGTCCCAAGCAGTTTCTCTTAAAAAAACCACACATGGATTCACCTGCTCAGACTCACTCCCTCTGGGCTCTGGTCCTGGGGCTATGGCTTGAGGGGCACCAATGGCATGCAGGGGAGGTGGACGTGCTTGGCATCAAGGTGAGCAGAGGCCATTGTCCCTTTTCTGGGCCCTTCCCCCACAAAGCCAGCAGACTGGTGTCATATCTGAGATGCCATCAACCTGGCTAACACTGTTTGACCTGCCTTGGAGATCTCCAGAGACTCTGCCCCACCCAACTTATGGGCCCACCCAAGCTGCTTTTCATAGGAATGGCTGATCTTGGCTCATGCTTCACGACTTCCTAAATCCTCTCAAACATGCAGCAGCTGGCCTCAGTGAGCCCCAGGCCAGGCCCAGAACTAGAAGCCTAGATTCACAGGTTGGGTTCACCCAGAAATCTTTAAGTCCAGCACAAGTAGCAGCCACCTCAGATTTCTTTATAACTTAGGTAGGGTGGTCCCAGGCAAAACACAGATGGGGGCTGATCTTGGCCTGTACCACCCTGCATGTTCCGGGGCCATTGCACCCTGTGGACAGCTATGGACCATGCCAGGGCACCACCACCCTGCCCCTCCACAGCTGATCCTCCACAGATAGCACAGGTTGGCGGTCAGTGGTCACAGCCAGTCCTTGCAACTAACTGGCCTGGGGACTTACCCATTGATTTGCCAACAGCAACCAAGGCTCAACTACAAGAGGAGGTTGTACTCAGTCCACACAAAGGGCATGCCTCAAGTACCCAGCTTGGGTGATAGGGGAGGCTGTGCCACTGGACCCTACAGGATACCTCCTACATTAGGCCCCACTACCAAGACACGGAGTCAAAGCAGCTCTAGCTAATACATAGAAACAAATACAGGAAGGCTGCCAAAACAAGGAGACAAAGATACATGGCCCAAATGAAAGAACAGATCAAAACTCCAGAAAAAGAACTAAACAAAAAGGAGATAAGCAATCTATCAGATACAGAGTTCAAAACACTTGTTATAAGGATGCTCAAAGAACTTAGTGAGGACCTTAATAACATAAAAAAGATCCAGTCAGAAACAAAGGATACACTACTTGAAATAAAGAACAATTTACAGGGAAACAACACTAGAGTGGATGAAGCTGAGAATCAAATCAATGATTTGCAACATAAAGAAGCAAAAAAACAACTAATCAGAACAGCAAGAAGAAAAGAGAATCCAAAAAAGCAAAACAAGGATAGAGTAAGCAGCCTGTGGGACAACTTTAAGCAATCCAACATTCACTTCATGGGGTGCCAGAAGGAGAAGAGAAAGACCAAGAAATTGGAAATCTGTTGAAAACATAATGAAAGAAAATTTACCTAATTTGGTGAAGGAAATAGACATGTAAGTCCAGAAAGCACAGAGAATCCCAATTATAATGGATGCAAAGAGGCCTACCCCAAGACACATCATAATTAAAATGCTAAGGGTTAAAGATAAAGAGATGGGGGCGGGTATGGGAGAATGGGTGAGAGGTGAGGAGATTAAGAAGTACAAATAGGTAGTTACAGAATAGCCGTGGGGATGAAAAGTACAGTATAGGAAAGGGAATAGCAAAAGAATTTACACGCATGATTGTGGACATGAATGATGGTAGGGGGATTGCCTGAGGGAGTGGGGGTGCTGGGTGGAGAGGAGCAAAGGGGGAAAAATCAGAACTACCGTAGTTGCATAATCAATAAAATACAGCTTAAAAAAATAATGTAAACAACAACAACAAAAAAACTCTGCCTCTCTGGTCAACAGACCTGAAGCTTTTATCTAAGATTATTTGATGTGGGTCAGAGCCTCATTATCTTGAGGGCTTAATACTTAAAGGAGTGGTTGTGCAAGGGCTTGTATGGGAGCCTGTGAGGTTGTTCTCTGGTCACTTTGTTCCTCCAATAAGAGGTCTACCACACGACTATCAAAATGCCAAGGGAGGCGAGGAGAGAGGAGGGCCTGAACTGCATGACCAGCGATATGCTAGGGGAGGAAAGGTCACCCTGGGGACAAGGTCCCACTCACTAACAGTCTGTTGCTAGGCACCCAGGGCTTTGTGCACTGGTGACCTTCTGCACCTGGCCTATTGCTCCTACTCTGCTCATGCCTGTGAAACTGCCCACTACAGATCCTCTTTTCATCTCAACTCCCAGCTTTCTCCCACTTGCTCGCTGGGCTCCAGCCATACTCTAACTATATTTCTCTTAACGCCCAAGTTGGCATCTCAGAGTATCTCTAAGTATGTCTCTTCCTACTTCCTCCAAGCCCTCCTCCCCAAGCTTTTCCAGTTACTTTCTACTAATTGTCTTTCAGGTATCAACTTTGATTTTGCTTCTTCAAAGTAGCCTTTTATGTCACTCTAGACTAGGTAGGTCCTTTGTCGACAGTCTGATTGTTTGAAATACTTGTTATCCCCCCCATAGAAGGATTATACCTCCCACTCTTGAGTGGAAATTCTACGTTAGAACTTTCATCACACTTTAATTTATTGTTATTATGGGTTTAAGTGTCTTTCTGACAGACAAGACAATCACTGAGAAGGAAGGGTCCTGGGTCTACATGTTGGTGCCCCCACTGTTTAGTGTTCTGCCTTACCCACGCATAATAGTGACGAGGACTCTCTCCTTGGACCAACTCTAGCATGGCTTCTAGCAGCTTAAGGCCATGTCCCTAGGATGACCTCTGTCTTCTTTAAAATGCCTACCTGAGAAAGCTCAACACTGTGAGAATTTACTGCTTGTTCCAGCCAATACCTGGCAATAGGCATGTATATAGCCCCTGGAACCTCTTCTTAAAGCAGTTACTTTAGAAAACTTGTAACTATAAATCCTTTCTCTTCCCCTTTGAGATACAAATTTTCTGTCATCCAGAACTATCTTCTCAAGGACTGGAGAGTTGTCTCCTCCCACCTTGGTGTGTACCTTGCTCTCACTTGTATCACTGGCTGCCCTAAAGGTAAGAGAACTTAGTTGCTCTTCCAAATAAGTGCCAATGAACAAATTCAGGTGGCCTATTCCATGGACCAGTGTGCCTTAGCGCCCTTCAGTAGCTTTGTCTTAGCACAATCTTTAAAAAAGTCTCCAGTCTTTTGTTTTGGGGAAGTTCAGTTCACAATATTCCCTCTCCCCTATTTCAATAGTTAGTACTGAATAAAATCTATCCTTATTGCTTTTACTAGTGTCCAGTGTAGCTTTTGTGTTTCCCAGTAAACACTCTAACCAGTTATTGAATTAAGCAATAAACAGGTTCTGTATAGGTGTGAACAGCTGGGGGAGGTATAATTTAAAAGCTTCTTTTGAGGTCTCTTCTACGTCTCCCACTGTTAGAGAAGCTACTTGTCTGTTAGTTTTTCTTTGATGATTTCTGTGAAAAAAAATGACAATTAGATCCGTATTATTATCCACAGTACATTTTGGGGATGGACTAGTCAGATTACTGTAGGTATAGAAAGCTATTTAAAAAGTCACGACGCTAAATTTTAATTATGTGGTTTCTCTTTTAAACAATCTTTTCCTTACGGCTTATAAACTTCAAAAATTTTACCGTTTCTATTTCTGAGCCAAAGACGAGTTCAGTCCAGAAAAAACACGTAGGCGGCTTAAATGTGGGTGCTAGAAGGGGTGAGTTTGGCTAGGCCTTGGCTACACAATGGGCCCCCACACCTCCTCCTCTCCTCGCCTGTGGACTGCAACCTGCTACCTGTTCCAACGGGCTTCCGCTGTTTCTCCAAAGTATTTGCCAGTTACACGCTCTTGTCTGTGCTTTAAAAAACCCCAGAGCGCCCCCTGCAATTCGTGATTTTTAAAGTTAACTTCGGCCTTGATTCGGGATTCGCAGCGCTCCATCTCCCACGCCCCTGCCCGCAGCCTTCGCCTCCGCCCCCAGTGTTGCCACAGCCAAGGCCGAGGGAGTCACGTGATAGGACTCGGGCTTGAAGCCAGCGCCGCCATGTTAATTCATGGCGGCTCCAGCTAGGGGCAGGAAGAGGGCCATGGACCAGCCGAACTTCCGGCCCTTGTGCGCAAGTGCGGAAGTGTGTTGGCCCCGAGTGTGACTGGTTTCCGGTCGGTGGAGCCTCACCGGCTTCCCGGAGACGTGTAACGGGTGGTGGGCCACAGCCATGGCTGAGCGGAAGCCTAACGGTGGGGGCGCCGCCTCCACTTCCTTGTCGGGCACTAATTTACTCTTCTCATCCTCGGCCACAGAGTTCAGCTTCAATGTGCCCTTCATCCCAGTAACCCAAGCCGCCGCTGCCTCGGCCTCCTTGCTCCTGCCTGGAGGTACTGAGGAGCTGGGGGTCTGGTGGGGAGAGTGTGGGCGGGGAGGCGGGTGAGGGGCGGGTGATGGGCTGACGACAGTCGGACTGCAGGTTTTCCTTCTACCTGGACCCGACCCTCTGGGTAGTTGCCAGGGCCATCAGTGGCCAACTTTGAGTAGCCTGGGTACTTTAGGAATTTGGAGGCGGGGTCAGGTCGCAAGGCTTGCTTTGCTCTTCGTTAAGGGACCCTTGCTCCGAGTGCTGGACACCACTGCGCTGGCGTTCCACAGACTTTTCTTGAGCACTTCCTGGTGTGCCAGGTACTTTCGGGGAGTGCAAATGAAGTAGGCAGTGCTCCCTCGTCTAGAGTACAGTAGACTATCTCTTAGAGTAGACGTGTAATATTTGCGAAGTAGAGGTACAGAATGCAGTCTTCGTATTTGCAGACGGCGCTCCACTTCCTCCAGGGCCGTTTCGCGTTCTCTTAGGTCTCACTCCTACGTGCACCTTAACTCCTTGTTCATATTTTTTATTAGAGTAGCGAGATCGCCTACTAACGCCTGTGCAGCGTATCCCGGAGACTGGTGTTTAGGAGCGCACGCTGTGCTCCAGCCCTGGCCCTGCCAAGAACTTTCTGTGCGACCTCAGGCATGTTGCTTTACCTCGCTGCGCTCAGTTTCCATGCTGTGATGAGAAGTTAATTAACTTTTGTACAGCACTGAGTATAGTGCCTGGCACATAGTGTTATATAAATGTTTGCAACATAAACACACGGGCTTGTCTGTACTGCGGGCTTCTTGAAGCTTGCAGCTCTGACTTACTTACCTTTTTATTTCTAGGATAGTTAGTGACTAGCACATAGATCTTCAGTCAGTGCTGACTGTTTTCCCATTGAGTAATTTGCTCTTTCTTGGAGGACGAAAGAAAGTTTCGTCGAAGAAGGGAAGGGCAAACTGGAGGCAGTTGTAAGTGCAGATTCTCTTTTCCTTGTATGATGTTTCTTCTTGGTGCTGGTCACCACCTGCCATGTACACGTATTTATCGTATCCCTCGAGAATGTAAGCTCCACGAGAGCAGGAATTTATACCTAGAACAGTACCTGGTATGCCGTAGACCAACTTTTCAATAGATAGTTGTTGAATGAGTGAAAGGATGGGAGTCAGGAATATGTACGTCTCTTTTTGACAACATGGCCGGGAGGTTAGGCATTGCCATTTTTGGTGAAGGACTAGCACGGATGGAGCAGAATGCTCTGGGAGGCGGCAGGAATAAATAAGGCCACTCATGGGGCTTTCGTATCGTCCCCTGCCTCCCAAATGCTTGGTTCATACCAGCCTTCCTTGCTATACAGCATTTGGTTTGTGTGTACCACTATCAATTAATGCGAAACATTTTCATTGTCAGGTACATGATAACTATACCTATTTTGAAAACTCTGGTCTTGGACATATCTTATTTTGTAATGAGAAAATTAACATTTTTTTAGAACTGAAATTCTGTACAATTATTTTTCTATCTCTAAAAAAGATTTGATCATTAGAAACCCAATCAGAAAATTTCCAGAGACAAAGGAAACAACAGTTAGAACATGGATTGAGCAGCTTCTGTTTGCCAGGCCCTGTTCCACGTGCCTGGGAGGCCCGGAGCAGCTAACATTGCCCCCAGTGATTGTACACTATACGTGTACACACTACCCAACTGTGTAAGCAGTTGTGATTCAGGTTTATAACGGCTAGAGAGAAGGATGGATAGGCTGCTGTGAAAGCTATGGATTTCAGTCTGGCTGACCTGGGAGAGGACATCCCTTGGGCCTCAGGGCCTCACAGAGGAAGTGATTCTTGAGCTCAGTGTAGAGGGATACACAGAAATTAGGGAGCCTGGAGAGGCAGGCATATGTAAAAGCCTGAGGTGTGAGGAAAATCTGCAGATCTGGTGGGATTTGCTGGTAGGTACTCACATTCTCTCTCCTCCCCCGTCTCCTTCTCTCCCTGTCTTTTCTTCCCTTCCTCAGTAGACCAGAAGGACTAGAGTGTGTGCAGGAGAGCAGCTTGAGTGGGGACCAGATCACGAAGGGCCTCCTGTAACATATTGAGGAGTTTGTAGTCATCCTTGATGAACACGGCAGCGAAATTAGAGGCGTGTTTCAGAAAGACTGGAGTTTTCTGAGACTGCACTGGAGTAAAGCTTGCGGTAGCAGGAGCAGCCAGCCTGGAGACCATTGTGAAGCAGCCAGGAGTGGATGGCACTCTAGCCCCAGCCAGTCACATTGGGTAGGGAGAGCAGGGGACGAATGTGAGAGATTTTCAGGCTGTAAAATTGTTGGGACTCAGGCTGTCTGCCATAGCGACTCCTTCTCCTAGTTCAGTTTTAGCCTCAAGACCTAGCTCTAGCGCCCGGCACATAATGACGCTTTGTACATACTTCCGGGATGAGGACCTGAATGATTAAATGGAGGGTATGAGAGAGAGGGAGGAGTCTGAGAGATGAGGATTCTGGTTTGAGTGGATGGATGGATGTTGTGATAGTGAGACGTGGTAAAGGAGTGCGTGGAAGGGGTCAGTGATGATGATAAATTCCACATTAGGCATACAAGCTTGAGGTGTTTGTGGCTGAGCCTGCTGAAAGTATCGAGGAAGCAGGTGGAAAGTAGGTTCTGGAACTAATGAGAAGAACCTCATTTGAGACAGAGTTGGGAATGTGACAAGTATACAGGTAGGTGCCTATTAAAATGGTGGGTCTTGATGTTAAGTATGTTCACATGTAATTAGAAAGTGCCCCTGAGGTGAGGCTGGCATCATGGCGAGATCAGTATTTCATTTATAATTGATACTAATCAGAAAAAAAGTTGCTTTAAAAAAAAAAAGATTTTATTTATTTTTAGAGAGGGGGAAGGGAGGGAGAAAGAGAGGAAGACAAACACCAAGGTGTGAGAGATACATCTATTGGTTGCCTTTCGCACACCCCCTCCTGGGGACCTGGCGTGCAACCCAGGCATGTGCCCTGACTGGGAATTGAACGAGCGACCCTTTGGTTCGCAGGCTGGCGCTCAATCCACTGGGCTGTACCAGCCAGGGTGATGCTTGTAGTTATTGAGAGATGAAGTACGGGAGGTTTACATGACTGAAGAGAGGGTGGGAAGTGGAAAGACATAAGAAAAGTAGGATGATACAAGCAGACAAAGGTCCTTGTGCAGGAGGTGATACTTTATTTTTAGTTACCAAGAAACAACTTAGAAGAGTATTTTGAGCAGTGGATTATTTTTGTTAAGTTGATAAAATACAGTGGGAACATCCTAGAAGCTCAAGCCAGAATCTTTGCAAGCCCAGTGACCTCCTTCAACAGGTCAGTAGGGAGCCTGCAGCTTGGAAGAAGGCTCCCTTTGTCACGTCTCAAAGGCAGCGACCTCAGCGTGCCTGTGTACTGGGAGTGGGTCCACCCTCTGACATGCTCCATGCCTTCAGGAATAGGAGATAAGAGGGAATGAAACAGGAGAAGGAAAAGATTAGGGAGAGGACAATGAAAGTTGCAACAAGCTAAGGGCTTATGAAAGTTTGGTAAGGAAGAGTAGGCTGGACTTTCGACGCCATGTAGAGGAAAAGTGCTTTGAATTTACAACCTGGTAGCAGAATAGAAGTTAAATAGTTGGTGCTGATAATACCTGCAGTGAAGATCAAGTTGGGCAAAGGGAAGCGAGGGAACTTCCCTTGGTTAGAAAAGGACTTCTCTAGTGATTTGGCGTTCTCTAATGATGAATTACCTAGTTGTTGTACCCTGATTTTAGGGATGGCAGTTCATGGTTGACCTACTTTGCCTTGTGAATACAAATATCACATGTTCATTTGTACAATCTGTTCTTTGTAGGCAAGAGCCCTCACGTACCCCTTCTCATCAACAGAGTTAATATCTGTACTTTAGTTTCTTGCCATTACTGTAGAAATAATGTGTATTGGGTAGCAGAGTACTATTTGATGTCTTACCAGGAAACAAGAGCATTCAAAAGAACATGTAAAAGTAGTAGGTTTTGTTTCTATTTCTATGCTAGAATCTATGTTTCTAAAATCTATACTAGATTTTGTTTCTATTTTTAAAAACTTCTGTATACAGATATGTATAATTTCTGTATATTTCCAAAAAATAACATGTAACTATTTATATTTACTTAAAAACTATGGAGAGGTATGGACCAAAATATTGTTAATGGTGATTGTCTCTGGAAGGTGGGCTTATGAATGGATTACAATTTTTCTTTTTTTATTTCTTTTTATTTTTAAATTTTTCAAAAGATTTTATTTATTTTTAGAGAGAGGGGAAGGGAGGAAGAAAGAGAGGGAGAGAGAAACATCAAGGTGTGAGAGAGCTATTGATTGGTTGCCTCTTGCACACCCCTAACTGGGGATGTGGCCTGCAACCCAGGCATGTGCCCTGACTGGGAATCCAACCTGCAACCTTTTGGTTCACAAGCTAGCACTCAAACCACTGAGCCACATCATCCAGGGCTATTTCTTCTTTTCTTTAAAAATTTTTAAAAATTTATGCACTCTGGCTGGCGTGGCTCAGTGGATTGAGTGTCAGCCTGTGAACCAAAGGGTCGCCGGTTCGATTCCCAGTCAGGGTACATGCCTGGGTTGTGGGCCAGGTCCGCAGTCGGAGACACGAGAGGCAAACACACATTGATGCTTCTCTCCCCCTCTTTCTCTCTCCCCTCTCCTCTCTCTAAAAATAAATAAAACCTTAAAAACATTTTTATTTATTGATTTTTAGAGAGAGAAGGGAGACAGACAGACAGACAGAGAGGAATCGATTTGTTTTTCCACTTATTTATGCATTCATTGGTCGATTCTTGTTACGTGCCCTGAGTGGGGATTGAACCTGCAACCTTTATGTATGGGGATGACAGTCTAACCAACTGAGCTACCTGGCCAGAGCCTTTTGTTGTTTCTTACTCATATTTTTTAGTTTTTCATTTCAAAAAGAAGTTTTCAAAGAAAATATAAAAGTTTTTCATTTTTTTCCTGTAATGCAGAAATGAAAGTTTGAATAACAAAATAAGAATTATGTAAGCTAGCTCTACAGAATATCATACTTTTGAAACCATTTACTCTTCTATCCTTTCCAGAGGATTCCACAGATGTTGGTGAGGAGGACAACTTCCTTGGTCAGACTTCTGTTCACACGTCTACCCCACAGACATTCAGTTATTTCTCTCAGGTATCAAGCAATAGTGATCCATTTGGGAATATTGGACAGTCGCCATTAACAGCTGCAGTAACATCAACTGGACAGTCCGCATTCTCCAAGCCGCCAGCTGCTCTCCCTTTTACAACCGGATCCCAAGATGCGTTTCCACCACCCAGTTCAAAGGCTCAATATGGTGCTCCACCTTCTTCACAGATGGGAACAAACAGTTATTTGCCTTCTCAGCCAAGCAGTCTCCCTCCTTCAAATTTTGGGAGCCCCCCCCAAGGAGTGCCCCAACAAGGATACAACCCCTACCGCCATACCCCTGTAAGCAGCAGGGCTAACCCTTATATTACACCACCACAGCTGCAGCAGTGCCAGACACCAGGCCACCCCACCCATCCTTCTCCCTCTGGACCCCCTGTTCACATGCACCAGATGCCCCCAGGATCTCTGCCACCGGTATGGAGATATGTTTTTGTATACTAATTATTCACTTTAATTTTTAATCTCTCAGTGCTTTTTATAATCAATATGATGGCAAGTTATTTTCCGAGGATGTTCTTTGTAAGCTGTAATGCTTTGATTCCTTACCAGGAAAAAAGCATTCAAAAGAACATGTAAAAATAGTAGGTATAGATTTTATTTCTATTTTTAAAAACTTCTATATACAAACATGTTTTAAAGGTAGCTTATTGAATGGTTCACATTTTAGTTTGTATTATCTGTATTGAAGCAGTAATTGATTTTGAGTTAATCTGTGCCACTATTTCCAGATTTTAGTGCAAGATACCAATAATAAATGGGATCTAAGGACCAGTGAGAGTCAAAGCAATTATTATCTTAACAGACTGCCAACTTCTCATTTTTTAATTATGCTATTCAGTCAAGGTACTCAATTACAGGGACTAAAATTGATTACTCCAGTAATTTCTTTTATTTACATTTATGGAGTTTGGATCTGACAGTTAAACTCTGTCTCAGGAGAATAATGGAATAACATTTGCACTGGGTAAATTTTATGAAATTCCCTTGTGCTTTTTTCCCAACTGATACCCAGCTGACTTCCAAAGGGAAATCAGCTAAATCAGAAGAGGGGAAACGATTGAAAGAAGACCCCAACCCAAAATGGCAGAGACGGCAGTGTTATAATAAGAATGTAACCTAACTTTACTCTTCGAGAATGGTTTCATTAGAGAGGTAGCTTCATTATATTTAATTTAAATCAAACTGGTACACAGATTCTTGATAGTGGATCTGAAGCATGTACAAAACTATTTCTTGGAACAGGCATGAAGGTCTTAACTTTTTTGTCCCCTCCAGATTTCTCCTTCAGTGCAGTCAGGGTTGTCCTCTCCATCACAGCAGCAGGCACTTACTAGACCTGTGGGTCCCTCTGTGCAAGTGCCACCTCCTTTTATACTTCAGAACCAGTATGAACCTGTTCAGCCGCACTGGTTTTACTGCAAGGAGGTGGAATACAAACAAGTGTGGATGCCTTTCAGTGTGTTTGACTCTTTGAAGCTTGAAGAAGTCTATAATTCAGGTAAGCACTGATTACGCATCATTTATCTATATCTGATTTTAGGGAGAGAAGAAATGAAGGGTATTTAGCTATGGCTTACTTTCTGTGAATGTCACATTCCTTGATCCTTGTGGATCCTACCAGATTCTGTACATTAAGATGGTGATATTAATATAAGTCCTGAGTTATTTGAGCAAGTTATTTGAAGAAGTATTTAAGTAAAGGCATTTTTAAATCAAAGAAATAGAGCAGTTTATATAATCTAGGTGTTAGTTTTCTTTTTGGGTGTCAAATTTCTTATTTCCCTTATTCATTTGTAGTTATAGGGTATTTATAAAGCATTTTCTATGGAAATCTTATTTTTTAAGGTACTGTGAAAAAAAAGTGATCATGGTCAGATGAGTTTTGGAAATGCTGTAACTATATCTTTTGAAATAGTATGCAGGAGCATGCTAAGCCTCTGAGAAGTCTTGCAGTATAGAAATATGTTTCTTTGTGTGTCTTGATGATATTTTGCATGGGACTTAATTACCTATTAATGTTCTTTAGAAATATACTTCATGAGTAATGGTGCTTTGGTTAAAAAAAAAAAAATCTACCAGTTACTTCAATTATTTTATCATCATGTTTTAAAAAATTTTGTTCTGGCTGTTTCTTCACTTAAGAAGTATCATACCCTGGCTGGTGTCACTCAGTTGGTTGAGTGTCATCCCTCAAAACAAAGGGTCACCAGTTCTATTCCCACTTAGGGCACATGCCTGGGTTGTGGGCCTGGTCCCCAGTTGGGCATGTGAGAGAGGCAACCAATCAATGTTTCTCCCACACATCGATGTTTCTCTCCCTCTCTCCTTACCTTCCCCTCTCTCTAAAATAAATAAATAAAATCTTAAAAAAATAAAAATCATAATTTTGATCAACAGAAATTGATCTTAAATATTTTTAAATAAAAATGAGCTTAGTTCTTTGTCTTTAAGGATCAGTTAGTCACTGTGTTTGTTATTATTTTTATTTTATTTTATATTTAAAATTTTTTAAAAAGACTTTATTTATTTTTAGAGAGAAGGGGAGGAAGGGTGAAAGAAAGGGAGAGAAACATTAATCAATGTGTGGTTGCCTCTCACGTGCCCCCCCACACTGGGAACCTGGTCCACAACCCTGGCCTGTGCCCTGACCAGGAATTTTAACCAGCTACCCTTTGGTTCACAGGTCTGCAGTCAATCCACTGAGCCACACCAGCCAGGGCTTATTACTTTTAAATATGCCATGTAACTGTTGGGTTAAAATGTGGACTTTGTGCTCCAGTGCAGCCGGACCCTGAGAGTGTGGTTCTAGGCACAGATGGAGGGCGCTACGATGTGTACCTCTATGACCGAATGAGGAAAGCTGTGTACTGGGAAGAGGAGCCAACCGAAGTGAGACGCTGTACTTGGTTCTACAAAGGAGACACAGATAGCAGATTTATTCCCTATACAGAGGAATTCAGTGAAAAACTAGAGGTACGTGGGCCTTATTCCTTTATGCTTTTATTTAAAAACTGCAGGCCCTGTGTACATTGGAGCCTCAGGTGATACCACTCACAGGAAGTGGACTTTGTTTACAAGAGAGCCTGTCTTGATCCTGTGCACAAAGAACATCTTTGGTGTCAGAAAGGGGCAGGTGGGAGTGAACTGCAGCCCTGCCTTTGCTGCTTACCAGTGTGTGATCTCATGCAACTGTGAACTGAAAAGGTCTGCTAGGGGTTGAATTGTGTTCCCCCAAGAAATGATATGTTGAAGTCCTAACCTCCAGTAGTTGAGAATGTCACTTTGTTTGCAAATAGGGTTGTTGCACATAAAATTACTTAAGATGAGATTATGGTGGAGTAGGGTGGGCCTCTAATCCCTTATGACTGGTATTTTTTAAAGAAGACAACATGTGAAGTCATTAGGGAGAACGCTGTGTGAAAGTAGAAGATTGGAGTGATGCACCTATAAGCCGAGGGACCCGAAAGATTGTTGGCAAACCACCAGGGGCTAGGGAGAGGTGAGGAAGGAGTTCACTGTTGGTTTCAGAGGGAACATGGCCTTCCTGACACCTGGATTTCAGACTTCTGGCCTCCAGAGCTGAGAAAATTCTTTTCTGTTGTTTAAAACCGCTCAGTTTGTGGTACGTTGTTATGGCAGCTGTAGGGAACCAGGTGACTGTCTAAATCTTGTTTTTTGTCTCTATGTAATGCAGATAATGTTATCTAGCAGTGATTGAGAGTAGTTAATTAAATGAGGTAATATATATATAAAGTGATAAGTATGGTAACCAGTTAGTACATGAGAGCTGCTATTACTGTTATTTTTATTATCATCATAGTTACAATTTTCTTCTGCTTTTTCTTTTAATGTGATATAGATTTGTAATAATGAATATATGTTGTTTCCATTATTGTAGGCTGAATATAAAAAAGCCGTAACCACAAGTCAGTGGCACCGCAGATTAGAGTTTCCAAGTGGAGAGACAATTGTTATGCACAATCCAAAGGTAATGATATTTTTAAAGACATTAGAGTTCAGGGATCTCTAGGGAAGGGAAGGAGAAAGAGAGGGAGAGAAACATCAGTGTGTGGTTGCCTCTCGTGCGCCTCCTACTGGGGACCTGACCAGCAACCCAGGCATGTGCCCCTACTGGGAATCAAACCAGCGACCTTTTGGTTTGCAAGCTGGCTCTCAATCCACTGAGCCACAGCAGCAAAGGCTTATTTACCATTCTTAATCTCTGAACTACAGGTTCCTTATTTGCAGTAAGATTTACCTTCTTGGGCCATATTTTAGATTAAGCGAGGTAATTTATGCAAAAGCATCTAGCATAGTACTTGGCATACCGTTGCTCAGAACACAGGCAATTTACTTATTACAGGAAAAACAAAAAACCTATGTTCTAATCACCTCTATAGTCCTTATTGATACTAAAATAAATAAAAATAGCCCTGACCAAGTGGCTCAGTTGGTTAGAGTGTTGTCCCATATATCAAAAGGTTGCGAGTGTGATCCTCAGCTAGGATACGTATGGCAGGCACCAACTGATGTTTCTCTCTCACATCGATATATCTCTCCCTTTTCCCCGCCCTCTCCAAAATCAATAAAAAAAAACCATATCCTCTTGTGAGGAATTAAACAACAACAACAAAAAAGTATTTTGCTGGGTATAATGTACACTTTTTGCCCAAATTTTTGAGGGAAAAATAAGAATGCACATTATACATGGGTATAATGATTATATGCCATAGGTATAATAATAGGTATAATAATCCCACGTATAATGTGCACAAAATAGTGGGTGCACATTACATGGCAAAATATAGTAGATAAGTAAAAATAAAAACATGTCAACAAAATTTAAGCAGTATAAAAAAGGTATGAAACGAAAAATAATAGCCACTTCTGCATTCCCCCAGTATCTCCTCTTGATGGTAACCACTCTTATCCATTTGTTTTTAATTTTTTTAACCTTTTGTGTACAAACACAAAATTTTGCATGCATTTTTTTAAAGAAGTATTTTCATATGACATCAGCTTTCATTTAATATTGTTGGATTTAAGAGAATATGTGTCTTCCTAAAAAGTGGTGAATAAATTAGTTTTTGGCAATGAAAATGCAGTTGTCAATAGATCCCTATTGTAGATAGCTTTTTCTTAATTTTTTTATATGTAAACTTGGATGTTTATATTACATTTCTAAATCCAGGTGTATTACTTCTGATATAGTTGTATTTTCCAACATTAGCATTGGAAATAATAGTATTGATTTGCTTAATTTTAACAGTTACTGAACACTAGCAGGATTGCTACAGATTGGTTTTGGGGGGAAGAGTAGTAGTACTTGATGTATAAATTATCCATACTATGAAGGCAGTTTATTATGTATTGAAATACTTATGTAGCCTGTAGTGGAAATGAATTTGGTAGTGAGATTTGTCGTAACCTTTCTGTTGTGTCTTGAAGGTTATTGTTCAGTTCCAGCCTTCATCTGTGCCTGATGAATGGGGCACCACACAGGATGGACAGACAAGGCCCAGGGTTGTAAAGCGTGGGATCGACGATAGCCTTGATGAAATTCCCGACGGTGTGTATGGTTTGTTTAGGACCAGTGTCATTTCTAGACTTCTCTTTTTTAGAATCATTTTTTGAAGGGGAACTTAAAGAAATAGCTATTAGGATTACTTGCCATAACATGCTGAAATCAGCCAGGTTAGCACATATCTTTTAAAAAATTTTATTACCTTTTATCTTTATTTTTACATTTAGAATTCTATGAAGATACATAAATCATGTAATGGAGATTCTAAAATATGTATCGTTGTAAAAAAGTACTTTGCTGGTTGAAACTAGGCTTTTGGCTGTGTTTATGAGCTTTTTTTGTCATACCTCAATTCGTTTTTCTTACTCTAGTGCCAGCATGGCAAATGTTATCTGTAAAGGCCAAATAGGAAATATTTTAGGCTTCGCAGCCTGTGTGGATTCTGTTGCATCTATTCAACTCTGCTGTTGCAGTGTGAATGCATCTATAGACTATGTAAACAAATAGGCATAGCTGTGTTTCAATAAAACTTTATTTATAAAAACAGGCAGTGAACAGGATTTGGACCATGAGCCTTGGTTTGCTAACTGCTATCCCAGCGTTTGGACTTCAGTTTCTCCTATTATAGCATTTAAGCAAATGGATTTTATTTTGACAGTTACATACTTTATATTAGTTTTTGTCTTATGAAATTACAAAATGAATGTACTCGTGTTATGAATCCGAATGAAATAACCACAGTAAAATAGATTTATCTGGAAAGTATTCCTATATATAGTATGTATGAATCTAACAAATCAAATAAAAGGATTTGGGGAAAAGATTTTAAAGTTTTATATTGGCACATTGCTTCTCCATATGGGGTTTAGTGCCCTGTGGAGTTCTGAAGAAATCACAAGGTTATGGAGCCTCTATAGGGACAAACCTGCTGGTCATCATATGCTGATAACTTCTGGGACCAGAGACGGCATGCTTCCTGCACACCTTGGTCCAGCTCACTGTTGTTTGCCAAGACAGATTTTGAGTTCTGTTCTTTTAATTTGGTAGTGGGTAATGAGGCTTATTAGGTTGAAAGGGTCATGAATTTCTTTTGGAAGTTTGTGATGACAAAGGGATATCTATAATATTGCTGTTCAGTTAAGAAAACCCCAACAAGTTTCCAGCTTGTATGTGTGTGCGTGTATTTCTTTTGTAGGGGAAATGCCTCAGATTGACCACTTGGTGTTCATGGTACATGGCATTGGACCTGTGTGTGACTTACGCTTTAGAAGTATTATTGAATGTGGTAAGTGTTAGTCATTTTACTTCATGGGACGATTTTAGAACTAATAGAGGGACTTTTAAATGTTCATTTTTAAAATAGCTTCCAGCTTAGGGACTATAAGAGGAGATTTAAATGATCACTGGGACTATTAATTTGTACTTAATTTGTTCTTAAGACGTGTATAACTCGTAAAAATTTAGACTGTGAAGAATTAGATGGGATCTTGGAAATAATTTAGCCTTTTTTACGGCCTCTGCTTGACCACTTCTTGCAACTAGCAATGAACACCTGTATATTGAACTGATTTAAGTGTATTAGTGGTGAGAAGTTGTTTAATGGAAGTATGAATCTGCATGGTCTACAGAAATTTTTGAAGTTTTTATATCTGTATAATAGTTCATATTTATTGAATACTTAGTAAGTGTCAAATATCTTGCATATATTGTATTGTATTATTTATTTTTATTCTCACCTGAGGACATGCTTATTGATTTTAGAGAAGGGGGAATTAAGGGGGAGAGAGAGGGAGAGAAACATCAGTGTGAGAGAGATATATCAATTAGTTGCCTCTCTTATGCACCCCAACTGGGCACTGAAACCGCAACACAGGAATGTGCCCTGACGGGGATTGAACCCACACCCTTTTGGTTTATAGGATGACTCCCAACCAGCTGATCCACACCGACTGGGACTATAATGTAGCATTTAACTCTCATGATAAAGCCTTGGGGATGCAGGTGCTGTCACTGTTATCCCCAGTATTAGGTGAAGAACTGAGGCTCAGAGGGCTAAGTTAACCTTTTCCATATCATGTTCTGTATATTCTGTAGTGGGCAGTTTTCTGGGCCAGGTTGGTTGATTCTGGAGCCTGTACCCACCATTCCATGCTGCCTGTATGTGGTAGTTAAACTAATGTTTTTCAGTTATTTAACATGTCTCTAAAATAATGAAAAGTTTAAAAGAACTACCTCAACGTTAGTTTTATTTATTTATTTTTTATTGAAAACTTTGTGTTATTAAAAATACTGATATAGTTGAGATAATTGCCAACTGCCTCTCAAACTAGGAAAATATCATTAATTTCATTTGTTGTTTTTCTTGACTTTTTTTTAAAGTGGATGATTTTAGGGTGGTTTCTCTCAAATTGCTGCAGACACATTTCAAGAAATCTTTAGAAGATGGGAAAATAAGCAGAGTGGAGTTCCTTCCAGTTCACTGGCATAGTGCGTTGGGTGGCGATGCCACAGGTGTTGACAGGTTTGTGGGTTTTGATAACTTGTTTTTCAGATTATGCAAACTTAGATTAAAAATTTAAATCATAACATGAAATAGTATATTATGACTTCAAAAAATGTTTTTTAACAAATGTATTTTTTAATTTTAAATTTATACTCTCATGTATGATTAAACTGGTTATGTTTATATGTGACTTTTGGTTATGTTTATGTTGTGACTGTTCTATGTGTGCATACGTGAATGCATGTATATATGTGTGTGTATATGTGTATGCATATATTATTATAAATATTTAAGAGAATCTAGGAAACTTAACCGGGTCTTAAAATACTGATATAGACTTCTGATCAAGATGGTGGCATAGGCAGACATGGTTCACCTCTTCTCACAACCACATCAAAATTACAACTAAAATATAGAATGACCAGCAACACTTAGAAACATCAGAAATCGAGCTGAATGGAAGTCTGACAAGCAGGGAATTAAAGACACTACATCCATCCAGACTGGTAGGAGGGGCACAGATGTGGAACGGGCTGGTCCCACATCCATGTGTGGTGGATTAAAATTCGGGAGGGATATCTCAGGGGCGAGGAGTCCCAGCCTCACACCAGGGCCCCCAGCCCAGGGTTCCAGTGCCAGAAAGATAAGTCCCCACAACTTCTGGCTGCAAAAACTAGCAGGTATTGAATTTGTGGAAGAAACTGCTGGAGCCCCAAGCAGTTCCTCTTAAAGAACCCCCACATGGACTTACCTATTCAGACTCATTCCTCTGAGCTTCAGTACTAAGGTAACACCAGTGGTTCACAGGGAGAAACTGAAGTGTCTGGTATCAAGGTGATCAGAGGCCATTGTCCCTTTGCTACCCCCGCCTCCCTACACACAGCTGGTAAGCTGGTGACATATCTGAGATGCCATCAGCCTGGCTAACACTGTTTGACTGGCCTTGGAGATCCCCAGAGACTCTGCCCCACCCAATTTACGGGCCCACCCAAGCTGCTTTTCCATAAGAATGGCTGGTCTTGGCTCCTAAATCCTGTCAAACTAGTAGCAGTGGGCTTCGGTGAGATGAGCCCTCGCTGCAGCCAGATTAGATTCACAGCTTGGCTTCACCTGGGAGTCTCCAAGCCCAGCACAAGTAGCAACCATCTCAGATTGCTTTATAGCCCAGGCAGGGTGCTCCAGGCAAAAGACAGGTAGGAGCTGAACTTGGCCTGCACCACCGAGGAAACCACAGGGACAGTGCACCCAGTGGACAGCTTTAGACCGCATTGGAGTACCACCACCCTGCCCCTGCACAGTTGATCCTCCACAGACAGCAGAGGTTGATGGTAAGTGGTCACAGACAGTCCTTGCAGCTGATTGGCCTGGGTAAATCCCTTCCATCCATCTGCCAACAGCAACCAAGGCTCAGCTACAAGAGGAGGGTGTACTCAGCCCACATGAAGGGTGCGCCTCAAGTACTCAGCTTGGATGATAGGGGAGGCTGTGCCACTGGACCCTACAGGACACCTACTACATTAGGCCACACTACCAAGACAGGGAGTCAAAGCAGCTCTGCCTAATACATAGAAACAAACACAGGGAGGCTGCCAGAATGAGGAGACAAAGAAACATGGCCCAAATGAAAGAACAGATCAAAACTCCAGAAAAACAACTAAACAAAATGGAGATAATCTGTGTCAGATACAGAGTTCAAAACACTTGTTATAAGGATGCTCAAGGAACTTAACAAGGACCTCAACAGCATAAAAAAGATACAATCAGAAATGAAGGATACACTAATTAAAATAAAGAACAATTTACAGGGAAACAACAGTAGAGTGGATGAAACCGAGAATCAAATCAATGATTGTAACATAAGGAAGCAAAAAACAACCATGCAGAACCAGAGGAAAAAAGAATAAAAAAAAAAAAGTGAGGGTAGTATAAAGAGCCTTTGGAACAACTTCAAGAAGTCCAACAATCATGTCATAGGGGTGCCAGAAGGAGAAGAGAAAAGCCAAGAAATTGGAAATGTTTGAAAAAATTGTGAAAGAAAACTTCCCTAATTTGGTGAAGGAAATAGACATGCAAGTCCAGGAAGCACAGAGAATTCCAAACAAGATGGATGCAAAGAGGCCCACACCAAGACACATGATAATTAAAAGACCAAAGGTTAAAGATAAAGAATCTTAAAAGCAGCAAGAGAAAAGCTGGTTGCCAGACTGAGGGTGGTGGGGGATGACAAAGAATGGGTGAGAGGTGAGGGGATTAAGAAGTACAAATAGATAGTTACAGAATAGCCAAGGGGATGTAAAGTCCAGTGCAGGAAATGGAGTAACCCAAGAACTTATACGCATGGACATGAACAGTGGTGGGGAAATTGCCTGATGGAGTGGGGGGCACTCCGGCAAGGTGCTCCAGGGGGGCAAAGGGAGAAAAATCAGGACAACTGGAATGGCATAATCAATAAAATATTAAAAAGTACTGGCGTATAGTGATTTAGCAAGAGGACTGTCCTGTACATTACAGGGTGTTTAGCAGCACCCCTGATGTCTACCTGCTAGGCAATAGTAGCACCTTCCCTCCCACAGTATGATGACAACCAAAAATGTCTGTAGTCATTGCCAAATGTACCCTGGGGGTTAAGCCGCTCCCAGTTGAGAACCACTGATCTAGATTATTGTTTCTCAGTGGCGGTTCTTTTGGCAGGACAATTCTTTGTCATGTCAGATTGTTGCGTGTGCACTGTATGCCATTTAGTATCTCTAGTCTAAATGCCACTAAATGCCCATAGCACTTACCAGGCACTGTGAGAACTAAAAATGCCCCCGCTCAATTTCGAATGCTCCTTTTTGAGAACCACAGGTTTAGGTAATTTTTTTTTAAGCTTAGGTAATATTTATCCTAGGACACTGAGCTAATAACGTCTGATTTTTGGTAAATGTCATAATGTTTCAGGGCACGTGGTTTAATAAAACTGGTCCTGCAAACAGCGTTCTGTTCATGTTGGGCCCTGTTATGGGGGGTGTTCTGTTTTTCTATGGTTGTTCTTGAACTTCACTATGGCCATTCTTGATGCAGGAAAAAGATTTTCATTCCCTTAAGCGCCCTTTTTCCTGCTACTTTCTCTGTTGTCCTTTCCACCCACAGCTTTTGTAGTCTGATTCCCAGTAAATTGGAAGACAAATGAAATTGTAGGCTTTCTTTAAAGATAAGATCTTTTTGTAAGCTTTATTTTATATGATAACTCTTCAGAGAATCCTAAAATTCATAGTACCTTTAAAGGCCCAAATAACAACTTTTTTTGCTATATCTTGATTTATTTATAATAACTCTGTGTACAAAATCAGCTCCTAACTAGCATATGGGATTTTTTTACTCTGTATTTTCAGGATGCAAAATCTGAACTTTAAAAAATTCATAGGTTTGAGGTAGCTACTGACAATATACTTTTTTTTTTCCTTTCTGAACAGGAATATTAAGAAAATCACTTTACCAAGTATTGGTCGGTTTCGTCACTTTACCAATGAAACCTTGCTGGATATCCTGTTTTACAATAGTCCCACCTACTGTCAGAAGATTGTGGAAAAAGTGGGAATGGAGATAAACCGTCTGTACGCACTCTTTATGAGTCGGAACCCAGACTTCAAAGGAGGCATCTCTGTCGCTGGTCACAGTTTAGGTAAAACTGTCAAATATCCACAATTTAAACAAAATATTTCTTTCTTTAAAAAATTTATTTATTTATTTATTTATTTTTGGAGAGAGGGGAAGGGGAGGAGAAAGAGAGGGAGAGAAGCATCAGTGTGTGGTTGCCTGTTGTGCACCCCCTACTGGGGCCAGGCCTGCAACCGAGGCATGTGCCCTGACTGGGAATCAAACTGGCGACCTTTTGGTTTGTAGGCCGGCGCTCAATCCACTGAGCCACACCAGCCAGGGCTAAACAAAATATTTCTTGAGTCATCACTGCTTTCAGTGTGGATGACATTGTCAGTGCAAGATTTAGAATAATAGATTTTAAGTTTAACAGAGGGCAGAAGTGAATGCTTTGAGTTTAGATTCTGCCTTTGCTATTCACCTTTCATGTTACCTAGGAAGGCCTTTTATTTTAATTCTGCTGTTTGGTAAAACAAGAATACTGATTATCAGATCTTGATTAACATCTAATTTGTATGACTTCTGCCTAGGGACTTTGAAAAAAAGTAGGAGGATGTATTTAGTGTTATAAAAAGCACCTAGGACATTATAAACCAAAATGTTCTTTTTTTCAGGATCTTTAATATTGTTTGACATCCTGTGTAATCAGAAAGATTTGGCTTTATCAGAGTCCCCCAGGCCTTTTGCTGTTGCTAATGGATCTGTGAAGCAGCCGCGTTTTCAGGAGAAGCAGGTATGGCTCAGTTAACATTTAGATTGGAGTTGGAGCTGAACAGTTTTCCGAAATCTGAACTGTTTGAAAATACACTGAGGTTTAGAAGTGTAATGGGACCGTATAGCTTGTTGTTGCTGTAAGAAATATGAGCATGCGTGATTTATTAAATTTATATGCTTTTTCAGAAGATATAAAACTTCAGATGTAAAACCAAAAATTATGATTTGCTTATAGAGCAGAATGGTTTTAGAGTTTCTGTAGATCGGGAGACATTTTCTGGGAGTTTTTCTGAGCTTTGTAATGTTTCTCCAACTTTTTTTAAAGATGCCTGAGGAGCCAAAGCTGACCTTGGATGAGTCTTGTGACCTTGATGTTGAAAATGAAGAAGTGCTAACTTTGCAAGAAACTCTGGCAGCACTTAGCCTCTCTGAATACGTTAGCACTTTTGAAAAGGAAAAGATCGATATGGAATCTCTGGTACTGATGATAGTTTGATTCATTTTTGTATAAAATTGGTTTCCTATGTTACATATGTTATAGAGGCGGATTTAACGGCGGGTGCACTGGACTCGTGCCCTGGGCCCCGACTTCTGAAGGGCCCCGCAAAATCCCAACTTTACACTTTTTCTAATGACACCAAGTTTGGCTTCTTATGTGCAATATGTATATTATATTCAAATTTTATTGGAAATAAAAAATTAATAGTACATAATATTTTTTTATTTAAAAGTATGGTTAACACGTATTTTTATTTTCCCTGTCTCTTCTCTTTTTTTTAAGGGGCCCAATATTTTCTTCTGCATCTGGGGCCTCGACCAACCTTAATCCACCTCTGCCTACGTATAAATTAGAAATTAAGGATGATTTAAACAGTCTTATACTCTTATATCATAATGCATTCCAGATAAGGCAGAGACTTAAATGGTTAAAAAGTTGAAAAATGCAGAACTAAAAAAAAATGTGAAGAGATTTTTCTAAGTGTGACACAAAAACCAGAAGCCATAAAGGAAAAAGCACTGCAAAGCAGGAGATGACGTAAACAACATGTAAAGGCCAGTGATATAGATTAAGAAGAATATTCGGAACACATTGTATACAGGTGGCTTATCTCCTTACTATTGAAATCTTCTACAACCTAGTTACACAGAGATAACGACACAGTAGGAAAATAGGCAAAGAATAAGAACAGATGATACACAGAAAAGAAACTAATGGCTTCCTCTACGAAGTCTCATAGGAGAAATGCAAATTCAAAGTGCAATGAGATTTTTATTTTGTAACCTATCAGTTTGGCAAAAATAAAGTGTTTGATAATACAGCATGGGAGAAAAAGTAAGTTTACAGTTGTAAGTATGTGACACACAGTTTTTGTTATTATTTATTAATTATTATATTATTTTTCATATGAACAGCTATAAACCCACTTTTGCCCCACTCTGTGTACTATGCAGCTAGGATGAGGGGAAGTAGGCACTGTTATATATTGTTGGTAAGAGTGTAAATCTCTCTGGAGGGCAGTTTAGCAATAGCTTTTAAAATATAAAAAGTACCCTTTGTCCCAGCATATTCACTGCCAGGAATCTTTCCTGTAGAGCAATTTTCACTCAAGAATATGCGCAAGGATACGGCACTGTTCATACTAGCAAAACCTTAGAAACACCTTTTGTGTCCATAAGCAGGACACTAGTGAGGTGGTTTATGGTACATCTACGTAATGGTTGTACCCTGTTGCTGTTGAATAAATGTGGCAGTGTCAGAGATACGGGTGAGAAATGATCTGCTAGGCATGTCATGTGAAAAGACCAAAAGTTCAGTTCTGTTTGTATAGTAGGACACACATGCACACACGGAAAGGCACACAGATGCGGTGTATGTATAAGATGCCTCTCCTGAAGGAGAGCAAGTTGCCAGCAGCTGCTGCTGAGAGAGCTGGGTTGGGCGGTTGGGGCAGGACTGGAGGGGAGAGACTTTAGAGCTTCAGCTTGACTGTAGCTTTTGAATTTTGTACAACATGCATGTATTTTCTGTTAGAAAATTAATACAATGATTTGGATGTGGAGGGCTAAGATTTTACAGCCTGAATTAATCCATGATTTAAAAAAAAAATTAACTTCTAAAAAAAGTGGATATTGGATTGCTTTTGATGTGTAGTTCCTTTTTATAATCTTTTTTCAGTTTCAGTTCTGTCAGTAGACTAATTAACATGCTTGTCTGTTTTCTTTTAAAGCTTATGTGTACAATCGATGATCTGAAAGAAATGGGAATACCCCTGGGACCCAGAAAGAAGATAGCCAACTTTGTAAAACATAAAGCGATCAAATTGGTAAAGTTCATCTCTGGCCCCCAAAGGAAACAAAACTCATCTGTGACTAGTTTGTTTATATTTTGGAAGTTTACATTAATAGCATCATGGTTAGGCTAGCTAGTGTGCCCCTGCCCCAGGACACAGTTACAGAGTTGATGGAAGCTCTGACTTGGATTTAAATTCCAGTTAGGGTAACTGACCACCCAGTTTCCATGGAACTGAGAATTCCCTGGACAATGGGAATTTCCCAGTGCTAAAACTGGGTAAATCTTGGACACATAGAGGAGTTAGTTACCCTAATTCCCAGTTCACACACCTGTTAACAACATATTCATGAGCAATTTGCTTACCTTTTCCGATCCTTGGTTTCCTTCATTCCTAAAATGGGAAAGACAATCCCTCACTTAGAGTGTTGGAGTGAGGAAGGAGCAGCACGTGTGGCGATCAACACCCAGTAAACGGTAGCTCATTTTCTCTCCTCCCAGTCCTCACCTTCTGAAGGTAGGAACGCGTAGATCTAGGCAAAAAAAAATGCTTAAAAATACAAAACAAAGCAACAGTAGCAACAATTAAAAAGCATTTAAAAAGAAAACACCTGGGAAAAACTCGAATGTTTTCATTTATTAAGTTGATTTTACAGAGATTTTTCTAAATAATTAGGAAAATTAGATAGCACTTAGAGTGGTTTTGTTTTTATTGTTATTAACATGGTCTTTGTTGATCCATTTTTGAATTTTGGTCATTCTTTGGGTTACTTCCTTGAAACTTAACATATGCCACTCTATGTAATAACGATTATAGTCATAGGACTGGTTTGATGTGATTAGCTTAAGGAGTTGAGCTAGTCAACATTTTATAAATGCGTCTGTTGGGTCAGGCACAGTGCTCGATTCTTGGGATGTGGAGATGAGGTGAGGATGTTATGTCTAGTTACAGGGAGAGATTTGACCTCAAATGATGACACATCAGTCCTGTAACAGAGTGCTGTCTATGCTGTCAGAGCCAGGGGAGGGTGGCAGTTCTGGCCAGGGGAGAGGGGACTGGGGTCGGTAAGAGAAGACTTTCCCCAAAGTGTTGGTGCTTGAGCTTGAGGGAGGGTTAGGGTCAGGGGCCTTGGCCCTCTAGGCGTGGGCCTGCAGCTAAAACTGCAGGTGAGCTGAGAGCGGGGGGAGCAGAGGGCCCTGAAGGCCCCAAATGGCAGGTGTGGAAGTTCGGATTTTCTCTTGTGAGGGAGCGGTTCTCAAACACGTTTTTCTGGCCATCAAAGTCACGATGCTTTTAAACAAACATCATGAAATGCTGACCTGCTTATTAATTCTATCACCAGTTACGATTTAGCACCAAAGCATGTTTAGTCTAAAGCTTAATGTTCACTTTAGACATTTTAAAATTTAAAAATATATGCTATCAACTCATGATAAAATTTTAGCCACGAGCAAATATTTCTATAATAAATGCATTTTTAAACACTGACCCCTTCCTGATTTTTCCATTAACATTTGTCTCTGTGCACAGAGGCGAAGCACAAAACAAAAGATTAGATTTAGATTTTGTAAAAACGAAAACAAGGAACAAGAAGCTGTTTTCAGGCCCTGCAGCCTACCCTTGCCTTTATTCTGTAACAGAAGAAAAACCAATAGAAAAGCATTTTGTAGTTCTTGGAAAATTTGTGGAAGGAGTCTGGTTTATACAATGTAGTTGCTTGAATCTATGAATTATGGCATTGTAAGAATATTTTGAAAGTAAAAATCTATAAAGGGGTCTTATTTTTCATAATCAGAAGTAATTGCCTGCGGATGAAGCATGACATTTTCTCAGCCATGTTACCATTGCTTGCTCTTCGTTTTTCATAGATAACAAGGTGCTGCCAGATCAATAATTAGATAATACAGTATGTCCTGTTGATTTAATGTAACTGAAATAATGGGACCAAAAATAGCCAGTTATTTATAATATGGACATCAAGTATTTGTAGTCTGAGTGCTTCTTTTCCCTTTGTGAACTATTTTAGTGATTTTCATTTGAAAAGGAGTAGTTTTTAAATGTTGGGAATATTGATAGTCAAGTACGTATATGTTGTTTTTATAATTATTGCATGAGTCTAGGGGAAACAAAACAGTTTACTGCAGGGCAGTTTATAATCTATTTAGACAGCTCTTTGCTGTCTACAAACAGTGTAATGATAATTAATATTTAGATTGAATTGTAGCTGTTCTGCTGACTTTTTCATGCTTCTTGATCTTTTTAAGAATTTAAAGTAAATTATAGACATAATGGCATTTCTTTTGTAAATATTTAGTATTTGTTTCTAAAAGAGGCATTTCTAATGCCACTATATCATTGCTGTGCTTAAGAAATTACTAATCCTTAATGTCGAGATAGTATGTTTCATGGTGATAGCTCATAGGTGAACTTTTTTTCTCAAGGTTATGTTATAAAATTTTGCTACTTCACAGGAACAGAAAAAAGCAATTTCAGAGAAGAAGGCAGAGATGGCAGCTTTGACAAAAGGACAAGAGGATGGTGCTCAGAAACCCAAAGAAATGGCTTCTCTCCCCTCAGAGTCTACTGAGTCCAAGAGGAAACTTCCAGTTGGTGCTTATGTTTCTTCTGTGCATGTTGATTATGAGTCTTTTGAAGTTGGCACCGGACAGGTAAGTTTACATATGACTAGGGCTGCATATTTTATGTTGGAATCACCTGTCTTTATCATGGTCACATATCTTTAAATTCTTTAAATATTTATTCAACATTTATGGGAGTGGTAGAGAAAATTGGTCTTAATAAAACTCGTACACTTCTTTTATAATGTTCAAAATAAAAGATTGAATATGTACTGAATACATCATCTAACTTTTGAAATTGTCTTTATTTCAGTTTTTCACTACTCAGTTTTATAGCAGCATTTTCTCATAGCCACTGGCAGCAGAAGAGGCAATAGTTAGAAAATTATGCTCAGAATATACTTAAATTCCTGTGGGAGAAACTTGCTATATTCACTCAGTTTATGTGTTTTTAGTACTCATAGCTCTTTCCTTGAGGAAAAATTCCTTGAAAAATCAATCAAGTAGTTGATAATGCTACATTTAATAATATATTTGATATGCTTGTATCTCAATGGCTTTAGAAGTCTGAAAGTTTTTTTGGGTGTTACTTTCAGTATATTCATTACTCTAAATAAGAATCCATTATCATGAGTTAATGACTGATGTCAACAAGGCAGAAACTGGAACTGAACGCTTGCTATAGCTTGTACAAGCTTTTTTTTTTAAAGATTTTATTTTTTAGAGAGAGGGGAAGGGAGGGAGAAAGGGAGAGAAACATCAGTGTATGGTTGTCTCTTGCGCACCCCCTACTGGGGACCTGGGCTGCAACTCAGGCATGTGCCCTGACTGGGAATCGAGCCAGCGACGCTTTGGTTTGCAGGCTGGCACTCAATCCACTGAGCCACACCAGCCAGGGCAGCTTGTTCAAGCTTTTAAGCCCAATTTATTTATAAAGATTGCTTTTTTAAAATGCCTCTCTTTTTTAAAATGAGCAAATTTGAACAGACTTTAGCAAATAAAGGCAGACAATTCCTCACCTCACTCTGCAGTATGAGGGTATAGGAGATTTGTGGAATCCATGCTGTGAGGACCCTCACTGTGTACCTTTCTTTGGGACTTGGCCTTCAACAAGAAACCTGAATCGTGGATGTCGGTGGCTTTGAGCTCATCTCCTTACAGCTTTATGGTCACAAAGATAAGGAATTTACCCTGCTAGTAGGTCCTGTTAGGAAATTTCAAGGAGGTTTTTTACTTGATCTAGTTTAAGTCACAAGTCCATTGGGGACCAGTTCTTATTGCCTGGGGAATGGGGCACAGGTTGATTGACCCAGCTCAGGTCACATGCAACCTCCATGGTGGGTTGCTGAGGTGGGCATGTAGGATCTGTTACCCAGAAAGTTCTTGGGCAGTCCAAATCATTGCAACATTATGCGTCATTCATTGCCAGAAAGCCAAGAAACACTGATTAAGGAAATGAAGATTAAAAAATAATCTTGAAATGTCCTTGACCAGAACTAACCACCATTAGTGGTTTGAAGAAGGCCTTCTAGACTTTTATTTGAGCGTATATTTACTTATATATTTTAACAAAAATGGGAAAATACTACATGTAATGTTTTATAAAATATACTGCTGTTTTCAAACAGTATACAATTGACCCTTGAACAACATACGGGTTGGGGCACAGGCATTCCATGTGGCTGCAAGTCTGCGAATTACTTTTGACTCCCCCCAAATTTCGTTACTATGGAAGCCCTCCTGATAACATAAACAGTCAATTAACTCATATTTTGTATGTTATATGTATTATATACTGTGTTTTTAAAGTAAGCTGGAGAAAAGAAATTGTTACTAAGAAAACCATAAGGAAGAAAACATACATTTATAATATTTATTGAAAAAATCTGTATACAAGTGGACCCATGCAGTTCAAACTCACGTTGTTCAAGGGGCAACAGTATTATGAATGTGTTTTGTGTCAGTATTTTTCTCCAACTTCATTTTTTAAAAGTATTTTATTTATTTATTTTTAGAGAGAAGGGAAGGGAGGGAAAAAGAGAAGGAGAGAAACATCAATTGGTTGCCTCTTGCATGCCCCCAACTGGGGACCTGGCCTGCAACCCAGGCATGTGCCCTGACCAGGAATCCAGCTGTCAACAGCTTGGTTTGCAGGACAATGTCCAACTCACTTAACCATACCAGTCAGAGCTACTACTTTATTTTTAATGACTGCTGTGTTTCACTAGTTTGAAAGATAATGATTTATTTTGACATTTACTTATTGGATATATTAATTTCCTGGGGCTGCCATAGCAAAGTACCACAAACTAAGTGGCTTAAAACAACAGAAATTTATAGTCACAGTTCTAGAGGCTGGAGGTCCAAGATCGAGGTGTCGGCAGGACCATGTAGAGGAATCTTTCCTTGCTTCTTTCTAGCCCCTGGTGGTTTGCCACGTGTTCCTTAGGGTGCAGTCCTCCGTTTTCACGTGGTGCTCTCCCTGTCTTCTCATCATCTTGCCTCCGTGCGTTTCTGTGTCTGTCCAAGTTTTTCCTTCTTATAATAATACCAATTACATTGGGTCAGGGCCCACCCTAAAGATTTTATTTTAACTTGACTACCACTATTTCCAAGTAAGGTCTGAGGTACTGATACATACCGTTTTTGGGAGGACACATAACATTGGGCATATAGGATATTTCAGTTTTTTAGTCTTCTAAGCAATCCAGTGATGAACAGTTTTAAAATAGTTTTTCTGTTCACATTCTTTCCTCTTGCTTTCAGTTAAATAAGTAGAAGAAGGTTATCTGGGCTGAAGGATGTACACATGAAAATGTTGGTAGTTACGGCCCCCTGCCGGTTGCAAGGCTGTGGCAGTTTGCACTCCTGCTGGCAGCTTGTAAGATTGCCTCCCTCCCTGGCTCCCTCACTAGCACAGACAGCCCCCAGCTGACGGAAGTTCAACTTTATGATGATTTGGAAGTGATACGCAGGTAGTGGAAACCGCCCTTGAGTTTAGAATTGTGGTCTTTTCCCGGGCTAGCGGCAGGTGTTAGGATACACCCTTGTGATGCTGGGCAGCAGCCGCAAGCGCAGCTCCCAGGCAGCCATGCAATCACAGGGGCAGACAGCCAGTGTGTTCTGGATGTTGTGTTTTGTGTTTTCATGTAAATTACATGAGGTATTCAACACTTTATGATAAAACAGGCTTTGTGTTAGGTGATTTTGCTCAACTGTAGGCTAATGTAAGTGTTCCGAGCGTGTTTAAGGTAGGCTGTGCGAAGCTATGATGTTCTATATTAAATTCATTTTTCATTTAAGATGTTTTCAACTTATAATCATTAGAATGATCATCTTTTATTGTTCTTTGGTCCTTTCTAGGTTTCCGTTGTTTATAGCCCATTAGACTTTGAACCAGAAATTTTCTTTGCCTTGGGATCTCCAGTAGGTATGTTTCTCACTATTCGAGGGGTGGATCGGATAGATGAGAACTACAGGCTTCCCACCTGTAAAGGATTCTTCAATATTTATCATCCGGTGAGTGCATTGAATTAGCTTCCTGTTTATCTTTTTTTTTTTTTTTTTAGATTTTTTATTTGTTTTATTTTTAGACAGAGGGGAAGGGAGGGAGAAAGGGAGAGAAACATCAATGTGTGGTTGCCTCTTGCGTGCCCCATACCGGGGACCTGGTCTGCAGCCCAGGCATGTGCCCTGACTGGGAATCGAACCTGAAAGCCTTTGGTTTGCAGGCCGGCACTCAATCCACTGAGTCATAGAAGCCAGGGCAGCTTCCTCTTTTGAAGAAGATAAGAACCTGTGCTGTTTATCATAATAGATTCTCAGATTCTTAACTCTTAAGAATTAATACTGATCTGGATTTTGTCCAACTCAGCTCGCTGTCCTTATAGATGTAGTACGATATACTCCAATAAACTTTTCCACCAAAAAGATTTTGTTCAAGGAAGTAATTCTTTGCTTTGCTTGCAAAGTAATTTTACCCACAAACTTGAAAGCCTTCTTATAATTACCAGTATTTGAATAGGTGTGAAAAAGAATCAAGATATCTGGTTTGCCAGTTTTTTGTTTTTTCATATATAACCCAAAATAAACTTAGCTTTTCATAAATTTTAATGCTTCTATTTACAGCTTGATCCAGTGGCATACAGACTAGAACCTATGATTGTTCCAGATTTGGACCTAAAAGCCGTTCTCATTCCACATCACAAAGGCAGAAAAAGGCTTCATTTAGGTAAAAAGCAAATATTATAAAACTTGTTTACTTCTCATTTTTAATCTGCCATTTGTAATGAATTACAAAAATTTTAACACTTAAGCCCTGTCTTATAGAATTAATGTTAAGTGCCTGCTGTGTTTAGAACTTGTTTATTAAATATTTGGAAGCTCCGAAAAGCAAGTTATGAATGAGTTCCTTCTCCTTGATGGCTTTATTCTTGATAACATTGTAATCACTGAGATGTTTAGGGATGGGGGGAAGACAGTGATGAAGTGACATGATGTGTGTGAGGTCTGTCCAGAAACTGTCCAGCCACATAATATTAAAAAATAGAGACTTTTTTGAAGAGGATACAAGAAACATTGTACGAAGGACAATGATACCAGAGTCCCCTTCAAAGTAGGCACCTTGAGACACCACACAGTTCTCCCAATTGCCATCAGCTGCCCTGTCATATTTTCTTGAATCTCATTGATGGTCTAAAATCTCTTGCCTTTAAAAAGCGATTTTAGTTTTGGGAAAAACCAGAAGTCTCAGGGTGCCAAATTTGGGCTGTAAGGGGACTGAGTCACCTGGGTGAGTTGATGTTTCACCAAAAACTCTGCACGAGACGTGATGCATGAGCAGGTGTGTTGTCGTGATGAAGCTGCCATTCACTAGATGCCCATAGCTATGGCCTTCTGAATCATTGAATAATTTCTGTAGAGGAATGTTCAAGCTTAATGCAAAATTTGATGCAGATTCATTGTTCTACTGGCTCATTTTGATGCGATGGCCACACAGTACACATGCTCTCTCAGTGGCGTCTACCACCCCCACTGACTAGTATAGCGAAGTTGTCATTGTTCACGCATGCACATTCCAGTCTGCTGTCCTTAGTGGCCAGGTTACATTGATATTGTGCAAACTATTCTCATTGTATTAATAATGGCTGGATTTTTTCTGGACAGACCTCATAGATTTTGATAGAGTTTGGTTAAAATTTTGGGAATCAGGAAGCAGAGTAACATTTGAACTGATCAACCATCAAGAAATAAGTTCAATGCTCGTCAAGTCAAGTGGGCTTTTATTTCCTTGCTAACTAGACAGACTTTTCCTTTGAAAAAGTTTATTAAACAAATGGACCAATAATAATTCTAAGTGGGGTTAGAATTAAGTTTTTCTTAAGTCTATTAATGGTGTGTATTACTTATCCACAGTTTTAAAAGAAGGAAAAGTGATCATGCCCTATTTAAAAGTTTTTCTTTCTTTTTTTTTTTTTTTTTTTGCGTTTATCATACTTTTAAAAAATATTTAACTCTTTTGGAATTAAAATGAGAAATTTGATACTCAATTTGATTTCAAATAGGAATTATTAGACAAAAGTAGAAAAGGTGAAGGAGTAGGAGTTTCTTCACTTTTAAATTAGAATTTTAAATTGTGCTTTTCCCATTTTCAAAATAATTTCACTGTTAACAGATTAGAAAAAGTCATCTTTTTAATTTCCATCTCTACTTTTTAACTTACAGTAAGAAAAAAATCACATGCTTATGTTTAATTACATCTTTATGGTATTGAACTCTTTTTATTTTGGAGGGAGGAAATATATAGGTTTTGATTGGATCAAGTTTAGTCATTAGAGAAATGACAGGGATAAGACTCCTCAAAACAGTTTAATGTATTGAAGACCTTTGGTTGAGATACTGTGTGTACATGACATTGAAGAGAGGACTAAATAGTTTCACCTGCTTGAGAATAATGTTAACTTTTGTTTTAATTTGGTGGTGTAGAATTTTACCCACAGGCTAATAACTTGATGTGTTGTCTTACTCTCTTTAGAGTTGAAAGAAAGCCTCTCTCGAATGGGATCTGATTTGAAGCAGGGCTTCATTAGCTCTCTGAAAAGTGCTTGGCAGACGTTGAATGAGTTTGCACGTGCTCATACCTCTTCAACTCAGTTACAAGAAGAATTGGAGAAGGTAGCCCATCAGATCAAAGAAGAAGAAGAAAAGCAAGTCGTTGAAGGTAAATTTGATATTTGAGACCTTTTCCATTCTGTTTCAAATGTTATTTGTGAACATAACACTTAAGTGTGCTTTTTCTCTAGTCTTTTTTGTTAAAATGTAAAGACTCTTCTTATGATAAACTATACTTCAAAATGTGTCTTTTTTACTAGGTTTCTGTCTAGTAGTTGCTGAACTTTTTCTTTCTGCAATGTTAAAATTTTATTCAGATTCCTAAGGCCAGAGTGTAATATCAGAACTGAGAACTACGTTTGTAATCAAGCAGTTGAAAGACCCACCCTGAGAAATTACCTTTTCTGATACTGTTGTTTAACTGTGTTATGGACTTTACCTCAATGTGAGGTCATTGTGCCGCGATGACTTTGATTTTTTTCAGGTTCTAATTCTATTTCTTTTCTTTCTACAATGCTCTCACCCCTTTTCTTCAAAACCTCTGTCAGCTCCTTGGCCCTTTCTCCTCTCTCTGGGCTAACCAGCCCCTCCCCCCCGGCTCTTTGGAGGAATGAGAAGTGAGCCTGGTAGCTCCCCAGGTTGCTACGTGTGTCAAGCAACATTCTCATTGAGCCCAGTAAGTCAGCTAAAGTCAAAGGAAAATGATTAAGTGATTGACTTTGATATTGAAATGGTTTAAATTCTAGCAGAAAAGATTGTTGAAAGTCCAGATTTTTCCAAGGATGAGGACTACTCAGGAAAGGTCGGCATGCTAAACGGGGGCCGCCGCATCGACCACGTTCTCCAGGAAAAGCCAATAGAGAGTTTTAATGAGTATCTTTTTGCTCTTCAGAGTCATTTATGCTACTGGTAAGTATTTTCATCTCTGATATCATCCATGTGGCCTTTAGGTACTAGCACAGGAAGCAGTTTTAGTTTAGTGAGACTCCTTTGCTGATGTATCATTTGTTATGGAACAATGATTTGAGCACCCGTATGTTCAAAATCAGTATTTTCCTTATTTAGTTTAGTTACTCACAAGCTGGCAGTATGTCATCTGCCTTTGATCAAAGGCCTTTGAGACTTGTGCACTGTTTTTGCAGGGATGGCTTTCACAGAATGGGAATGACAGGGAGGACCTTAGAAAGGCCATGCTTTCATACACCCCCTCTCCCCAAGGAGAGCTGCAGCATGGTGGTTTTGGAGCTGAGTGGTGTCCGTCCAGTTTTTAAGGGCAGCTTTGAGATCACACTATTTTAATTTCATTTGCCCTTCTTAGGTGGAGTTGAATAGAACAAAGCTGCATTTTCTATCTTTAGGCATAGAGATTAATTTCTACTAATTGTCTCCTAAGTAAATGTGATTTTTATTTTTTGATAGGGAATCTGAAGATACTGCGCTGTTATTACTTAAAGAAATTTATCGAACAATGAACATTAGTCCAGAACAGCCCCAGCATTGATTGGACTTCAGTTTCACTGTGTGAGTTTATCTTTATTGTGTGTATAAATTCTCAATGCTTCATTCCGAAGTCCTCTTTATGGAGTTGACCATAATTTCTTCTTTTTTCTGTTTCCTCTGAGTGCTTTCTTACTTAAAAATTTAGACTAGACAGTAAAGGAAGGGAATTAGTGAACAATTTAAATTTCTGACTTGATACAATCTTCTAATTCTGCATAGAATTTAAGTTCTTTTAATTTCAGTTACTTTTAAAAATAAATTCTCAGGAACATCAGCTAGGAATTTCTTTGGTTGTAGATAACAGAACCTAAGTCAAAATACCTTAAACAAATAGAGGTTTACTTTTCCTGTGTAACAGGAAGGATTCATTTGCTGAATGCTGCCAACAGGTAAAAGGTAGAATAAGCTGTGCAGAGTGACCGGGGTTGCTTCTGGCTAAGGCCTCGCTGCCTTAATGACACCTGAGTTGAAATTTGAATGACAGGAAGGAAGGTGGACACCTGAAGATAAGGGGAAGAACAGTTTAAGCAGAAAGAAGAGCAGCTGCAGATGTCCTGTGTGAGGGACAGAAAGCAGGCCAGTGTAGCCGGAGGGCAGGGAGTGAAGGGGAGGCTGGCGGGAGCCGGGAGCCGAGTCAGGAGCCGGGACCTGCTTACGAGGGAGCTGGGAAGGCGGTTGCATTTTACTCTTAAGTGTAATGGAAACGTTGGGGGTTTTTAAGAAGTGCTGTGACTCGGTTTATACTTTAGAAGGATTGCTCGGGGTATTGGCTGGAGGTGGACTGTTCAGCAAGGATGGAGGATGGCAGACTCTGACTTGGGGTGTAGTGGTGGGACGGTCAGAGATGATGGAAGTCAGATCCCTCTTGGAGGAAGAGTTGTTTGGGACTTACTGACAAATTCATGGTGGAATATGATTTTGGGGATTTTGATGTGAGCAACTGGGTGGATGGTGGTGTCTTTTCCAGGGAGGGCTTGTGGCAGGTTTTGCGGGGGGGCTGTGGGGGATGAGAAATCAGGAGTTCTGCTTTATTCAGTCAGTAGTTGGTCTGAAGCACAGAAGAAAGCTCGGAACTAAAAATAACACCTTTAGAACCGTCAGCATACATGTGCCTTTGGAAGGCACAGACTGGGTGAGACCACCTAGAAGGAGTGTGTTGGTGGAGAAGAGAAAAGAGAAACGGGCCTGCGGAGAAGGAGGAGCCAGTGACGTGAAGGACAGTCCAGGGGTTTGTGACCTCAGGGCAGCTGAGACAAGATTGCTTCCAGGAGAACATGGGCGACCATGTCATACACTGCTGAGAGGCCCAGCAAGAGGAGGACCAAGAATTTGCCATTGTCTTGAGGAGGGCTTGGATGCCCATCATTGGTGACCTTGAGCAGAGGGAAAGCGGACCGCGGAGAGGTGAAGGACCAGGGAGGAAAGAGTTGTGCCAGGAAGGGTAACAGAAGTATGATGGGGACGTTTTATGATACTAAGGTGTGTTTGTTTACTAGTGGCAGTGATTCAGTGTTGAGGGGGAAATTGATAATGCAAGAGCAAAAGGGGACAATTGGAGAAAATACTTGAAAAGGCAGTGGGTGAAAAGGACTGCAGGGTTTAGCCTTGGAAAAGGAGCAGGGATGCATTTTTACGTGGTACTGGAGGAAGGCAGTACCTGGAGGAGTAGGGCTGGGTGGGTGAAATTGGTGGTTTCTCTGGTGACTTCAGCTCTCCCTCCGGAGTGTGAGAGAGGAAGGTCACCAGTCCGGGGCTTGAGGAAGACCCAAGGAGAGAGGAGCAGAGAGATGCGCATCTCAGAGTGTGGGGGGAGGAGTTTACCAGCCAAGTGTGGTGGCGTTGCATTTCAGGCTTGAATGAATGTTCATTTGATGTTTGGTCAAAAATTTGAAGTGAGTACAGTGAACTCATTACCTGGCTTTTTTCTGGCCATGTGCCACTACTTCGGTGACATTCAGAGTAAGCAGATACTTGGTGTTGCTAAGATCAGGATTTTGCTGGGTAAGACAGGAAGAGAAAGAGAAGGGCACTGAAGGGAAGTGATGGAGAGTGAAAACAGTCAGAATCACAGGAGGGAGCACCCTCTCTCTGTTCTCAGTGGGGACCCCGAGGCAGGACAGTATGTCAACATGTCCTAGGGTCCAGTGTGGGTGCTGTCACACTCTGCTAAGCAAATGGTCTGTGTGCTTAAAAGCAATTAAAAAAATTATAAAATAATAGGACCTCATGCAGAAACCTTAGAAAATACAGAAAAGAATAAGTAGCAACAGAAATCACCTATAATCTTGCCAATTCAAAATGTTAGAAGTTAATCCTTCTAAGCTTTTCTAAGTTTCATATATTTTATATTATTTGTTATTTGGTAGCCTGTTTTTTCCAATTAAGAATATGTTGTATAATTTTCCCACAGGCTACATTGTGTATTAGTGAGTATATTTATAATTTTTATTGGTTTTTCTGTATGAGTTATACTTACAGGTGGTTTAGCTTTTGAGTGACAGAAGTGAAGGGTCACCCTCTGTCTCTTCCCCAGTTTTCTTTCCCAGAGGTAATCAGTGTCCTAAGTATATGTTAACACACACACAGACACGCACACAGACACACACACACACACACACGTGATTTTTTTTTTCTTCTTCTTAAAAGGCAAATGATAGCTAAATAGATAAATTGTTCTTTCCTTTGTGTCTTTGAGATTTTTCCACATCCATACATCCGTTTATCCACGCACCCATCCGCCTCTTACCTATCCTCCCAAGCGCCAGGCACCCATCCAGTGTTTGATGAACGCTCTGAGTACCAGGTGCTGTTCTGGGCACTGGAGTTCACGGCTGTGGACCACACAAAGTCTCTGCCCTCAGGGATCTCCTTTCCTTTGGGCGAGGACAGACGGTGAATAAACAGTTGGGTTGTGTCAGATGGTTATACACAGAGCAGTAGGATAAGGGTGAGAGGCAGTGCCTTTGTATATAAGGTGGCAAAGGACACTGTAACTGACCAAAGTGTCATTTGAGCAAATGCCAGGTGGATATCTGTGGGAAGAAGATATTTCAGGGAGAGAGAGGACTATAAAATAAGCGCTGCCTCATTCTTTTTAATGATAGTACAGTATTCCATTGACTGTTACACTAATTTGTATAACTTATTCCTTGCTGATAGGTATTTAGGTTATCCTTTTACTAGTACAAACAGTACCTCAGTGACACATGGTATTTAATAGTTGCATTGTATTCCATTTTATTGGTTTTGTTTTTTTTTTTACTAAAATACATGGTTGGGTGTTTAGGTGATTTTCCAGCTTTCACTATTATAAATAATTCTGACATGTATTGTACATACATTTCTGACTGTTTGGGATAAGTTCCTTAGGAGCAGCGTTGTAAATCTAAGCATATTGCACATTTTAAAAGACTTTTTGATTTATACTTATTGCTCAGTGACATTTCAGAAAGGTTGGTTCAGTTTTTAATTCTACCACCAATATATGTGCTAGTTTTTCTGCACAGTTGCCAACACTGAGTGTAATTGTTTTTAAAACTTTGCCAACTTGATACAAGTTGTTATATCATTGTTTCATTTTACATTTTCATTACTAGTGAAATCATGCTTTTTTTGGTGTATTTATTTGGCTTTTCTTGTTTATTGTTTTTGTCAGTTGCCTATTCTTAACCTTTGCTTATTTTTCTGGAGGTGTGGGGTAGGGTATTGTTGTTTCTTACTAATTTATAATTGTGGTATTTAAAGATAGTAACTTACTGCCATTGCAAATATATTTTTTCCCAGTTTGACAGTTGCCATTTATTTTTGCATATGCTTTGGATGTTTTCGAGGGGTAGGGGTAGAGAGCATGGTTTTAAAATATGTAGGCTGATCTTTTAAGATTATTATTTAATTATATTTATTTTTTTGAGTTCTTAAATGGTGTTTTCATTTGACTTTATAGTTAGAAGAATGTGATTGAGAGAGGGATTTAACTTTTTTCTCAGTCTTTTTTTGCTTATGCCATATTTTGAATAAGGTACCTTTTCGTCATTGGTTTGATGTTTTTATAATATGCTATATTGTTTGACAGTTTTTAGCATATGCCTAACACTTGTTTTCTAGTCTTTCTGCATCTCTTTTATTGACTTATTTATCTGTCTACCATATTTCACTGACTTCAAATTATATATTTTTCACATTTTAGAATCTTTAAAATTGGAATGCATCTTAAAATGAGCTGTTGCCTGGATGAAAGTTGAGTTCTTCCCACCATGGTTTGCAGTTTCTCCGATCAGTCACTGGGGGGCACTACCAACCTGCGTCTGCTTAAACTAATTTCTCAGAGATTTTCTTGGACTGTGCTCAAATTGTGAATTTAGACCACAAAATTTGCAGGCAGGACGGGGTGGGTCTATCAACTCAAACACCAAGGAATTTTACCCCTCTTCCCATAGTTAAGGAGGAGGTGTACAGACTTCTTTGTCATCCCTTCTGTGGGAAGGGCTATTTTTTTACCCTTCATTGAGGTTGTAGCCATTTGATGGCCTCACTTTTTGTGAAGGCCTCCGTCTCTGTTTAGATTTCCTGTCCTGAGCATCTGTTCTTCGCACGGTATAAACAATAATGGTGCATCAGATTCATTGAAATATGGTGTTTTGTTGTAACTTCATAGTTTTTACTGTCTGGCAGTGCAAGTTATCAGTAGACAGTAGTCTTGGTGATTATCCCAAATGAATTTTGAAATGATTTAAGTTCCCCAACAGCCTCTTTCCACAAAACGAACAAAGCTGCAAACTATATAGTCCTTGGTTTTTAATATTACCTAATGTGAAAAAGTAAGAACCTTTCACACTTAATTTGTTCACTGTTTATTATTTTATTTCTTCATATATTTGGTTGTAAAATGTAGGCAAGAATTTGAGTTCCTAATACTGTCCTAACACTATAAAGTAATTAATTTAAAATACTAACAATTATTCCATACATAGTTCATTCAACAGAGATGAATTTTGCTAAATTTTTTTATGTTCATCTCATTTATTCCTAGACTTGTTCTTCAGAAAGCCCCAGATTAACCTGTCAAAAGCTTTCTTATACTTCCTATACTCATTGTGTTATAGAGATTACCATGCTAGTTAATCTCCCTGCATATGCTCCTGGCTGCACTTTCGTCCCTCCCCCCAGGGCCTGTCTGAGGACGTGCGCTCACAGCGTTTGTCGCTTGGAGGCATGTTACAGTGGGTGCTCAGTCAAGGCGAGCACCGGACATCATGTTCTTTTGGTTCAGAAAGGAACAGCAATGCGTTATTATATTATTACTGTAAGTTTGTGAGGTTCACCAAGGGTTCTTTATTTCTTTTAAAGACTTCCTTGTCTGTCCAGAAAGTCACAGTATAAATGACATTGCTGAGAAAATCCTTAGAGGACATCCCTGTTTGCTCCTGTGATGGACGACAGGAAAATGATGCATTGACAGCCGCTCAGGTGTAATTCTCAGGTAGGGGGATTCATGTAAAGAAAACATACGGGACAGAGAGCGGAAACAGCACCGCAGTTTGACGGCGCAGGCGAGAAGATGCAACTACCAGGGTGACGCAGTTAACGACTCCTCAGATCGGGTGGTCGTACCGTCGTCAAAGTAACGTATGATGCCAGTGAAGAGAGGTTTGTGGTGTGCAGATGGCTGTTTCTGCTTCTTAAAAACCTATTGTCAGCGGGCTGTTAAAGTTGCATTTTTTAATGTAGTATGTTCTTCAAATATGGATTTCTTGAGAAACTAGAAATATGACTTTTAAAAAATTTATGGTCTACTTTAAATGTGAATTATTCTGAGCTACTTTAATGCAGGGTCATTTGTATTTGTAAGCGGCAGTAACCAAGATCACCTATACTCCAAGTTGAATCGGAGGCTTTTATGAAGCCTTTTGAGCGGTTGCTGGCAGCATAGCTGTGGAAGGAGGTGCACAGAAGTCCTCAAAAGCTCTCCCAGCATGCCCATTACCACTAGGAGAGGGGCATGGGGGGTGTTCCCGTTGGGTTTTGTAGGGTGGCTGGTGTGGTCACCTCATCGCTGAAGTTCCAGTTAATGTGGGAGCCAAACTAGAGGTTTTATGGGGGGTTTTTTTGCTTTGTATTAATTAATTTCACTTATACCAAAGTGTTTGTGAAAGTATGAAATGTATTGCTTCTAGACCATGAATTTACTTCATGAAAAGACAATTCTGTAATGTTTTGTTTTGTTTTACTATAAATTATCTTATTTTCCTAGTACTACATGGGAATGCTGATTTTTCTTCTTTTGTTATGCAGTAGAAACATTTTACACTGTTTACATAGTTCTCATGGAACATAGAATTTTTTGAAAGCAACATACAATACACATTTTTGTGTATTTATTTTAATTAGTGTGAATAAAACAGTAACATCAGTACATTTTTTAAAGTAGCAAACTTCTGTTTCTCTTGTCTTCCTTAAAAGTATTCATATGAATTTGACATTTATTTACTTTTCATTGTGAGTACATGCTATACATAGTTAATGCTTAGCATTTGCTCCTAATAATGGAGTTAGGACAGTAGAATTTTAGAGCTGCAGTTGACCCCATACAACATGTATTCCACGCACCTCATGTGTAGCTGAGGACACACCACTAGTGGCTTTCTCAGGCTGCCAGTGGCGGGCCTGGGCTGGTCTACAGTTTCCCTGACTTCCTTCTCTCTTCAGTTTTCTGTGCCAGTGCTACTACTTTTCATTTATTTTCCACTGGACTTCCCCAAACTGACAACATTCAGAAAAATGAGGGTTATTTATGTATATTTTAATAAAATCTAATGTGATTTTTCAAATTGCAACTGGCTTTGTCTGCATTATTCAGCCTGTCTTCTGAGTCTTGGGCAGAGGAGGAGTACCTGAAGCAGTGTCCATGGAAGATACGTGCGCCAGCCCATTTTCAGGAAATCTTGTGATCTTATTTTAACATCAAGAAAACATAAAATAGAATTTTTTGGTGATTCTGCCTGTGACATTTATAACACTCTTTAATTTCCTACAAAAGATGAACAGTAGGTCCCCTGAGGGCAGAGTCTCTATTAGCATATTGTTTACTATTGTAACCACCATGCAAGTCTTGTCACATACTGAGACACTTTCCAAATATTTGTTGGATAAAAGAATTTTGAAAACGAAAATACAAATTAACACTTGGATGAGACCTTGGAAGACAATTTACTTTAGTGTTTTGCAAAGTTTTAAAAGCAGCAAAACCCTTTTTCAAGTGAAAACTTGCACCAAATTTCAGTATATAAACTTGATGAGAGTGTAGCTGCTGAGTAAAGCAACTTCACCCCTGGCCCCCTTTCCTTTTTCCCAGAAATAGCTTATCCTCTCCTGGAAACCAGCCACTAATCTGGATTAATGCCTGCATTTTCCCCAGAGGAGGGAGTCAAGTCTCTAGTTATTCTGGTTTCATATGAACAGTTTGGGACAAACATTAAAAATTGTCAGTGTCCAAAATTGAAAGTCAGAGAATCATCATAAAGCTCACGAAGATGGTAGCCTAGACTGGGTTTGTTAACATGGCATATAACAAGAGGAAACTACACTCCCATTCTGACAGACCTGGGTGCTTCTTGAATCTCAAAACCGGAGTGTGATTATAATGAAAACCACGCAACTTCTGTTGAGTGTTGAGGTAAGTACAAGGTCTGTCCAGAAAGAGTACAACCATTGTTAATATAACGAGAATGCAACATCCATGTAACCTGGCAACCAAGGCAAGTGGACTGGAATGCGCACATCTGAACAATGACGACTTCACTGTACTAGTCAGTGGGGGTGGTAGATGCCGTTGAGTGAACGTGTGTGTGGTGCCATCACATTCAAAATGACTGAGCAAGTAGAACAACGAGTCTGCATCAAATTTTGTGTTAAGCATTAATATCCTCTGCAGAATCTATTCAGATGATTCAGAGCGCTGCAGCTATGGGCAACTGGTGATTGGTAACTTCTTCGTGACAACACACCCACTCACGCATCATGTCTCGTGCAGAGTTTTTGATGAAACACCAAGTCACCCAGCTGACTCAGCCCCACTCCAGTCCAGATTTGGTGCCCTGTGACTTCTGGCTTTTCCCAAAACTATAGTCGCCTTCGAAAAGGAAGAGATTTCAGACCGCTGACGAGATTCAGGAAAATATGACAGGGCAGCTGATGGCGATTGGGAGAACTGTGTGAGGTCCCAAGGTGCCTGCTTTGAAGGGGACTGAGGAGTCATTGTACGATATACAATGTTTTTTGTATCTTGTATCTTCTTCAATAAAAGTCTCATTTTTTATAGGACATGGCTGGATACCTTCTGGACAGACCGTGTATGTTACTAGAAAAGTATAATCTACATGGAACCTTGAAAGTGAAGTCAGAGTAGATAGCGCATTTCAGCAGGGATAATTATATATTCTTAATAGTAACTCACAGCATAGGTTCCGACTATAAGTAGAATACTGGAGATCTTCCCTGTCCCAGAAAACCCAGGATGATTGGTCTTTAGATTACCATTGTTTTAGGTTTTTATGACTCGAGGCATCTAACCACCTTAGTGCTGTACCACAGTGTTTACCAAGCAACATTCTGGTGGTTTCCCATGTAGATTTTGCCACCTTGGGAAGAGGATGAATTGAACTGCAGACACTGAGTGTTTCAGTTTTCTTTCAAGTTACAGTTCTCATTTTAACATAAGTTGGAATTCTGGGTAAGTAGAGTCAGTTCCCCCGGACGGCCTGCGGAGCAGGCAGAACTCTCAGCTTCTCTACGAGCCGAGGTGCTGACAGGGCATTCCTGCTGTTGCCTGTCTCCCTGCAGAGCATTGGATGGACTGTCAATGGACATGTCTCCTTGATATTTCTGTACTTTCAACAGGTTATCAATCTTGGTATTTCACCTCTGAGTTGAGCCTACGAAAAATAGATTGCATATTGAAGGGCCCTGGTGCCCACCTGGTTTTGTGTCCAAGCTTTACCTCTTGGCTCTGGGCCCTTGTGAAGATTCCCCACCCCCCAGCCTCTTGGCAAAGTGCTTTTAGTTTTTGGTCAGTTTCCTCTGTCATGAAAGTCCTCAACCTCAGAGTTATTGAGAGACTGAGTTGAAAATAGGAACAAAGTGCATGTAACAGTGCAGGGCTCATAATAAGGATGAGAATATTGACTACCATATTTTGCCATATATAATGCGCAATTTTTGGCCCAAATTTTTGAGGGAAAAATAAGGATGTGCGTTATACTCGATAGTACTAATTCCATATCTATATAAATGTTTTTAATTCTTTATTTATGCTTATGCATTAAACATGTAACTCTAGAAACCAATAACAAAATCGTATACAAAATAATACCCTGGAATACGATAATCGATTTGTTTCTGAATATAAATAAATAAAAAGTTGAGTTAAAATGAAAGATTTTTCCTGAGAGTGTGGGCCAAAAATGTGGGGGTGTGCATTATACACAACGAAATAACGGTCGTTAGCAGTGCTGTTGCTGTTCTCTATCGTGAGCGCTCAGATTCAGGAAGACCCAGGCCTTCGGTGCAGGTCTCTGCCACTTCCTGTCCTCCTTGGCTTGTACTTTGGCCAGGGTTTGTTTGTTTTTTTTAAGCTGAGACGAAAAAGAGGCTGAGTCCCTGCCTCAGAGGCGTCGGCGTGTGGGGGTGTGTGGGGTGTGGGATCCTGGAGGAGGTGCAGGTCATTGGAAAGGAAGGTGAGCTGTGGAGCCAGTGGGGGTGTGGCGGGGGTGGGGAATGGCGACGCTTATTTGCCCGACTTTCACGCAGGTTCGTGGGACTCTTCGACAGCCCCTTTTAGTAACTTCTACATGCCCCGATTCTCTAGCTCATTTTAGGATAGAATACATGTTATTCCTTACTAAATTCTGTCCTCTTTTTTCCCCTGATTTGTATTCTCCCGTTCTAAAATGTCAGCTCCATTGCAGATTTCCCAAACGTGTTGGCCCCACAGAGTGCTTGAAACATGGTGTGATGTTAACACTAGTGGGAGCTCTTGAGATGCTGCAGCTTCTTGCAGTCTCAGATCAAGAGAAAGGAGCTTGGGTGTAGTGTACACATTTTTTTCATACTGTAGTAAATCGCGACAATATGAGTTCAGGATATGAAATTGCATGATGACCTGTGACACAGACCAGGGATGATCAAGGACACATCCATGAGTTGGTAGACCAGCGCTGCTATTTGTTAGGGGGTGAGCTGCAGTTCAGGTTCATGGACAGGTGAAATTGTTATACTTGGGATGTCCCACTGGAGTTTTCTTTCTTGTATTAAAAAGTGACTCCTAAGAGACTTTATCGTGGAAATTTACACATACTAAAAATATTATGGAGCATGGTATAATGAGTCCCCATGTAGTCATCCCCTAGCTCCTGTGGTGGTGACAGGGCAACCTGAAAGATAGGTACGTAGTGGCAGCCAGTTGAGAAGGGGAGGAGTGCTTTGAAGACGTGGAAAGTCGTGAGATGGGAAAGAACACCGCATTTGGGCAACTGGAAGAAATTGTTATGCATGAAATGCAAAAAATTATGGATATGTTCCATATGATTTTCATTAAAATTGTTTTAACGACAACATTTCTAGCGATGCCTTTCTTATTGTAGCCACCTAATAGCATTTACTCTTGTTGAAAGCAACACAGTGTGGAGCATTGGAAGGTTCTTGCCACCATATGAAATAATTAGGAGGCAAATTATACAAATAAATAATACAAGAATAAACTGTTTTGCATACTCATGACTCTAAGCCTACGTTTGCTTTCCTCTGTATTTATTAGTCAGGAGTTGCATAGCTATTTTGAAGAGCACTTCTAACTCCTGGAGAAACTTCAGGAGAACCAGGTGGCTGTAATTCTTTGAATGTTACTCCCTAGAATGAAGCTGGGAAGGGGAACTCGTGTTTTGGGTGTCCGCTGTGTGCAGGCACTGAGCAAAGCCCAGCTCTTTGATGTACTCTTTACAGAAGCCCGACGGAGACGGCTGTTCTCCCCATTTCACAGATGAGATAACTGAGGCTTGTGGAAACTAACCATCTTGCCAGGGCCACATAGTTAATGGCAGGGCAGAATAAAGTGCCTTTAAACCTCAAAAATAAAAAAGGGAAACCTCCACTGTATACAGCAGGATGTCCCTTCAAACACTTGCAAGTCGACTGCTTGCCTCTTAAAAAAAACAAACACCTAGGCAGCTACAAAACCCATTTCATTTCTTTTCTTCCTCCTTCCCCCCCCTTCCCAGGAAAAATATTTTGAAAGAATGCCTTTGAAAGAAAAGGGTAGTTTTAGGAGATGTGGATTATAATTTGCTTGTTTTGGCCTGCAGTGGTTTATTAATTAATTTATTTTTTTATGTTTTTAAATGTGGGGGGTAAAAACCTTGTGTAAATGCAGATTCCCAAATATTGTTGTAAACAGGTCCTAGATGTTTGCATGACCACCCTTGAACCGAAAAGGGAGGAATAAACACAGGGTGGCCTTTTGCCCCTTTTTTGAGTCTGGAAAGTGTCCTACCTAGCCTGTGTGCCCTCCTGAGTGGCCAGAACCACGTTTTATCCTTCCCCTGGGTGGGTTCTTCCGTTACCTGGGATTTCCTTAACCCCAGGTAGCCAAGACACCACGCAGACTCTGCAGTTCGTCCTAAAACCTCTCCCTCCCAGCTTCTCCTCAGCAGCTGTCCCGGCTCCCACCACCTCTGAGGGCTTGTTCAGAATTTCACACCGTCTGTGTCTTCCCCTGCAGTCCGTCTGCAGCCTTGCCTCTGCCTGCTGCACGAGTCAGGCTAGTCAGTCATCCTCCCAGTTTGCTTTTGTTCGCGGCACTGCCCTGAGCTTCGTGGCCTCTTCCTCCTGCTGCATGAAAGCAGAGCCTCCAGCTCTTTTCTGGAAGCCTCCACAGGCAGAATCCCTGAGCCAGTGCTGCTCAGTTGATATTTAATTGACGTTTACTGTACCCTGGTTTAGTCTCAGGTGTCTTATTCAAAAAAGGGAAAAATGACTAATGGAATTCCATTCTTTACCCTTAAAGGACATCATTAAGGGGAGGTAAACCCAGAGTCCACAGAAAGGCTGATAAGAACCCCTTTCCTCTCCTCTTCCCTGGCACCTGCAGCCTCTGCCAGGCCGCCCGTCCTCACCTTGGCCCCCTCCCCCAACAAAATGGGAATGTTAGAATGCATGAGTTTCTTACAGTGACGCCTTGGAGGGAGCCTTCACCTGCCTTCCAGGGCTGCGTCCGCACTACCCTGGTGAGCAGGTTTCAGCCCCGGGTCGGTGAGCGAAGGAGGTGCCGATTTCCAAAACACCTTTTTTAGAAATCGGGGGCCTTTTTAGGCTGAAAGCTCATACTCACTTTAGGGATTTGGACTTAATGCTTTTTGTTTCTCTGGATGAAAGACAACTTTATTACAAAGCTTTCCCTTGGAAAGATACAAAATATCTCCTCCCCAGAGCATCTTGTTTTAGTTTCTTTGCTCCCCACCATAGCTTTTACTAGGTAACCTTTTCTAGACGCCATCCTGAAATCCTTCATTTGCCTATTTCAAAGTGTCCCTTTTCTATCATTGTCATTTGAACTTCCTGTCGGTTGTATTTTGGGCATGTGCACAGAGGGGAGATTTTGCTATTTCTTTCGGCATCTGGTGGGCAGCTCTTAGGTTTTACATTCAACACATACAGTTGTAATTCACGGTTGCAATTCTCCTTGAGAATATGTCTCATTTAGCTCAAACACCTTTCACCTGACTTCTTTTAAAATTCATTTTCTGATGCTACTTTTCATTTTCCAGCAACTTTTAAGACCAAGCCTTAGATGTCTGGACAGTTTTCTCTCCCATCCCAAATTGATTTCTTCAGTGTCTGAATCAAGTATGGCTGTGGCCTCTGGATGACTCTATGTGATTATCTCCCTCTGTCATCCCTTTTATTGCCTGGGCCCAGTGGAGTGCTATTCTCTAGGAAGTGACAATGTTTTGTTACCTGAAAATCATAGCTTACCTCAACTCTTGTCCAATATAGTGAGTTTTGAAGTGGTGATTTTTGAGTCTCAATCAATCTCCTCCAGAAGAAACAAGTAAAGATTAAGGTTTCTGGCCCTGGCCGGGTAGCTCGGTCTGTTGGAGCATCCTCACGCTATGCCAAGATTGTGGGGTCGATCCCTGGTCAGGGGGCATGGAAGAATCAGCCAATGAATGCATAAATAAGTGGAATAAATAAAAACATTTAAGAAAAGATTAAGGTTTCTGAATCCTTGGGTGTCTTTAGTTGAACATGTGTTGCTTATGTGCAGGGTTAAAGCCAGCCTGCTGCCTGGAGTTTAGGGCTGTTAGCTGTCCCCGGTGTACAAGTCACTCCACGTTTCTAAGCTGTTCCCTTAACTGAAGCGGGCCTGCACCTTTCTTCTGCCAAATGCGTTTCTTTGGTGATGAGAGGAGAACAGCCTGTTCCTTGGCATCTCTCAGAGCTTTCTTGAATTGCAAGAGTGATCATTTGTAGTTAACTGGAACTAAATTCCCATTTGCTGGGCCCCAAGGGGAAATGGATATTTAAAGAAGCTTTTATTTTTGAGATTTTGTTTACTTTTGCCTAGTGGAAATCACAACCATGTTGAAAGTGGTCCCTTTTTATTTTTACATCTAGAATTTTCTCCCGCCCTTTTTAGCTCTGGGAGAAATTGCTTCACAGATTTTCTTACGGCAAACTCGTAACAACTTAAAAAATAGGAAAAGGACACGAACAGATAATTCACTTAAACTACTAGTATACTGGAAATAAAATGTGCGTCCTCATCAAAAATACAAATTGAAATGTAAAAAGAAGGGCCCATTTAAAAACTCATAATTGAAAAAAAATCGAAAAAGAAGCGATGGGCATGTACTTCATGTGTTGCTAACAGGAGCATCAGCTGGTACTTTTTTTCTAGAAAACAATTCGTGTAATATGTATCAGGAGCTTTAAAATGGTCTGTATCTTTTAACCCAGTAATTTCACTTTTGGAAATAGAGTCTTAAAAAAAAAACACAGAGATTTATATACACTGGATTATTCATCATGGGAGGAGGATAGAGCGAAAACCTGGAAACCAATGTTTGCTAGATGAAAAAAGGTGGCTGGTTTGGGAAGCAGAGGAGAAGAGGGAGAAAGACTTGAAATTTCATAAGATTCTCGTCTTGGCCACATGGAGTCTTATTGGACACTGAGGGCTGTGGACAGGTCAGTGCAAATCTGTTTATGTCTATAACTATGAAAACAACCCAAATGCATTCCAGTCAGTGTAAGGCTGGCAGGACCATGTGTACGAGATCAGCATGTCACACAGAAGCAGTGTCCTAGCATGCCACCTGAAATAGTAGGGTGGTCCCTTGTATAGGAACAGACCTGTCTGCTAGAACGGCGGATATGCATAGCCTGAACTTGTGCTGGAGTTGGGGGCTTGGGAGTCCTCCCAACCAGTTGCAAGCAGATAATGACAAAACCAGCACTGGGGTCTGGTCTCCTGAGACCAGTCCATCGTGTCCACCTTGAATCCAAGACTCAGTAACAGCTTCATATGTCACTTTGATGTTTGTGGCATAGGGATGGCACTGGCCCATTTTATAGATCAGGAAACTGGGGTCAGAGAAGCTGAGTGACTTGTCCAAGATCACATGATGATTAAGTGGTAGAATTGTGGTCAGAGTAGAGAAAGCAAAAATTTAAAAATGAGATGAAAATTCAAGCTTTTGTTTATTATGGCTTTCCCTTCAATGTTTGGAAAAATCTTTTAGCTTGTTGATCGAGATTCTTTTTTGTAGTAGATTTGGAGGAGAGAGGAGTATGGTATCATCTAAAAAATTATCCTGTTCTTCGTATGTGGATGTGTCCCCCACACCTTTACCTTGTCTTTTTCTGCCTCATGTAATTGTCAATAATGTGCCACCGGGGGCCTGGGACGGCTGGGTCTTCAGTCTGGTGGTTTTTGTAAACACCCTGTGTTTCCCTCTGTTGGCCAGAGCTGCCCGCTGGCCCGACACTCCTGCTTTGGTGCTCTGTGTGGGGCCTATGTTCATATTTGAGGGAACAGGTATACTCTGAGGACAGGTATTTTACCCGATGCAGAACGCCGAGCTTTTAACGGACAAGCTTGAGTCCAGGGCCACAGGAACTTGAAGAGCATCTTTAGTTGTTGGATAGCAGCAGTGTGCTATCCACGCAACTCTCTGTTAAATGTAGATTTAAAGCTCTGAGACTGAGCTAGCTAGGAGGGTGGTTTTTAAAAAAATTTCAGCTCCAGGTTAATTCTACTAAAACAATCACTTTTTCCAGACAGGCATGGGGAACATGACTTGTACGAGACATTCCTGCTACGACACAGTGGCCGATTAATACACATACCAAGTCTGATTCAATCAGGAGGACAATAGTTACCAAAAGATGGTGTTTTGTGTCTAAACCCACAGGCTGGTTTGACCTGTGGGTGCCATTTAAATGTGGCTTGCACATGTGGTCACGTAAACCTAACGATCTGGTATTTTGGAATCCTCTGGAAAGGCCTTTTATTTCAGAAAGTTTTGAATTACCTTGTTTAGGCCGTGGATGTGGGTTTGCAGTCATTCGCTTTCAGGACTCGGTCTGGTTCATGGGGCCAGTAACATGAGTGCCAGCCACATCTTAAATCCCTTCTGCAGTACCTGTGGCATTTCATTGATGTCCTCTTCTCTAAAAGTGAAACGTGCCCTTGAACATAAAACTTTCAGAAAATACAGTTATCGGCTGCAGGTATTGTTTCCTCACAGACCTATTCAGGTTTCTCTAATTCACCTTCGAGAGACTCAAATCCCACTCACATGTGTGAGAAGGGCAGCGGGAGAGCGGGGTAGTTCCTCTCGCCAGGCGGTCTTGTCTTCTAGAACACACTAGGCCCCTGTCGGCCTCCCCACCACCCAATTCTCAGTACCCAGCGCATCACATTTATTTATTTATTTACTTATAATCCTCACGTGAGGATAGGTTCATTGATTTGAGGAAGGAAGGCAGGTACGGAACTTGGTACAATCCTCACTCACTAGGCTTCTGCTAGAGGGTAAAGGACCCAGAGTATACTGTGCGCTAGGATAAAAATTATTGTAAGAAATGTGTAGATTTAGTCCACTTTCCCAGGCTGACAGAGAAAACGGCTGTCGCCTTTTTTGAAGACCTGGGTTTGAATCCCAGCTCTACCACTTGCTAGCTGTGTGACCCGGGAAAGTTACTTAATATCTCTGAGCATTGGTGTCCTCATGTGTAAAGCGCAGATAATTGTAACAACCTCAGAGGGTGGTTTGGAAATTGAGATAATGTATTTAAATGCTTATTAGCGCATTGCCTGGAACACTGTAATGTTAAACGTCGTTATCGTTGTTACTGTGTAGGTGGCCCGTTTGGGCAGATCATGTTTACCTGCCAGGGTTTCTGTGAGGGCCAGGTGAAACGACATGTACAAGAGTACCTAGCAAATGTTGTTGTACTTTTAGAGAGACTCCACTGGGTGGGAGGAATTTGCTGTACATAAAACGAGCATATGTAAAGGGCGTGTATGTCTAATGGACTGGACATCCGGGCATGTGGAATAGAAGGAGGAGCACCAAAGAGCAGCTGGGCGTTGCTACAGGGAGTTCCGGGCCATGCGTCACTGAGGGGCTTGTAAAAAGCCAAGGATTTGGGAAGGTGCTGAGAGGGAAAGGAGAGAGTTTCCTGCAGGGAATGCACGCAGCCATAGAGACAAGGGCTGGGGCTTCCTGGAGTGCTCAGGGAGTGGCCTGGATCTTCTCTTGCGACGGCGGTGCCTGGGGTGTCACAGGGTGGGGCCCAAGCTTTAAGGCTCGGTGCCAAGGGGAAGCAGAGGCTGTGCCCAGGGCTGAGGGTAGACAGAGTGAGGGAAGGGTCTGTCCAAAGAGCCTGAGTCAAGGGAACTGGGTCCAAGCCAGTGTCAGCCTTGGGGCGGTGACGTGGGACAAACTGCTGGGGAGACTGCATAGGAGATTGGGCCAAGAACAGTGACTGCGCTGAGTTGTGGTCCAGGGGGCGCTATTGACGTGGAGTGCCATGTGCTGTGCCTGCCCACCAACCCTGCCCTCCCTGAGTGTCTCATGGGGCCCCCGCTCAGTACGTTCGCCAATCAAAGAAACTTTTATATGACATTGTTCACACTGCAATCCATGAGCTGCGTGCTTGTGGGTCAGCAAACCCTCCACAGGAGATTTTGATCTTGTGTTTTCTTTTTGGTGATGATCTTAAAAACGACAACAACAAAAGAAAACAAAACAACAGGGGACATCCTGGTGGATTCCTGGGTACTGGAGCATAAAGTAATCCTTTGGGCTCAGATTGATTTGCTTTCAAATCCCAACTCTGGACAGTTTTTTTAGCCTCACTTTTAACAGCTCTTTTAGGTGTTGTTATAAAAATAATTAACAAAAATTCAAAATATACGGGGGTAATTCAACGTGTCTTAGTCCATTTGGTCTGCTCTACCAAACTGCCATAGACTGGGTGGCTTATAAACAATGGAAATTTATTTCTTACATTTCTGGAGGCCTGGAAGTCCAAGATCAAGACATCGGCAGGTTCGGTGTCTGCTGAGGGCCCACTTCCGGGTTCCAGACAGTGTCTTCTTGCTGTGTCCTCACATGGTGGAGGGGTGAGGCAACCCTCTGAGGTCTCTTGCATAAGGGCACTGAACCCATTCATGGGGGCCCCACCCTCATGACCTTGTCACCTACCAGTGACCTTACCTCCTAATGCCATTACACTGGGGGTCAGGATTTAACATGAATTTCAGGGGTGGGGGACATATATGATCTGTCCATTAAACCAGGTAAAAAGTAAATATTTTTTCAGCCCCCACCAGTGTGGCTCAATTGGTTGGGCATTGTCCTGCAAAGCGAAGGGTTGCTGGTTTGATTCCAGGTCAGGACACATGCCTGGGTGGCACTGGGTTCGGTCCCAAGGATGGGGCATATATGGAAGGTAGCTAATTGATGTTTCTCTCACATTGATGTTTCTCTCCCTCTCTTTCCCCTTCCCTTTCCCTCCCCCTAAAATCAAAATAAAATTTTTAAAAAAAGATTTTATTTATGTATATTTAGACAGAAAGGGAGGCGGGGAGAAAGGGAGGAAGAAAGAGAGCGAGAGAAACATCAATGTGTGGTTGCCTCTCGTGTGCTCCCCACTGGGGACCTGGCCCGCCACCCAGGCATGTGCCCTGATCGGGAATTGAACCAGCAACCCCCTGGCTCACAAACTGGCGCCCAATCCACTGAGCCACACTAGCCAGGACTCCCAATTTTAATAAAGTGAGTATTTTTTCTTACTCTATTCCCATCCCAATTTCTCTTATGCATATTTTTTCAGAAGATCTTTATCGTGCTTCCTGAATATTTTGTAGCTTTGGTTGTTGCTGTAAATGGGATGATTTTTAAAAAACAATTTCAAATTGGATGTTGCTAGTACATGGGACAGCATTGATTATTTTTCGTTTATCTCACATCCACTCACCTACTCCTTGCTCATATCAGCGCTAACAGTTTTCAGGTTTGGTTTTTTTTTTTTTTCAGACTTGCTGAGCATCAGTTCTCTCATCTGCAAAATGCAGATAATGTTGGCCTTGCTGAGCTTTCATGGGTTAGATGAGATAAAGTCAGAAGCCCAGCTTAGCGCCTGGCTTAAGGGGGGCTTGGTTGATAGTAACTGCATTCTCACTACTGTCAGCTTCGTGATATGATCTTTTCTTCACTGATTATGGAGAAATGGATCAGGGAGAAAAACAATTTGATCACAAAAGCCTCTGCTTACAGCTGCTTATCCAGAAAGGCCGACATCAATCGAGGCGCTGCCAATAGTTGGTTTTTTTTTTAACTCTTAAAAAAAATCTGAAATTGTGGTAAAATACACATAACATAAAACTAACCATCTTAACCATTTTCAAGTGTGCAATTTAGCCTCATTCGGCACCTTCACCTTCTTGTGCAACCATCGCCACCATTCACCTCCAGAATTCTTTTCATCTTGCAAAAGTGAAACTCAAGTGCCCATCAAACAGTAGCTCCCATTCCCCTCTCCCCCAGCTCTGGCGACCACCACTCTCTTCTCTGTATCTACGAATTGGACTGCAGCAGGTGCTGCGTAAAAACGGAATCACATAGTGTGTGTCCACTTGTGATTGGCTTGTTTCATTTAACATAATGTCCTAAAGGTTCATCCATATTGGAGCATTTATCAATATTTCCTTCCTTTTTAAGGCTGAATAGCATTCCAGGCATTGAAGGACCACCCTCTGCTGATCTATTCCTCTCCTCAGTGGATGCTGGGGTAGCTTGCGCCCCTTGGCTGTTGCGACTAATGCTCCTTTGAACATGGCGCAACCCATATCGCTTTGAGTCCCTGCTTTGCAGGCTTTAAGATATATTTGCCAATGGACATTTGAACGCTAGAGGGTACGGAGGAAAATATTCCCGTGCGCCGTCCGTGGTGTCAGCCCTGGCTAGACTGACCTAACTATCACCCTGGGTTCCTCAGCCTCCTGTGACAGAAAGGAGGGGCCTGCCTCTGATTGCGGGGCTGCGTGTTGAGCTTGCAAAGACCCTTCCAGCCGGCTGTCTCAGTGCGCGGGGCTGCAGGAGGCGCTCGACGAGTGCGAGGCTTGTTGCTACTGTTGCTACTCTCAGGACTTCCCCAAATGTACATTTTTCTATTTTATTGTGTAATTCCAACCGTCAAAATGACCCTAAACAATGTGCAAACGGCAGTAAAGCATCAACATTTGGCTCCCAGGAAAATAAAATGCAACAGGAAGTAACAGCAGCAGGGGAAAGAAATTACTGGGAAACACTCACGGAATGAAGTGCCTCAGCTATTTTTTACGTTTCCCCCATTGTTTAAACTCAGTATGTTACGCGATGCAGCACTGTTTGTAATGGCGGAAGACTGCCGACACCCGGGGCGTCTATCAGTGGGAGACAGGTCGATGAATCACAGTCCCGCCCAGCATGGGGCTCTGTGCTGCTGTAAAAGAGAACGATGAACCTCCCTATCGAGAAAGAGCTACCAGACATTTTAAGTGAAAAACAAAAAGGCAAAATGCTGAGTAAATTAGGGAGTGTGCTGTCCTTTGTGGAAATAGGGACATACATGCGCTACATTCTTATGCTTGTTTGTGTAAAATACTGAAACTCTGGAAAGATGCATAAGAAACCAACATCAGTGGTTATATATAAGGGTGGGAAGGAGACTTTCACAGTATGACTTTATATATATATTATAAATATATTATATATAAAAAATATATATATATATGTAATTTTTGAGCCATGTAAATATATCACCTATTGTAAATAAAGAGAAAGGGCTTATATTTTCCCACCAACCTGACAGAGGAGAGGCTCAAAATCTAAATTAAGTTGATTTGTAGGCAATAAACAATTGTACAGTTTGTTGTAAGAAAAAACAATCTGTTACAGGCTATTTAGGATTTGTCCGTGGTCAAGGAAACCAACAACGTGTTCTGATCCCAGCCTCGGAAATGCCTGAGAGGAGATGGGGTGGAGGGAGGGCGCCCCAGGTCTCACTCTGAAACTGGCTCTGAGCTCTTCAGAGAAAGCCGGGGTAGTTGGGCAGGACAGGAAGCCAAAGCCAGGGCGGACCAGGACTGGGTTTTACTCAGTGCTTTTTCTCTCCCTCATGCTCCCCTGGCTGAACCAGGTGGTTGCTGGGAGGTGCTCAGCAGTGTGATGGCCAACCTTAGTTTGTATGGCTAGACCAGAACTGGGGTTGTTTACGACCTCACGATCTACAGCCACTCACAATTAAGCAGGCAAGCAAACCCACCTCCATGTGACCAGAGCTTCTATCACTGCCAGCCCAGAGGCTGCCCAGGCAGGAGTCGCCTGAGCTTGGAAAACCTAGGTAGGGGTTTTCTGTCCCCACACCCCCGGGCCACCTGGAGAAGTACAAGGTAGAGCCCTTTCTCTCTACCAGAGAACCACCCCTAGCCAAGGAATAGTTTTCAGGAAACAATAGTGAACTCGGGAGAACAATTAGGAGACATCTGAGGAGGGGAGCCCCATGAAGGAAGGATAACTGACTGCCAAGTGTGACAGACTCAGGTGGGCTAAACAAGAGGACCCTGGGATCCAGCAACATCCTGGGAAAGGGGAAGAGCAATCCGCAAGGACCCCCACCCTCTGTCTTCGCCCTTGCTTTCTAATACCTTTGTGTGGGGGCTATGTGAGGAAATGACCTTTGGACTGTAAGCATAAAGGGACATCCAAGAGAGTTAACCAACCTCGAGAGCTTTCTCCTTTGGCTTTATTGTAATGTAAAATAATGAATCTCTCTTATTTAAGTCATTTTAGTAGGTCATTCTATTACTTATATGTAAAAGCATCCTGACTCAATATAATTTATGATAAAAATAGATGTGAAGAGAAAAATCATGATCATTTCAATATATTTTTTAAAAAGTACTTGAAAATGGTATTTAAAAAAACCCATAGTTAACATCATATGGAATATAACTACAATAGATAGAGGGAGGTCTTGGCCAACAGAGTGATGTGAAGAGAAGAAGTAAGAGTCCTTGAAATATGACAGCACCTGCTAGGCATCCCCCTATAGCTGTCTTTCTGTTCTTGTTCTGTAATGGAGTATTGGAATTCTGGCCGAGGCCACAGCCACTTAAGAGTAAAGGTTACATTTTCTTGCTTCCCTTGCAGCTAGGCTCTGGACAGTAGGTAGTAAATAGGAGTTGTGTAGGCAACTTCTGAGATGTTTCTTTTGTTTTTCCTGCTGCAGAGGGTGTACACGTGGTGCCGGGGCAACGCTATAGAACATGAGGATGAGTGACACATTCTAACACTAGAGATGTAGCCTGGTTCCTATGACGGCAGAGCCATCCCACCTGACTGACTTTCTACAGCCCAACTTTTACATGAGAGAGAACTTTCTGTCTTTTTTAAGCCACTGTTATTTTGTGGCTCTTAGATGCAGCTGAGCCTAATCATAACTAATATAGAGTTGAAGAGACAAAAGTGCCCTTATTTTTAAGTGGTATGAGACTTTATATGGTAAACCCATGAGAGTAAATAAAGCACCAGAACCAATAAGATAATTAAAAATTCACCAAGGTTTGGGGTACAAAATCATTATTAACAGCAACTTCTACTCTAGAAATAACTTATAAAATGTAAAAAAACCCAATTAAAATAGAAAAAAACCTGTAAGCCCATAAACCTATAAATTCTTTAGGAATTAACATAATAAAAAGTCTCAAGATTTTTATGAAGAAAAATTTTAAAGTCTTAAAAAAAAGATTTTATTTATTTATTTTTAGAGAGAAGGGAAATGAGGGAGAAAAAGAGGGAGAGAAACACCAATATGTGGTTGCCTCCTGCGCGCTCCCAGTGGGGGATCTGGCCTGCAACCCAGGCACATGGCCTAACTGGGAATTGAACTGGCGACCTTTTGAGTTGCAGGCCAGTGCTCAATCCACTGAACCACACCAACCAGAACTAAACTCTTTTAAAGGATATAAAATAAGATGTAAATAAACGAAGAGCTATGGCTGGGATGACAAGATTATAAAACAATTGATTTTCATGTAATCTATAAATTCAGTGCAGCTCCATTTAAGAGCCTAATAGTATTTTCCTGGGACTTATACAGATTAAGTAGATAAATAAAGTTTCATAAATAAGATATTTTTGGGGGAAAAAAGAGCAAAGAAAGGAGACCTATGCTATCAGATATTAACATATATTATAGAACCAGGCATAAAAGTAGACCCAAATGGAACAGAAGAGTATCTAGAAATAAACCATGTATATATAGGAACTTGCCTTTTTTTAGAGATAGGGAAAAGATGGAATATTTGGTAAATAATCTTAGGAAAATTATTATCTAGATCCTCATCTCATTCCGTATTCATAAGTAAATTCCTGGTGGATTAAAGACCTAGATTTAAACTTAAAACCTTAACATTATGGGGAAAAAAATAGCTTATTCTTTGCGATCTTGGGTAGAAACGAATTTCTTAACAGTAGCCCCAAAATATATATAATAAAGGAAAATAGATTTGAATCCCCTAAAAATAGACTTTCTGGGCTGCTGTTAAAAGGTGAATGCCATTGTTGCAGTAAATGGGTACGTAACAGCTGGTAATAGATTTGCAATATCTATGACTGAAAAAAATTAGTTTCTGGAATGTAGAGAAAAACATCTAAAAATTGGCATGGAAAAAATTAGGAAACAAATTAGAAAAAATAAAAGGGAAATTATATGAATAGGCAAATTACTGAAGGGGAAGCTGGAACGAATGGTAAGTATATGAAGAGATGCTCAACCTCAATCAGAAAAACACACAGTTAAATCGTAAGGAGACCCTGTATGTATCCAGTAGGGTTCACGCCCTTCCCCTCCCCCTTCAGGGGCTCCCTGTTGAGGAGAAAAGAATGCATGTGTATATGGGCGGCATGATGAATCATCTACCCAACCTCTCCAAGCTCCTTTCCTTCCTCACCCTGGATTTGCATTTTAGTAAAAGCCTATTACAGTGGAGACTGGAAAGAGAAGATACTAGAAGTGGAATGACTGGTTGGAAGATCACTGAGTGGGAACAGGAAGAGGTGTGCCTAAACTGGGGTATGCAGAGGTGGGGCAAGGCGGGGAAGTGCTGAGAAGGAAGCACGGGCAGACCTTCTGTTGAGGGACAGGGAGTGGCTGGGAACGACTTCGGAGGTGCGGCTTGAGTAACTTGTTACATAGTGGCGCCATTCACTGAGACCGAGAGGAGACAGCAGAGTTCCAGAGGTCGGATGCTGAGATCAGTTTTTGGTGAGGTTGGTCTGGGAGGGCCACAGGCGCTTCGGGAGAAGACTACACTCAGAGTTGGCTCTGAAGACGTGGGAGTTAGCAGAGCCCTCTGGCCAGAGGAGTTCGTTTGGGTATCATGGATCTGCAGGAGTCATAAAGCACAACAGTTTCCCTTTGTCAGTAAAGAGGGTAATTTCCAGTCGTTGTCAGAACCACATTTTTTTCTTTTTTCAGAATAGGGTGATTTCCCATGCTTTCCAATTTGACCACCTCCTCATTTTTTTTGGTCACATGAAAAATTTACCTCTTGTTTCAGAGTCAGGCTTCACGTGTTTGAAAAGTTATTGTTTGAAATTAGTTGCAAACGAGAGGACAGTGAAACTGATTAAAGTAAACTGGTATACCTGGAGATTCAAATTCATGACCTTGACCTCTTTAGTACTATGCTTTAATGAGAGACCTAATATCTGAATATGTGGCATGAAAATAAGTGGAAGAGCCTTCTTAATGTACTTGATTATTAGATGACATTTTGAACGAGTTGTAGGTTAAACTGATAATTGCTGTTACTCTAACTTCAAGGTTATTGATATTCAAGGATTTATGCTCCTGGTTCACTTTCTGGTATGAATTAATATGTAAGTTCAAGTTGCAGAGAATCTCTCCTGAGCTAATTAGAAGCACTTTATGAACAAACTATTGTGACATAATAGAAGCTACGGGTATGATTTTTCCTTGAGGCCATTATCCCTGATTAGTCTTTCAGTGTTTATCATATAGAAGACACTGAAATAATTCAATTTCAGACTTGTGTATTTATCTAAATGCAGTGGCGGTTTTTTTGTTTTGTTTTGCATATGGAAAAAGTAAAAATGTGTTCCAGAGTAAATTACAGAAAAAACCGGGAAAGTAAAACTATAGGATTGGGACTCTAATATATTTTGGTAGTGGCAGGATAACCCAATAAATCAGGCTTGTTTGTTAACACTCTTTGTAATTGGTTTTCCATATATTTCAGCAAACCACAAAAAAAAGTTCAGCTTTAAACATGCTTGTTTTTATTTAAGACTTCCTATAGGAAGAAATTACTTGTGTCCATATTTTAAATTATTTGACCTCATGAAATTTCCATGACCTTACTACCAGGTCGCTGTTGCACCTGAAAGAGCTCATTCATTTATTCATCCATTGTTTGTAAACACCTTGCATTGGAGTCCCAACGAGTAGCTCAGTGTCTGACACAGAGTAGCATTTTATGCATATTTATAGAATGAAGAAATTTGTCTTTGTGCACATAATGTCATTCTGAGTGGATTTCCTAAGACATGGTCACTTGGGATGGCTAATTTTATCTTGCTGTGTGTTCTCCTTTTCTTCGAGAGTGAAAACAGTAGTAGGTACTTTTTATTAAGTATTTGCTGTACACCAGACACTAGTCTCTGCTGAATAGTGACTGTATCCCTTCTGACAGCCAAGTAGAAGGCAGGGACTTGCCTTCTCCTTACCACCTTTCCCCCTTCTTACTGGTTGGAAAGTAGTTAGCCATCGTAGACAGATAAAAGCGGTCCTTTAAAGATGGCAGAATCACATGTGGAAGGTTCCTGGATCCCTATATCACATAGTGGAGCAGAGCTGCCCTCCAGCCCCACACTCAGCACTCCTACCACTATGTGAGGGAGAACTAATTCCCATTTTGTTGAAACAATTGTTATTCAGAAATGTCTCTTGCACAGCAACCAAGCCCATCTTTTAACTATACAGTTCTCAGGACTCTTAACTTTGAAAGGCATGAGAAGAGCAGTTCTCAAGTACAATGTAACCATAATTTAAGTAAGAAATTCCATGAGAGAGTTCAATAAATGCTCTGAGGGTTTGGAGGAGGGAGTGCTCACATCCATTAGGAGAACAAGTTAGGTCCCTGGTTGGGGCTCATGTGAGAGGCAACAGATCCATGTTTCCCTCTCACATCGATGTTTCTCTCCATCTCTTTCACCCTCCCTTCCCTTCTCTCTAAAAATAAATACAAAAAATCTTTTTAAAAAGGAGAGCAAGTTAGCTGCACTTTACAAACTGAGACATCTGAATGTTGAGAGCAGCACTTCTCTCGAGTCCGACGGGTGTGGGTATTATTATTCACGGCACCCTAATGCCCGGCTTACCTCTCTGTGTGGCTGGCATGGAAGTGCCACCTTCAGACTTGGGGATAAAGACTCAGACATTCCAGAGGACCTGGGTGGACGTGGTCAGCATGCGTTCAGCCCCTGCCAGGACCAAGAGACTGACGGAGCTTTCTGTATGTAGATGACTACGGCCCTGGCAAATTTTCAAGGCGATCAAGACTTTGGAGTCATGGGGACAGTGGTGGCAGGAAAATGTTGACAAAAACGAACAAAAAACAAAGTGGTCAGGGAGGCTGGGATAGGGTGGGAAATTAAGAAGCCAAAGAACTGGTGCGTGCAGCCCATGGATATGGACTAAGAGGTATGGGGATGATGGGATGGAGTGCAGGGTGGAGGGGATAAAGGTGGGGGATGGGACAAGTGTAATAGAATACTCAATAAAATATACGCCCCCCCCCCCCCCAAAAAAAGACTTTGGAGTCAGACAGACATGGGGTTCGAATTCTGCCTCTATCCTTAGCAAGCTGTGAGACTAAGCAAAAGACTGGAGTAGCTGCGATCTGGTTGTGTGGGTTCACATCTTTGTTCTGCCATTTAGGAATCAAGGGACCAAGCCAATTTGTTTAACCTCTATGATCTGATTTTGTCGTGTGCAAAATGGGGATAAAACAGGTACTCACTTGTTAGGATTGGTGAGTAGATTAAGCGAAAACTCCTGATAATAAGTCATTAACACACATTTAATGCTTAGTGTGTGCCAGGCATACAAATATATACCTACTTAATGTATATAAAAAGAATAGTGTCTGGTATATTAAACATGTAATAAAAATTAGCTGTTATTATTGTTATTAATGATATAACTTCATATAACTTAATAGCCCCAGTTTATTCCTATGTGAAACAGAGTAATAATACATATGCTTGTCCTCATTTATGAAATGAGGACCTTTAAGGCTATAAAATGATACATCTATAAAGGACTTGCAAAATGCCTGGTCAACATACAAGGCCTGTCCTCTGCTTGGAACCTCCATGTGCGTATGTGTGCATAGTGTGTGCACGTATGTGTGTTTGCATCCTCCCTTTGCCTTATAAATCCTTAAAGTGATGAGAAAAATTCTGCCAAGTCACATAACTTTGTACAGAAACTGTGTTGTGACTACATGTTTCTGTTACTTGGTAACCATTAGAAGCCACCATGTGTGAATTTTCCTGTGTTAGGAGTTTTTGAGGAATCATTCCAAGCACCCATAGGCCATCTTGTACCACGAACACTCATCAGAGGCTCATAGGATTTCGGACCAGCCCCAGTAATAGGTTTCACGAGCGAGGGCAGCGTGCAGTTCAGCTACACCATCTCATGTCGATTTGCCATCCGCCCTTTATCCCGAATCTATTCTAGATAAAGTCACCTGATGCCCTAACAGCCCCAGCCTGGGGGATATCACAAAACAGGCTTCCCTGGGGGAGTTAGCTCTTTACCTGATGGACTGTAGTCACCGGCCGTAGGACATCTGCTTTGAGTCGCAGATCTGGACACAATGGACGTGGACCTTTGGGGTACCAAGGAAGCCTGGTGGATGTTTTGTGTAGGAGCTGCTGCCTCTATGGGATCACTTGGAGCCTGTCTTAATGCTGAGGTTATGTTTGAAATGTCATCACTTATGGGCCATGTCAACAGATACCACGAGATGGACAGCTGGGCACCCAGTGACACGGAAAATCAGTAGGCAGGGTGGGGAGTAAATGGGAGCTTTCTGTTTTAACTAAAATTTTTGGGAGTGGGATGATGAGGGTGAGAGATGATTTAAGGCAAAATTTATCTTGAAATATACTGTCAATGTTGTTATTTTTCCAGATAATAAAAGTGGAAAAATTGGAAGATACAATTATAGAGAAGAAAACAACTACCCATCATTCCACTACCCAGAGATAAACTTTTCTCTATGTATATGTTCCTGCATATGTTATGTTGTATAAGAATATGTTATACTTGAGGTTTTATAAACATTTCCTTTAAAGAGTCTTTGTAATCACAAAAGCAGTGCATACGCAGAGTGGACTATGTGACCTAACGGGCCCCTGGCCACCTGTCGACATTTGGGGCTGCACCCTGCCATACATGGTCTTCACACGTGTACTCTCTGCAAATCGACTTTTTTCAGTTAGCTATTCTTTCCCATAACCACTTGGCCATAGATTTCCAATATCTCCTTCCTGTTCCCTGTGCTGGTGCCTGATGGGCTCAGTTAAGGAGCACCCCCATGCTGGACAGACCAGAGTCACTGGTTCAGTCCCAGCTAGTGCCCTTTGAGTCTCAGTCCATGATGGCGCTTCCACTAGACTGGCTGGCGAACAAAGGTGGGGTGGTTTCCAGCACAGGGGGTGACAGTGAAAGTCCGCTTTCCTTTCTGGGAGAGAGGATTCCTCAGTGTGACGTCTCTAGGGGACCCCCGGGAACAGGGTGGGTTCTCCCTGTGTGTTGTCACCAGGCTCGGTCATTCCTGTCCGCCTGCAGCAGTACTTTCTGTGGTCAGGTGGGCTTGCCTGCGTTTAAGTTGAATTTAAAGACATGAAAGAGGGGTTATGTCTCACATCTCACTGTTTGCAGTTGCACGTTCAGGTGTGTTCCAAACTTGCACTTGAGCAGCTGCTCAGGAATGGGAAAGGCAGCTTCTGAGGTGGCTTCTAACTTGTCTGAAAAGCCCTACCTGCATGGGAGAGTCAGATCATCTGATTTTTCCCATCGACACATTGTCTGCCAACGCTACCCACCTCCTAGGGAGGGTGGTGGGAGTATTAACACTGGCTTGGTTACTGACCGAAGAGTGGGCGGCTCAGGGGCCTCTCAGCTCTGTCACCAGCTGGGCTTGTTCTCTCTTTCTCTCCGCCCCCTTCCTCCCTCTCTCTATTTCTCTCTCCTTCTCTTCCTTTCTCTCTGATGTGCTGGGGGTGGGGCTCAGTGTTGCCAGAAATGTGTTTTCAAAGTGTACTTGGAAACTCGCATTTTTCTGTGAACTGTTCCAATTTTTAAATGCAGGCAATTAACTCAATTTTCCCAAACTCCATGCAGGTGAAAAAAAGCCACATCTGTGGGCTACATCTGGCATCTATGGTAGTGGAGGTGAGGGCAAAACTCCAGCTGTGTATCAGATTACATTATCTTTTCATAGATTTTTGGATCTATCTCAAATCCCAAAGTCCATATTTGCCTATGTCATGTGATTTACGGGCAGTCGCTTGAGTAGTTATATTAAACACCCTTTAGCTTATTACCCTCCAATGGGTCTGAAGGCCTGACTTTAAAACAGAAGGCGACTGTCCTTCTAGATGTGCTTTTAATGTACACTAATGGGATTTTGGTTTAATAAATGAGTTCTGTGGTCCTGTAAAGGGAGGCTGAATGGGAATTCAACTTATTATGGAAATATCAGTGGTCACCCTTACCTTCCTAACATAAGTTTAAGCCTAAATTGATTTAAGAGTGTTCTGATGTTATCTTTTTGAACAGAGTAAAATGGTGGCATAAATGATAAAACTGAAAGGTTGCACAGTTCCTTTTTCCACTATTACAGTCTAAGGCTCATTCTTTTTCTATGTGAAATAAAGATGACAATTATAGAGGAAAAGATCAGATACTGCCTCTGTCCCTGCCTCCCCCGCCCCCCGACATGTGTCTTTCTCCTGCTTCTTTAGCACGTTCTCCCACTGCCTACCAGGTCAAGGGGAATGTAATGTGGCCTCATAGCTGTCGGCACTGACGAGCGATTCACCCATTTTCTGGCTCATCGCCTTTTTCTTTCAAGAAGGTAACTGGCTTTCAGGACTCTAAGAGCTGTGAATAAGGGATTCTATAGGATGATAAGAGAAATGAGTGAATGGAATTAGGCCACAGCTGCTGCCTTCAGTCCTGATGTTCTTGTCACTGGGGTGACACGATGACAAAAGCCATTTCTTTGATGGAATTTCTTTTCATAGGAGTCTGGAGGCTCCAAGTATCTAATTTAGCTCCAGACCAGTGGAGGCTTTAAAACTCTGCCCTTCAATGAACAGTAGGAAGTTTGTCTTCCAAAGTCAACTCAAATATCTGATAATTAGAAAAAATTGCTAATTTGGGGTATAGGGTAAAAATACAGCTTAATCAGATCTAATTCTTACGTTTAATTTGAGGACAGACTATATAATAGAGGGTCACGAAAACTGTTCCTTTGGGCCATATTTATTTTTCATAGTTCTTCATGACAATCAATTGGGGCTTAAAATTCACAGAGGATTGGGCTGAACTTGTTCTTGCCTTTGTCTCTGTTGGTAGACATTCTCAAAAGTACAGCGTCCCTATTGGCTTCCAGCAAAGCCTTGTTGTTGGTGTCTTTTCCCGTAGTTCTAAAAACAGCAGCTTTTCAACAGCAATGTGTCCCTACGATGGTATATACTGCCCCTAGGATAATAGAAAATGACCTTAGGGGATGCATGAATGGTTTGTACATTTAAGCGGCTATATATTTATTTTAAACTAAGTTGAAAAACTATAACTAGCACACCAACCCAGTCCAGTGAATTTACACACACACACACACACACACACACACACACTCCTTTTGAAATAAAGTAGATGATTAAAATTAAAGTATTAAGTAAATTATAGTTTGGGTGACACATGAATTTGGCAAAATTCATACAGATGGTACAGAACTGAGACAAGCATGGTACAATGTGAATTAATGGAGTCTGACTCGTTCTGGCAGGGCGATACCGTCTTTTAACTTTAAAATTTCAATCAGGTTAGGGTAGAGGGGCCTCAGAGGTCAACACAGATAATTCCAAAAATGTAATATCTCGAGGATCCTGAAGAGAATATCAAGTCAGCTGCTCACTTGAGTTTCTCCTTTTACCATCGGCTTAGATTCGATTCTTTCAGGGTAGCTTGCTTTCTGCGATAGTGCAGGCCCTGGGCTCCTAACCCTACCACTTTGTTGTTGTGTGGAGGCAGAATACTTATTTAACCACTTTGAACTTATTTTTTCTCACCCTTAAAGTGGAGAAAAAAATAGTACCCAGATTGTGAGGTTCTTCTTAAGATTAATAAGTCAAAACACATCAGAGATTTAGGCTGTCAATGCAAGAAGCACTGAATAAATATTAGCTATTTTTATGCTGTGTTTCTGAAAAGTCGTATAAAGATAATGGTTTAGGTATAAAATTGCATTTATGATGCCGCAAAAGAGTTTAAGAGAAATACCTGGTGAGTCTTGTTGTGAATCAAATAATTACTGTGAAGTGTACTGTTTTTAAAGGTCTGTATTTTCGGATAGAATGGGTTTAAAGTGAGGATGTTCTTAGAAACATTTAAGCCCCATGGGTTTGAAAGGCATTTCTTTCCACTCGTTTCTCGCTGTAACTTTCCACAGAGAAAGTTACTTTGAAAGGTAATGTAAATTAGCTCAGGATCCTTGAAGGCAAATATTCCAAACTGTATGTGGAGGACCTGAGGACGATGGTGTGTGTGTCTGGAAGGAGAACGTCTGCATTTCTCCTGGGAGCCTCTCAAGGACCCCCACATTCCGGCCCCGGGGAGTGAGCTTTCGGTGGCCATTCTCTGCAGTACCGGCTGGGTAGGATGCAACTTCAGTTTTTAAAAAGGTTTGTAAGAGATCAAATCTTTTGCAGTTGTGTGTCATATGGAAGAATATGTGTGCATCTCACTTGGAAGAATTTTTGGATGCCAGCTATTTAGGTAGAGCTCTGAGTAGAATCAGAGAGGCTTTAGAGTTGGAAGAAACCCGAGTTCTGGATGAGCTATCTTCTCCTTCCCGCTCTGTTCCTTACAGAGCCCCGGGGAGATCAGCAGCTCGTCCAAGGCTGCCTGGCCCATTGGCGGCAGGCTCAGCCAGCAAATGAGTGCAAGTAACTCAGCACGCCCCTGGCTGAGTCCCTTCCCCAGGCAGCAGGCTTCCTGAGGGCCGGAACTGCATCTTAACCCCCTTTGTGTCCCCTGTCTTCCGCCCGCTTTTGGCACCCAGGCACTGGTGAAATTCTCACGATCCTCAGACAACACTTCCATGATTTCCACTTTGGAAGAGTCTTTTTACTGAAGCCACATACGTTGTATTTATAAAGTGCTTTTTCAGATATTTCTAGTGAACCATCTCTTAATGTGTTTTAAAAATTATGATCTATGGGCAGCTTACACCAGAATCATCCAGAGTGCCCGGCAGAATGCTGATCCAGCCACAGAACCTTGGCCCTGTCTCAGAATCAGCACTTGGGACCTTCAGGTGATTTCAAAGTTGGCTGAAAAGGAAGGCCCCTTGCTCTCGGAACCTTTTAGAAGAGTATTTATACAGCCCCATCTTTCAAGTCATTTAGGATTCTGCATCCCGAGCACAGATTTCAGGATGAGGCCTTTAATATTTTAAAGACAAAAGGAACCCTTTCTAGTAGGAACGGGGGAAATAGGGCTGGAGATCTCCCTTTCATGTTCCAAGCAGGGGCTGTTGTGGTTTTTAACTGAAGCTTTTTATTTTTTAATTACAGTTTCCGTTCAATGTTATTTTGTATTAATTACAGATGTACAGCACAGTGGTTAGACAGTCAGATATTTTACAAAACGATCCCCCTGATACTTCAAGTACGCCAGGCACTGCACGTAGTTCTTTCAGTCTTGTTACCGTATTCCCTCTGCCACACCTCACATCCAGCAGAGGCTGCTTTGAACCACGTTGTCTGGTGCCAGGCTGAACACTGGCAAGTGCCTCTAAGACAGGTCAAGGCACTTGGGACAGGAGGAGTCTCCCAGCTTTTAAAATGGGGTTCATTTGCATAAACCAACCACTCCTTCCGAATGTGCTGGGGGCTGTGACCGCTCGCAGAGGCTGAATTTTTCCTCTTGTCATCGGGCCCCTTGCCTGTGGATGTCAGGACCTTAGAATTAACCCCCCACTCCCTGCCCCTGCATTTTAAAAAAAGATATTATTTATTTATTTTTCGAGAGAAGAGAAGGGAGGGAGAAAGAAAGGGAGAGAAACATTGATTGGTCGCCTCTCGCACGCGCCAGTCAGGGGACAGAACCCACAACCCGGGCGTGTGCCCTGAATGGATCGAACCAGCCACCTTTCGCCTTGCGGGGCGATACCCAACCCACTGAGCCACACAGGTCAGGGCTGCCCCTGCGTTTTTAAAAAATATATTTTATTGATGATGCTATCACAGTTGTCTCATTTTTTTCTCCCCTTTATTCCCCTCCGCCCTGTACCCCCCATCCCACCAGCATTCCCCCCCTTAGTTCATGTCCATGGGTCGTACATGTAAGTTCTTTGGCTTCTCCGTTTCCTATACTATTCTTAACCTCCCCCTGTCTATTTTGTGCCTACAAATTATGCTTCTTATTCCCTGTACCTTTCCCCCCATTCTCCACCCTCTCCCTCCCAGCTGATAACCCTCCATGTGATCTCCATTTGTGCAATTCTGTTCCTGTTCTAGTTGTTTGCTTAGTTTTTGTTTTTGTTTTTTTAGGTTCAGTTGCTGATAGTTGTGAGGTTGTTGTCATTTTACTGTTCATAGTTTTGATCATCTTCTTTTTCTTAGATAAGTCCCTTTAGCATTTCATAAAATAAGGGCTTGGTGATGAACTCCTTTAACTTTACCTTATCTGGGAAGCACTTTCCATTCTAAATGATAGCTTTGCCAGATAGAGTCATCTTGGATGTAGGCCCTTGCCTTTCATGATTTTGAATACTTCTTTCCAGCCCCTTCTTGCCTATAAGGTTTCTTTTGAGAAATCAGCTGAGAGTCTTATGGGAACCCCTTTGTAGGTAACTCTCTCCTTTTCTCTTGCTGCTTCTAAGATTCTCTCCTTAGCTTTAATTTGGGTAATGTGATTATGATGTGCCTTGGTGTGTGCTTCCTTGGGTCCAACTTCTTTGGAGCTCTTTAACCTTCCTGGACTTCCTGGAAGTCTATTTGCTTTGCCAGATTGGGGAAGTTATTTTTTATTTTTTAAACTATATTTTATTGATTACGCTATTACAGTTGTCCTTTGCCGCTCTCCACCTAGCACCCCCACTCCCTCAGGCAATCCCCCCGCCATTGTTCATGTCCATGGGTCATGCACACAAGTTCTTTGGCTACTCCAGCCCTACACTGTACTTTACATCCCCATGGCTATTCTGTAACTACCTATTTGTACTCCTTAATTCCCTCACCCCTTCATCTCTTCACCCATTCTTCCCCTCCCCACTCCCATCTGGCAACCATCTGGTAACTAACCTCTTTTCTCTTGCTTTTAAGATTCTCTCTTTATCTTTGACCTTTGGCCTTTTAATAATGATGTATCTTGGAGTGGCCCCTCTTTGCATCCATCATAATTGGAGCTCTCTGTGCTTCCTGGACTTGCATGTCTATTTCCTTCACCAAATTAGGGAAGTTTTCTTTCACTATTTTTTTCAGATAGATATTCAATTTCTTGCTCTTTCTTTTCTCCTTCTGGCGTCCTTGTGAGGCAAATGTCGGACCTCTTGGAGTTGCCCCAGAGGCTGTTTATTCTATCCTCAATTTTTGGATTCTTTTTCCTTCTTCTTCTTCTAGTTTGTTGTTTTTTGCTTCTGTATGTTTCAAATCATTGATTTGATTCTTGGCTTCATCCATTCTACTGTTGTTTCTCTGTAAATTATTCTTTATTTCAATTAGTGTGTCCTTTGCTTCTGACTGGATCTTTTTTATGCTGTTAAAGTCCTCAGTAAGTCCCCTGATCGTGCTTAGAACCAGTGTTTTGAACTCTGCATCTGATAGATTGCTTATCTCTATTTTGTTTAGTTGTTTTTCTGGAGTTTTGATCTGTTCTTTCATTTGGGCCGTGTGTCTTTGTCTCCTCATTTTGGCAGCCTCCCTGTGTTTGTTTCTGCGTATTAGCTAGAGCTGCTTTGACTCTATGTCTTGGTAGTGTGGCCTAATGTAGGAGGTGTCCTGTAGGGTCCAGTGGCATAGCCTCCCCTATCACCCAAGCTGGGTACTCGAGGCATGCCTTTTGTGTGGGCTGAGTACACCCTCCTCTTATCATTGAGCCTTGGTTGCTGTTGGCAGGTCGATGGGAGGATGTATCCAGGCCTGTCAGCCGCAAGGACTGGCTGACCACTGACCACCACACTCTGCCCTCCGTGGTGGATCAGCTGTGGATGGGCAGGGTGGTGGTGCTCCAGCGTGGTCTGTAGCTGGACAGTGGGTGCACTGGCCCTGGGGTATCCCAGGTGGTACAGGGCAAGGTCTGCCCCCACCTGTGTTTTACCTGGGACACCCTGCCTGAGTTGTAAAGCAATCTGAGGTGGCTGTTACTTGTGCTGGGCTTGGAGATTCCCAGGCAAAGCCAAGCTGTGAATCTAATTTGGCTGCAGCTAGGGCTCTCTGAAGCCAGCTGTTGCTTGTTTGATTGGATTTAGGAGTTAAGACAAGACATTCTTATGGAAGAGCAGCTTGGGTGGGCCTATAAATTGGGTGGGGTAGAGCCTCTGGCGATCTTCAAGGTGGGTCACACTGTGTTAGCCAGGTTGATGGAGTCTCAGATATGGCACCAGCTTACCAGCTCTGTGGGTGGAGGGCTCAGCAAAGGGACAGTGACCTCTGCTTACCCCAATGCCAGACACTTCAGTCTCTCCCTGTGTACCACTGGTGCCCTTCAAGCTGCCACCCGGTGCTGGAGCTCAGAGGGAGTGCGTCTGAGTAGGTGAGTCCATGTGTCGGTTCCCCAAGAGGAACTGCTTGGGGCTCCAGCAGCCTCCTCTACCAACTCAATCCCTGCTGGTTTTTGCAGCCAGAAGTTGTGGGGACTTATCTTCCTGGCACTGGAATCCTGGGCTAGGGGCCTGGTACTTTTTTTTTTTTTAATGAAGACACAAGTTCTAGCATGCTAAAAACTAAACCCTTGATTTATAAAGGAGTTGAATTCTATGTTGCTATTGCAAAGAAGAAAGTCTAAAAATATTTGTTTTCATTAAATCTCTGCATATGTGCCCCATTTCTCCTTATATCTCTTGGTTTATGGGCCCAGCAGCCTTGGTTAGTTCATGATATCACTTTATTTATATTTAGCCTATGCTGTACCATCCCTGGTTCCAACTTGTCTGATGCAGCATAAATACGATGGATTAGTCTGTTTCTCCTACTAACAATGACAAGGAAGAGTAAGTATTTGGGTATCCTCTCTGTCCCTACATTTCTCTTCGAAAGATTTCACCGGATAGCGACTTTGGATTGAAACAAGCCATGCTTCGGACAGTTCTAAAAGGGGAAGTATCAGCCACTCACTTCTTTGTGGAAATACTTAGATTATTTTTCTTCCAACAGCAAGTCGAAAGTTTCATTAAGAAACAGGTTTATCCATTTAGGAGGTGGAGAAGAAAGTGGGGGTGAGGGGGAGAGGAGGAGTCATGGCACCTGGGGGTGGTTTTGACAATGCAGGATGCAAGAGTCATGGCACCTGGTTGGCTGGGCGCTGGTGTTGGGGGGTGGCGTGGGAGGGGGCCGAGGTTAACTCTGACTCTTTAGTAATTTCGTTCAGAGGAGGAGGGGCTTCTCCAATTGAAGAATGGTTGTATGGACATTACAATTTCTGCTCTGTCATATGTACTTACTAGAAAATCATGCTGAACTAGCCTGGTGGGACCTTTGTCCTTCTTCCATTTAGAGAGCTGTCCATGGGAGAAAAATAATGCACAGCGAATTGGGGTTTTTGCTCAGGGAAGCTTTTGCCTTGGCCAGCCATGCAGCCAGCTTTTCACCTAGTGGCTAACTGTCTGAGTCTCAGAAGCCAAAACTAATTAGGAATCAAGAATTGGAAATCTCAGTGAATGGACATTTTGAAAGTCTTTGGTAAATGTTTGTTTCCCTCTAAAAGCAAGTTTTGCTTATGCGCACCTCTTGCTATTATGATCTCAATGTCTTAACACGAGTAGGTCTCCAAGATATATTAAGAGAACAAAATAAAGTCATATGCCGCTGAACTTCAGGGCAATGTTCTGAGAAATGCATCAGAAGGTGGTTTGTTTGTTGTGCAAACATAGTGCACTAGCACAAACCTCGGTGGTTTAGTTACTGCACACCTAGGCTGTATGGTCCAGCCTGTTGCTCCTAGGCTACAAGCTTGTACAGCAGGTTCCTATAAAAACAACATGAGATTAAGTCAAGACAAGATAAAATGATGCAATCAACAGATGTAGTAAACACGAGACCCATGAGGCTGCTGCCAGCATAACACGGTTATGTAGACTGTTTTACAGCAAACATTTTTTATAAGAAGAAGAGTACGCTCTTAAAATAACCATAAAAAGCATATTATAGTAAAGATATAAACCAGTAACAGTCGTTTATTATCATTATGAAGTATTATCTACTGTACCTAATTGTAGGGGCTATACTTTTATACAATTGGCAACGTTAGGTTTGTTTACAACAGCATGGCCACAAACAGGCGAGTAATACCTTGCACTATGATGTTACTATGGCTACGACAGGTTGCTACGATGTCATACTGGCTACACCACAGTGACAGGAATTTTTCAACTCCATTTATAATCTTTTGGGACTACCACAGTATATGTGGCCCGTCGTTGACCACAGCATCCTTATGTGCCAGATGACTGTAAGTTTCAGGACTAAGCTTTATGTATGATGCATTTTATGTTAAACACAGTGCTAGAGATCATCTATAAGTAAATATATGAGTATATATATGAAAGTAGCCACCTCATGAGGTTGTTATGAGGATTAAAAAAATACGATGGGTATAAAATGCTTAGAACAATGTCTAGCACAGTGTAAATATGTCACAAGTGTAAGCTATTACTATGATGTAATGCATTTAGAATGATTTGTACTGAACTTGTGGTCAAACTCATAACAGTGTGGTGGGTTGGATGAAAGAGTTGGGTTTTAGCCTTATCTTTAATGTTTAAGTAGCTTTGCAATAAAGTCTGTTTGAAAATTACTTCTATAATTAAAAATTAGTTTAACAGATTCTTGAAAAAACAAGCAGATATACTAAGACTAAAAATTTAAGAGATATCACCAGGAGAGCTGCCCTTGGACCTGGACAGAGGGGACCCTGTCTTGAGCTGCGTGCTTTGGAGAGTTCTGCACCTTCCCTCCCCCCATCTCTCCTCTCTCTCTCTCTCTCTCTCTCTAACACACACACACACACAACACACACACACATTAAACAGCTCTGTCACTTAGGAACTGGTTCTCAACATGGGCATAGTATGATTTAACATTAATTTAAACACTAATTTACACCCTAAAATCTGTTTTTGTAATGAACTCCTTTCAGGCCCCTGGGGATGCTTTTCTGTCTCCTGCTCTGTGTCCTTAAAACAAAGGCAAGGGCCCCTTGCCTTTAAACAAAGGGGAGGTGTTGGCTATGCTGCCGCCCAAGTCAGAGCTGCTTTCGAGTGTAGCACGGAGCGCTGAGGTAAAGAAAAGGCAATTAATGAATTTATCTCTAATTAGCTTTCACCAGATTCTCGCATAAAGAGTTGCTGTTTGCTGGTGGTGCCGCTCCAGTGCCTTCTTGCTTCTCTTTGTGTCCCAGCCCTTGGTTTCAGAGGTGCTCCTAAGTGAGCCCAGCACTTCCACCAGTTGCACATGGCGGCTGAGGAATGTTTGGCAGTGTTAAGGCAATGTACATGATTCTGAAGTTTGTGTGTATGTAGGTCTAGGTGTGACATGCCTGAAGTGTGACATCAAGTCTTCATATGGTATAGGCAACTACATGGAAATTGAATGGTAGAATTATAAATAGTTTTACTCCTATAAGATATGTATAAAATAAGCTTTGATTATATTTTAAAAAATTAAATGAAACTTCAGTTTCAAGTACTTTTGATTAAAAAATTTTATAGTTAGTAATTAAAAGTTTTATTTTGCTCTTATATACCCTAACTCCATACATATTTTAGAATACTTCAGAAAAAAATTAACCTTTATTAAAAAGCATAAAAATAATTTAAATTTTTAAATTCTAATGTTTTCTTTTAACTTACACTTTTAATGAAAGTTTATTGCAATTTGTACACTTTGAATATTATTACATTTTGATTATTTAATCATTTAGGTCATTGCTATCAGTGACACAAAAATCATGTGAAAAATCTTGATTGTAAAAATATAGTTATGATTCTACTAAAATGAAGTTAGAGAAACTCTAGAATTTATAAAATAAGAAACTGCCTGGTCTTCCAAAGTGTATCATTTGATACTTCCATCAACAGCTCAGGAGAGTTCAAGTTGTTCAACATCTTTGTAAACACTTGTTACCGTCAGTCTTTTTTAATTTTAGCCATTCTAGTGGGTATGTTGTGGTATCTCATTGTGATTTTATTTTGTATTTTCCTGATGATTAATGTGTCTATTTATTATACATGTATCTTCTTCGGTGAAGTGTCTATTCAAATCTTTTGCCCATTTGTCTTCTATGTATTGAGAGCTCTAAGAGTTCTTTATGTATTTTGGGCAGATACAAGTTTTGCAAATATTTCTTCCAGCCTGCGGCTTGCGTTTTTATTGTCTTACCAGTGTTTTTTGAACACCAAACGATTTAAATTTTGGTGCTTTTATGTCATACTTAAGAAACCTTTGCATAACCTAAGCCCTAAGATATTCTCCCATGTTTTCTTTCTTTTTGCAAATGGATGACCAATTGTTTCAGGATCATTTGTTGAAAATATATATTTTTTAACCTATTGAATTGCCTTGGCACCTTTGTTAAAATCCAGCTGATGAGGTATGCATGTGTCTAATTCTAGACAGCTTTCTATTTCATTGATATATATGCTTATCCTTTTGTAAATGCCACACTGCCTTAAATGAATGAAGTTTGGGATGACACTCTAATAACAGGAGAATAAAAAGCCTTTGGGGCATCCCAAATCATGCTGATGATCCCATTTGTAGTGAAGAGAATTTCTAACCTGGGATTAAACCTTCAGTAAAGTTTTTCTATAGGGATGCTTTGTGACAATCAAATCCAGGGTACCTCTGTATTTAGGGATGCCTAAGATAAGCCAAACCTCGAGCACTTGCACTGAACTTGGAGATATGAAATGGCAGTAAGTTATTGCTTGCTACCCATCAGTGATGGCATGTGGGGCGTTAAATTGCAATCTCTCTGCAGAACAAGTTCTTATCAAGTAAAGAAAGATGAGGTGCCCCTCTCACTGATAGAAAAAGTAAAAACATTTATCGCTCTGCTTACCAGGTGCCCAGGATGCAATTCTTCCATCTTTGATTGACAGTGTGACCCCTACTGCGATGCACATCAGTTTCCCTGGGTAGGACAACATGATTGTGCATTTATTTGCCACCTGCTTTCCATAGAAGCGGGTGGAACCCAGGAGCCGACTACGAAGCCGAGCCAGGTCAGGACATCAGTGTGCACAATCTGAAACTGCTTCCCAGGCCACGTGGTCTACTTCAGACGACAAAGACACGATTAACCGAGGTGGCTCTGTGATCCTTCGGAAAACACAAAGCAAGAGTCTAAACATAGCAGGGCACACAGGAAAGGCACGTGGGCCACGCGATACAGTATTTGGCAAGTCACCTGAGCCCCGGATGTCCCTTCCCCGACGTTAGCATGGAAAATAGAGAGTTCACAACCTTTTTGCTATACTTGTTAAAGGTGAGTTGCTTATATACTTCAGTAAGATTTGCCAAGCCACATATCTCTCTGGCAGGCAGACTAATAGAAATTCGTTGACTTGAATTGTTTTGTACTGTATTCCTTCACTAATCAACCCGTTCCATAAATTCTACCTTTGTCTTCAACGTGGTAGCATAGCTAACAGGGACCTTGCTACTGGGGGCCAGAGGGCCCCCCTTGTTGCTTCTCCCGTCCTAGCTTGCCCAGCCTTCCCGAGACACATGTCTGGGAGGCAAGGGCCATTATTCGTGGAAACCTTCTTCTTATTTCATTAAATAATTTATTCTGAAGGCATTCCCCCCCCCCATTGTATGTGTAATTGATTAAAATTGGCTACAGTAAAATTAGGAAACATTAAAATCTAAAAGCATTATGGTAAAAACAAAACAAAATACTCAACTTCTAAATTTATCTTGGAGTATTCTCCCAATTAATTTATATCTCAAATGAAAAATAATGTATAGCCTGAGGTTTTTTCTCCCCTAAGTAAGAAACACCTTTGTATAGATGTCCATAGGTGTGTGTTAGTATAGGGGTGTGTGTGCATGCAGGGGAATTGGGGTTCTCCCCAACACTGATGTTAACTCAGCCCTGGCTGGTGTGCCTCAGTGGACTGAGCGCCAGCCTGTGAACCAAAGGGTCACCAGTTCGATTTCCAGTCAGAGCAAGTGCCTGGGTTGCGGGCCAGGTCAGGTCCCCAGTAGGGGGCGCATGAGAGGCAACCACACGATGATATTTCTCTCTCTTTCTCCCTCCCTTCCCCTCTGTCTAAAATACATAAATAAAATCTTAAAAATAAAAATCACTTAGCTTCAAACCTTTAATTTTAGAGGTAGGGAAACTGGTCTCAGAGTAACAGGATGACTCTCTTAAGGTCCCACTGCCTCTATAATATAACAGAGCCCCGACGAGACCAGCTTCAATGGTTTTCGTCTTTTGAGGGGTCGCTTTATCTAGTGTATAGTATATGCACAGCTTTGGCTTTGTTTTAAACTGATTTCTAAAAAAAATCTTTCTCCTATTAGATTTTAACAAGCATGGTGACCAATCATCCTGGTTTGCCCCAGACTCACAGGGTCCCTGGGACTCAGGATTTTAGTACGAAAGCTGGAAAAGTCCAGAAACACCAGGATAAGTTGGCGACCCTGTTTACAAGGGTTTGCTGCTCTTCACGGATGATGTCATCTCACGTTTCTTGGTGATCGGTGGCTTCTGGCCCAGGCTCCCTGAAAGGAAACAGGTGACTATTCTGTGGCAAAGAATCGGCAAACTGTGACTTTCCTCTGGGTTGTGAGCAGGATTTAGATCCAATTCACTGTCTCTCCAGGCCTGGCCACTTCCTTCCCCATCCTCCCTGGTCACTATGGTGTCTGTCAAACTTCGTATTAATTGGTAGGACTGACTTCTGAACAACGCATTTCACCATGTGCCATCAAGCACTGTGACTCTGATTTCATGTGGAAAGATTTTACCTCATTAAAGCTTATATGACCCTTGAAGGCAGGAGGTCAGATCTCTGTGTCCAGGCAGGTGAAGTTCATGGCCCCGGGAGCCAGCCTACGTTAGAATCCTGGTGCTCTGCGCTTTGATAGCTAGGTGCTCCGGGCAAGTCTCATAACCTCTGTTTCTCAGTTTACTCTGTAAAGTGGGGGATAATAGTACCCAGCCCATAGGGGTCTTGTGAGAATTAACTTAGTTGGTATCCACAGAGCGAGGACAGTGGCACGCGATACGTGACACATTAGCTTAAGAGTAAGGTCTCAGTAGGTTCTATGCTTGTTGACTGGGTTGAATGCTTATTCATGTGGCGAATTCCCTTACCTTTAACTTCCACTTGTAAGCTGTGCGCTTTAAAAGTGCATGTCGTTGCAGAGAACGTTCCTCACTACCCAGGCTGTTAAAGGATTCCAGCTGAATTCTAACTGCAGTGGGGCTGGCCTCGAAATGGAATCTTTAAGCACAATGCCATCTGAGGGTGTCTGCTTGAAGATTACCCTTCATAAGTAACGCTTTAACATCTTTGAACTGACCAGTTAGTGTAAGTATGTTATCAATCAAAAATGGTTTAAAAGCACATTAAAATGACAACTAATTTCATTTTAGTGGAATAGATCTTTATTACATTTGATGCATAATTTGAATTTTATGGCAGAGATAAAAAAGTTAACTCTGATAGGTAACTGAAATAGAATATATGATTCACAGGAACTTAACTTTTAATTTTTTGTAAACCTTGGTGTAATTAATTAAACATTTCTTACAGCAGAATCGCACAATTGAACAAACCTATGAGCTCCCTGAGTGTTAAAGCAAATCAAGCTATTTCAAACCTTATTTAAAGAATAAAACTATTCTCCCTGGCTGGTGTAGCTCAGTGGATTGAGCATCGGCCTGCAAACCAAAGGGTTGTCAGTTTAACTCCCCAGTCACGGCACATGTCTGGGTTGTGGGCCAGGTCCCCAGTACGGGGCGCGTGAGAGGCAACCACACATTGATGTTTGTCTCCCTCTCTCCCTCCCTTCCTCTCTGTCTAAAAATAAAATAAAATCTTAAAAAAAAAAAGAAGAAGAAGAAAACTATTCAACTTGTAGTGGCTTATACATTCCTGACTTTGGGCAAAGGAATCCATACTATCTTTGGAGGGTGGATGAACAATTTCTGCAGTGTAGAATCATGTTCCTTTCTCTTCGCCTACCCAGCCAGCCATGATGACAGCCTACATTCATGTTGTGGTTTTGATACTTACCTGCCCAGCGCTCTTTACCCCCTTCCTCTGTTAATGGAGCCCCTCCTCATTCTTTGGGTAGGGCTCTATGCTCCTGTGTAGCTGTGCTCGGTGCTGCTGTTCACAGGCCCCGCCTCCCCAAACACTGCGGTGGCCCCTGATCAACCTGGGTCCTACTCTCCATGTGAGTTTCCTGTGGCTGCTGTAACAAAATACCACCAACCAGGTGGCTCGCCACAACAGAAACGTATGCTCTCACAGTTCTGGAGACTAGAAGCCCAAAGTCAAGGTGTTGGCAAGGCTGGCTCCTTCTGGGGGCCCTCCGAGGGAATCTGTTTCACACCTCTCACCTGGCTTCTGGCAGTTGCTGACGATCCTTGGCATTCCTTGGTTTGTTGATGTATCACTCCGATCTGGGCCTCTTTAAACACATGGTGTTCTCCCTGTGTGTGCATCTCTGTGTGTAGATGTCCCTCGTCTTCTAAGGACACCGGCCATTGGATTAGGGCCCATTCTAATCCAAGGTGTCCTCATCTTCACATGATTATACCTGCAAGACCCTATTTTCAAACAAGGTCGCATTCACAGATACCAGCTGTTAGGACTCGAACATGTCTTTTTAGAGGACATGCTTCAACTCACAACACTTACTTTCTCATAGCGATTAGTCCAACCTACTCCAGTATGCTCTCACCTTAATAAATGACATCTGCAAAGATCCTATGTCCAAGCAGGGTCACGTTCTGAAGTACTGGGGTTAGGGCTTGAACATATAAATTTTCCTTGGGGAGAGAGGGTGAAATTCACCCCCTGACAAGGGGTTACCAAACAATACAGTTACTCTCCCTCATTCTCAGTTCTCTGTTGCTCTTTCTTCATTTATCTTAGAAAAGTTTGAAATGTATAGATTTCTGAAAAGTATGAACATGCCTGAGGAGGGACAAGGACATTTTCCACACGTTAGCAAAGCTTATAGAATTTTGAGTTTTGTCTGAAAATGACAGCTGAGGCTGAGAATCTCGGTGATCAGATAGACAATTCTGTTTCACCCCGACTTTGTGCATCCGTGTGAATAAACCATATGTTCTATTTGGAATCAGTGACAATACCTCATTTTCAGCTGTGTGCCACTGTGAAGTCAAATGTAGTGCTGTCTTGGGACTGGAGGGACCCAGCCGGCACAAGGTTTGTGAGAGGAAACCAGAAACGAGGGAAGGGGCGACCCTTTTCTCTAGTGGTTGCTGTGGCAGCAGGGCTCTAAGCTCCAGGACTCATCCAATCATTGCCCCATATCCCGCCTAGGAAGTGGCTGTTAAAATCCTGTTGATATTTGCAGAGACGACGTGCAGAGTGGCCAGCAGATGGCACCAAAGCTGAGTTTACATCCCGATGGTCTGGTTCCAACGCTGGCGTAGTCCGGAGGCCTGGCAAGGTGCTGCTTCTGACACTTCGCTCCAGTCCTGGCCATTGCCCACATCCTCTCGGGGACTACAAAGCTCCCAGAGAAACACGGCTACTTTCACAGGGGGCCTTTGAAGAGCATGGTGTTGGTTGGGGGCGGGGCGGAAACCCTTGTGTTAGGCATACGTGGGTTGTGGTTAATTTTTGCCATCTGTCTCGATAACACGCAAAAACTCAGCCTCTTCCCTGCCAACAGTGCCACTCCATGTGTGACAGCGCAGAGTCGAGGGGCATCAGGCAGCTGTGGTGTTGGCCCTGTCCATCCCTGGCCCTGGAAGCGTCACTGCTCCGCGCAACCGGTGGAGCCTGTCCTCTTTGGAGCTCCTCCAGCTCAGCTGTCCCCACCCGCCTGTGGCTGCTGCTCTCTGGGCAGTTCTTCATTCATAACAGCTCCCTCGGGCTGGGAGGCGGAGACATGAAGGGCCGCTAAGGCTCAGTGTTGACTTTGGCAGAAAGGCTGGAAGGAGCGAGGTTGAAACCAATGGCTTAAGTGCAGGGAGGGGATTCTCTGCGTTGCCCCCCTCTTCCAGCCGGAGTCAGAGCCCTCGCGTCCTGCCTGGTGGCACCAGTTGGTGCTTTAAGAGCATCAAAGACAGACTGACATTTCTCCCCCTTGGTTTCCAAGGTCAGGAAGAAAAGCCAAATGTGGGGCTGGTCTCACCGTCTGGCCTGGGCTGATCTGGAAATTTTGCTTTAGGATGGACTCATTGTTATGGTTAACAGTTATGGTGCGGCTAAGTCACTTTACGGACCTATAGGTACCTCTGTTCTCTATAAAATGGGAGGACATCTTCTCAGAATAATGTAGAGCTGGGCGAGTGGGTTTTGCCACCCCAGCACTTCTCAGGTTTCCATCCAGCTCTGCTGCTCTCTGTGAACTTGAACCACTCTAAGCCTGGACCATCTTTTCAGCAGGGAATGAGGGAAATACACTGGGGCTGAGGCTGGGGAGAGATCTGGATGGGACTTACCTGCTGGGGATCAGGCCCTGCATTCGCGTGGTGGCACGTGATTTTTTTAAAAACTGGAATTATGTGGATCCGACTCATGCTTTCTGGGTTTGTGTGGGCAAGACAGAATCTAGCCAGAGCAGATTCTAGAGAACAGAACTGGTTCCACCATTTGTCATGTGAGACAAATCAACAGTAGCTTGTCAAAAAAATGTACAGAGGACTAGAGTCTTGGGAAACCACACTATGATGTTAATGACTTAATTTAGTTTTGTGAATCCCTGCAGACATGCATTGTGACTTTAAATTGGAACCTTCTCACAATGCTGTATCTACCTGTGTAGGTTAACCTCAGGGAAGGCTGGAGGGTTTAAGAGGTTTCTTCCAACTAAAGTTGATCTAAACTCAAATCTCAAGCGGACAGGCCAACCACTGACTTCTTCCCAAAACTAACCTGATTTGGTTGCTCATTGTGAGTTCTCTTGTGTAATGTTCCCCTCATTTTCTAGGACCTGATTTCAAATTTTACAGTCGTTCTCCTCCCCACCCTCCATTCTGACACATAGTAGGCACAACAAAAATTGGTTCAACAAACCAATGGGGTGAAATTCTAAATATGGTGAAGAGGGGGGCAGCTCCAGGGATGAGTCAAATTAGGCTCTACTTAGTCATTTGATGTTTCATGGGAGCCTTTTAAAATGAAGAGTCTAGAGCTTTCCTGAGTCAGTGGTCTCTCTGGGAGCCTGATGAAATTTTCGACCCTCTCTTAAGATATTGCACTTAAACACAACGTTCTATAAAAATTCCGGAGAGTCCTCAAACTCAGGTCCATCCCTGGTTAAGAATCTCACTGTAAACCTCTGTCTCTCCTGTGTTCCTTGATATGAACGGACAAACTTAAAGAGAAGGGTGCTGTGTTCGTGGTTTGAGGCAGCTAGAGATGGGCTGTCAGTGTCTTATTATTTTGATGAGTTCCCTCCCCTTCCCCCTCAAAGATGTGCAGAACATTCTAGAGTGAAGAGAGGAAGACAGAAAGAATGGTATCCAATCTTTAGGGCTTTTTTTTTTTTGACCGACTTTTAAGTTGTCAATTGGAGGTACAAATGTTAATTTTTTTGTACATCAAGAAACGAATGTCCTTCTCAGGGCGATTTGATCAGAAACCCTGAATAGTTCAGAGTGTAGATATTGCTGTGTGTTCTGTGCCCGCATCTGCTGAAAATGAGCTCCAACATAAAGTTGTTTTTAGAATAATCATGTATGTTTTCCTGTTAACACTGACAAATTACATTCCCCCCTGTAATGCCTAGAAATGTCTAAACGAAGACGCTGCGCTGATGTAGCTTTCAGGCTTGCATCTAGCTCCTGCTCCCAGCTCTGCACAACGGCTTATAGATCGCTTTCTGTGTGCACTCAGATATGTCTGTTTTCCAGCTACTGTCCTGCAAATACTCAGCTTGGAAACAGGGTGTGTAAGAGATGGCAGTGAGTTCAGATCACGCTCCCAAATCATCCCATGTGGAAAGACTCGCACCAGGAAGCACACCCACTATTTCTTCCACCAATTCAGCTTTGAACCAGCTTAAGCCAGTTTGATGCCATTTGTAATCAAGTTCAGCAGAGTTACTTTAAAGTCATGCTCAATCATTTTACAGGCTAAGCGGTTTCAGACTGTAGGGTATTACTTTCCGGGGAGGGAAGGGATGGTAGTAGGGTTCTAGGATTCATAAGTTACATATATTTCTTGTACAGTATCTTTTTTAGAGTAAGGTTTTGTGCAGGCAGGCTGTAAAGCAAATCACACGGAACTGGAAAGAGCCCCAGGTAAACTTTCCAGTGTTCCAGATGCCCTGATTTGTTTGAAACTCAGGTTTCTTCCTCTCTCTGTGGGCATGTTGGACCCTGAGTATTGGGGCAGATTTCTGCTTTCAGATGAGCTGTGAGCACTATGGTGCATGAGGCTTCCACGAACCCGAACCCGAGGGGCCATCTTGGTAGGGGGCGACTTTGCTCTCCCTCCCCCAACGGGCTCAGTAAGAGGCAGACACAACAAAGCACATCTTTAAGGAAAGAACCTCGGGAGGTGTTGCTATTTGCAATTTTTTTTTCCCCCCACAGGGGGAGGAGGGTAGAATATTGTGGCTGGGAGTTGTCCTGGTCAAGGAAACCCATAGTTCTTTAATTAAATCTCCACTTTCTTTTCTTCTTTCTTTTTTTTAAAAAAAGATTTTATTTATTTTCAGAGAGGGAAAGGGAGGAAGAAAGAGGAGAGAAGCATTGATGTGTGGCTGCCTCTTGTGTGCCCCCTACTGGGGACCTGGCCCACAACCCAGGCATGTGCCCTAGACTGGGAATCGAACCGGTCACCCTTTGGTTCACAGGCCGGCACTCAATCCACTGAGCAACACCAGCCAGGGCTAAATCTCTATTTTTGCAAAAGATTATGACCTGTCCAAAAGATGTTATGCTTCACTTTTGAGTGCTACAGAGGACAGGAGGCCTGCTCTCTTCATTGTGTTTTTATCAGAAGCATTTATCACACTGCCCTAACTCTTACTCCTTATTAAAATTTCCATACGGCATTTTTAACAGACATAAAGTAAATGCCTTGTCTTATTGCAATTTTTTTTTATCAAAGTGAAATTCACAGGAGATAAAATTGACCATTTTAAAGTGAACAATTCAGTGGCATTTAGTGCATTCACGGTGGTGCGCAGCCACCACCTCTATCTGGTTCCAAAACAGTTTTGTCATCCCGCGAGGACATCCTGTACCCATTAGGCCTTGCTCTCCATTTCCCCCTCTCTCCAGACCCTGGCCAACAGCAGTCTGCACCTGCCTCTGCGGATTTATCTATTCTTATATTTCATGTAAATGGAATCATACAATGTGTGGTCTTTTACGACTGGCTTCTTTCACTTAGGGTGATGTTTTCAAGGTTCACCCATGCTGTGGCCTGTATCAGAATTCCATTCCTTTTTGTGGCTGAGGAATATTCCATCGCATGGGTGGAACACATTTTGTTTATCCCTTCATCTACTCATGGACATTTGGGCTGTTGCTACCTTTGATTGGCTGCTTTGTTTTGGAATTAGACACACGAACATGGGACATTCATGCAGCAACTCATGTGACGGCAGCCTTCTTTTGTGAAAGCATCACTTCTGAGTACACAGAGCAAGGGAGTGTTGCTAATTCCAGAGACAGACAGAAAGAGAAGGAAGTTCCTGTTAATTGGCAAGTCAGTGAATGGCTGTGCCTAACCGCCCCTGGACTCATCTTGGCTCTCAGGATTAATTAGATAAGGGATAACATATACCACTTAGCAATATTTCTAACTGCCTTGCGTCACAGTTATCATTTTTAAAAATCATCAGCAGTTCAGTAGAACTTAAACATGGCCTTTCATGTGTGTACTTACCCGCCACATTTGTCTTTAGTTCAATAGATATTTTTTCAACTCAACACTCCTTAAGCAATCCACAATGAAATTCTACAAATAAACCGCCTTTCCTGTCACTCATGGAGACAGAAAGTCAAAAATGGAGTTTTAGGCCCCAGATTTTGTTACTCTAATGGTGATATTTTTCAGTGTGTGTTGTATTCCATCCAGGGCCTTACCACTGAGAACCCCCCCTTTTTTTTTTGAGGAAAAATAGGAGCTGACCTATCTTCCCCCATTAAATTTTGATATGTTCTTTGCTTTCATTTAAAATATCTGGACTCAGCGCTTTTAGAATGCTTTTCGTTTTCTGACCCAAATGAGAAAGGTGCCCCGATGACAGCCAGTTAAGCAGACCACATGCTCAGACTCAGACGTGGCTTTGGGACCAATCTATCTCAGTTAATCTGAATGAAGTGTGTGCTGGCCATTTGTGAGAGCATCGCTGAAATTTTTAGGGATGTGTCCACCGGAAGCTCAGGTAGGGGTGCACAGAATTGCACCTGTGTCTGCTGCGTCCAGAGGGAGCCCTCAAAGAGTCTTCCTCATCTCCCTAAGTCTTGGTGATTTTGCAGCGTGCGTTCTAGGCCCAGAGATTGCAGACCTCATGAACCTCAAGGGGGTTTGCTTGCTACTGGTAATAGATTGTGGTTTGCAAACTTACTGCTTTCAGAAGATTCCTAACGTGGACTTGGATATATGGGTTCATGTCAAATTCCAGTGGAGAAGTAAGGAATAGCGCTCTCCCTCACCTCTAGCCTCGGGTTCCAGTTTCTAGTTTATGACAGATGATAAGAGGATAACAAAAGAAACAAATGTTCTTAGAGCAATAGAAACATTGCACGGGAACACAATGAAATGTCATTTATTTTTAGTGAACCTTCTCACCATCCCTTTGGGTTCTCCTCACGCCGACTCTCAGTTCATCTTTTGCTTAGGCGCCCATAAGCAAGGGGCTACGGGTGATTTGGAAGCTGTATCCTTGGTTCTGGGCTCTACCACATACCATCTGCCTCGTACTGAGCAAGTATCAACCTCTCTGAATGTCAGCCGTCCTCACCTGTAAAATGACAATAACTCCTTGGAGTTACTGTGGGGGTTAACTAAGGTCATACATGTAAGGTCATACACATAAAATGCTTAGCTCGGTCCTAGCTACTTAAAAAAAGGTATAGTAAAAAGTGCTTACCATTTAAATAAACACCGAACATGCCACTCAACTTCAGTCCTTTGAGAAAAACATTTTGGGATCTGAAACATATGAGATGGTTTCTAATTGTGTTCATCTCACCAGATAACTGTGAGTCCTACAATAACGAGAGTGGCCTTATATCCCAGAGCAACATAATATTGATAAATGAAGCAATCCCAAGTTCAAATGAAAAATTTGCTTTGCTGGAGGAGAAGGTGCCAGAGTCTCCAAGGCAGGATGAGCGTGTCTGAAATTGACTGAAATTGACTGCTGAGAAATAGGATGCCATGGGCAAGAACGACTGCTCAGGAATTAAAAAGTTAGGGTTCACCATGATTACTATCCATTACTTAGGTCGACCTAACAGCGAGAATTTACCTCCTTGATAATTCACATACGTGTACAACAGACATTTATAGAATTCCCAAGACCAGCCACGCTCAGTACCGATACCAGGGAACAGATTCCCTGTCTTCCAGAAGCTCGTGGTCTAACTTCGTGCAGAACACAGTGGGAGCTCAGAGGCGGGGTGCCGAAGGCTCCCTGGGGTGGGAGGTTCACGAGCTGAAGTGTGGGGTGGGCATCCTTCCAGTGAATTGTCTGTCTGCCGAAGAGAGCTCAAGCAGTTTTTGTTCGTTGTAACCAAAAGAGCATTAATTAGAAGAGATGTTGAGGGAGGCAAAGTTGATTGACAGAGGAGCTTGAAGTGAACAAAGTGATCCCCCCACCCCAAGAAAAAGGTGAGAAAATAAATTCTCCATCACTGAGGAGGGGTGTGGGCTGGAAGCTGATGGCCAGAAAGAGAGGCGGCGGAGTTAGAGAAACGCGAGCATTTGGTGTTGCTGGTGTGTGAAAAGGCAGCCTGGGGTGGCTACAGAGGAAGTGGGCAAGGTGGGAGGGGCCACTCGGACGGGTCGCGGGCTCCCTCCATCGGGGACTGGAAATCACAGGCAGGCTTTACACACAGGAACTACGGGGTTGGATGTCCGGGCACTGGCAAATTTTCGTTTTGATTTTAGAAAATTGCTCTGGCTTCATTAGTTTCCCTCTCTCTCTCTTTGCCCACCTGCATGCCCAATAAGATAATTGGGCGATGAAAACTAAATGGTGGTTTCTCTCCCTTGCACTGGAGTGACTGCAGCTTCGCAAAACGTCTTCCCATCTGCTCCTCCCAGGAGTGGTGCAGGCTGAGAGACCTAGGAATGGGCTTTTGAGCTCTGAGGAGGGAGGCCACCTCCGGGACAGTGCTGTTAACTGGATTTATGTGACCCATGGTGGGTGTGTAGGTATAAGATCAAATGTTATTTGTGTGACACTTTGCTTTCTTAGAAGCAGGTCACTTACTATAAGGCATTTGTTGATCCCTTCATAAGGAATTTTTAAAAAATTTAAATTGCCCCCTTGTGCATGCTCCCAAGTGGCCTGTCAGTGTTGAGTGCACATTGGATATTTGTGGTCATCAAAATTTGGAGTCCAGTCATCCCAGAGATGTGAGTCTCTCCAGAAATGTTCCACTATGGGCCTAGGTGCAATGGGCCTGGGTTCTGCCGGGTGAGTGCAAGGCAAGGGGAGAGCAAGCAGGGAGTTAAGGGTATTTACAAGAAAGTGTTTCTAGCGCGGGGCCACAGAATTTAGACTGGGCAAGGAAGTGAGAGCGGGATGGGGCTATGGAAAATGAAAAAATGGTCAGCCCAAGGGATTGTACCAGGTCTTTGCTAGAGAGGGAGGCTAGGGAAGGTGAGCGGGAAGATGGGACGGGATGGTCGACATTGACGTTTTGGAGGCGGCGCTGTTGTTGGCGATGATTCCAGTTGGGAGGCTGTGGTGAAGTAAAGGAAAAGATGACCGAAGCTAAGATTAAAAGAAAAAAAAAATGGGGTGTTCCGCGAGTGGGGTGGGTCATCCGAGGGGACATTGAAATCACTGTGAATAGTTACAATGGCAGTGGGAGGAGAAAGGGGATAGACAAATGCCAAAGCCATCAGTGAGAGGGGAGGGGCGACCAGGAGGCTAGTAGGTGAGAACCATAAGGAATAATCAAGCCTGATCGTGGACTCTCTATTCCGCAAACCTGCAGGCTTTGTGCGATGTCGAAGTGCAGAAGGAAAAGCAGCCCCCACTTGACCGTGGCTCATGGTCATGTAATAGAATGATCATTGTACAACATGCTCACCTGTCTGAATGGTGCCCTCTGAACTTCCTCAGAGGGTGACCTTGACTTCAGGGGAGGCGTATGATTAGAGGACCAAGAAGGAAATGTTCTGAGAAGAGGCCGAGCACTTCGGGTGTGTGTTGATAATGGACTTGAGTGGAAGGGTTGGCTCTAAGGGCAGTGAAGTGATGGGTGGTTTTGCAGGGTGGCTGCATGGAGTAGAATGTTGAACCTCGCCTGGCGCTCGCTACAAATGGAGTTGCCCCATGTAAGAAGCACAAATCGACAGCATCCAACTTTGTGAGTTTGGCCTTGTGCTCCTACTAGGAGCCACGGTGTGTTTTCTTTCTCTCCGGCATCATGACACATCTTTTTCAACAGATCATACCTTGGACTTTTCGCTGGGGCCGAACCTCATTAGTTCTGGGGGTGACCCTAGGAACCTTAGAGCCAAGCCCTAGGGATGCTACGAGGCCTGTGTTTAATTCATGCCACTCAAATGTGCCCCCCATCACTGCTTTTGGGTAACATGGCGGCAGACTGCCAAAATCTTAACGTTATTTACATAGATTCCCTGCCTTGTTCCAGAAAAGATATAACCCCCCCTATAATAATGTATTTAGTTTAACAAGATAAAGAAGGATGAGTAAAGAAATTAGGGTCAAAGGAGAATAAGGGCATGAGAAAGCCAATGAAGGCCAAGGTTAGGGCAGCACATAAAGCACCGTGGTGAGGTGGCGGGCATGCGACTAAGGGGCTCTGAGCCCCTGAAGCTCGGGGACAACCAAGAGTTGTGGCACCTAGGAGATGAAAACAAACCAATGTTGCAGAGAAGCACAGCCATCTTCGTTACGGAGAGCTAAGACATTTCTCCCGCAGGTCTTCAATGAGAGGCTATCCTCAAAAATGTTCATATAGCATATGTACTAATGTAGAATATGAGCCCCTCAGGGTTGTTTCTCACGGTATCTTTCAATGTAGGTCAAGAGTATAGTGAAAAAGCACACTTTAGTAAAAGCTTTTATAGGGGAAGCGAAGTGGCTCCCTTTTTCTTCGAAGGGCCCGGCTGACCCAAAGGGCTGCATTTAAAAGGAAAGAATGGACACCCGGCAGTCCTCCATCAGTGTTACTTCTTGTCATGCTGAGTGAAGGCTGGCAGTGAGCTTGATGTTCTGTCCCCTGACACACAGCAGTGTGGAGTTGATAGGGTGGGAGTCCTTTTCAGAAAACCGGAGGGCTAGACCAGGGCTTGCAGAAAAGTTAGATTGCATTTAATGCAGGTAGGTATGTAGGGTCTAGTCCTATGAATGACATGTCTGTGTCCAAGGGCATGTGTGCTTTATTGATAGACCTGTCAAACTGTCCTCCCAGAAGGCTGTGTCAGGGCCCATTCCCATCCGTGCTGTCTAAGTGTGGGAAGTCCTGCTTTATGGAGTGGTTATCCAATGCTGGTGGCAAGCTTTATTTCACATTTTTATTAATTCTCTCCCTTAAAGCAGAACAGAGTCGCCGACAGTACTCTCTTACACTGTGGGTGGATTCTTTCTGCAGTAACCTGGCTTTTCTACACAGGCACTGGTTGCCCAGGGCTGCCGGAACAAAGCGCTGCGAACTGTGGGGTTGAGTGACAGAAAGGTGACATCTCCCAGCACTGGCGATCGGAGTCTGAGATCAAGGTGGCGGGAGAGCCAGGCTCTCTCCGGCAGTGCTAGGGAAGGCCTGTTCCCGGCCTCTCTCCCCCTGAGCTTCTGGGGGGTCCTCGCTTCAGGCAGCAAAACTCCAGTCTTCACAGAGCAGCCTCCCTGTGCGCATGTCTATGTCCAAGTATGTCCTTTTTTATAAGGACACCAGTCCCATTGGATTAGGGGCCTGCCGTACTTCGTCATGACCGTATCTTAATGAATTCTATCCGCAAAGACTCTGTTTCCAAATAAAGTCCCATTCTGAGGTGCTGGAGGCTAGGACTTCAACCTATCAACATTTGGACTGGGGACCTGACTCAATCTAAAACAGTAAGTGTAACAAATAAACACATCGCTCTGAAACACACAACAGAAGAGTTCCTTTTCCCACTCTGGGCGGCAGACCTTCCGCAACCCCTGTGTCTAACTGCACGCCCCTCTTTTGTTTCAGTCACCCGGAGACAGACATTTAGTGCTTTTTCTTTCCAGTGAATTGAGATGAAACCCAGAGTTCAGACCAAGCAAAACCAGGTAAGAATTCCCAAGAGAGTCCTACCTGCCCAGTAGGGCTCACGTGGTCCTAGCATGCAAATATACAGAGCTCAGAGGGACGCTTCTGCTGAGGTCTTTATGACAACAACAAAAGTGTGAGTTGAGATGAACAAGCAATCTAAGAAAGCACTGACTATGTGCTAGGCTCTGACCTAAGCGCTCGACATGTAGAAACTCACCCAATCCTCACAATAACCCTACAGGATGGGTTCTGTTCATGACTCTAACAGACAAGTTGTCAGAGCCATGTGCAGTTCCGGACCCTTAGCTGGTGGCTGAGCCCAGCTCTCTTTTCCCCTCTCTACTCGTTATAACTTATGTTTAGCAATAAAAACTTAATTTCACAACCAGCTGCTAGTGCTGGTTGGAAAGTGGTTCAAGAAATCATGACCACGCACAGCTGGGTATTTATACAGGGCTAGCTAAACAAGTCCTTGGTCATATCGAAGTTCTCTTTTAAAATGAACTCTAATATGTGGAAATAAATGAAGACCACCCAAATGAGAACGAGCAAAGGCTATTTATTCAAAGCTTTGCTGCAGCCAGAGAGGCAGCCTCTGACGCTGGCTTCTGGCTGAGGCTCCAAGGCAGGCAGAGGAGTAGAAAAGTTTTACAGTGAAAAACCAAGTGCTGCCCTGGCTGGTGTGGCTCCGTGGATTGAACGCCGGCCTGCGAAGCAAAGGGTCGCCGGTTCGATTCCCCAGTCAGGGCACATGCCTGGATTGCGGGCCAGGTCCCCAGTAAGGGGCGCATGAGAGGCAACTACACATTGATGTTTCTCTCCCTCTCTTTCTCCCTCCCTTCCCCCTCTCTAAAAATAAATAAATAAAATCTTAAAAAAAAAAAAGAATCAACCAATGAATGCCTCAGTAAGTGGAATCACAAATCAGTGTTTCTCTCCCCCTTCTTCTCTCTCCAAAATCAATAAAAATTAAAAAGCAAAAACCCCAAAACAAAAAAACCCCCAAAAAACCAAGAGCTGAGCTTTCTAATGAGTAGCATCCAAAGCTGTGCTTAAGCCAAACATCTGGTTAGAGCGTGATTGCAAATAGGTGTGTTTGCGTAGGTGCAGGTGAAGTTGGCCCGAAGTCAGGTGGCTTGAACTGAGATGACCCAGTGATCACCGCTTTCAGCTTTGTACCTCGTGCCAGGAAGACACTGACTTAATGATTTACAAATTGATTTTTAGTTGGGAGAAAACATGATTGAGGTTTATCTTTTTCTTTTTTCCTTCTATCCAGGACAAAGTTCCCCACACAATTGAGATGATTTCATTCTGGTTGTTACAAGAGGGAGAATATTCATTGGTGAGGGGACATCTCCAAGAAGAGGGAGAAAAACTGTGGTTTAAAAAAAATAAGGGCGTCATTGAGGGAGGGTGGAGGTGGCTCATGGCTTGGAATGTGTTCGAGAAAGGTGGTCCTTGTGGTCAGTCTTTCCTCTGCTTTCCAGTGGCACAGGGCTCAGGGAAAGTTCGACATTGTCATTTGCAACCTACGTCCTTTGCGATGAAAAACTGAGTACTGATGCTTTTCTGGTACTTCCAATTCCAAGTGTCTGGACATCCTTCAGAAAGGTGCAAACATTTCCACACAGTTGCCATAATATATATTTTTTAAATGTGGAATGATACTGTTTCCTAGAAAGTCAGTTCTAGCATCCGCATTATCTTGCCAGCAAATGAATCCTTTGTTTCCAAATGTGGAGTGATTAAACCTTTCCCCCAACATGTAATGATTTCTTTACAAACACTATCTTCATAATTAGCATTTCTTTAGAATGGAATGAAAGTAATTATGGTTAAATTCACGAATCTTTTCTTTATCATGGTTTTAACCAGAGTTTACAGCTCTAAAATTATGGGTGCAACAAATTCAAATTTCTTTGAAATTAAGGTATTTTAATTCTCCTTGTCTCTTTAGATGAGTCATCACCTATTCGACTTGAACCTCTGGGACATTCACAAGGACGTCAAATTAGCCAAAGGTATTGGGTGACAGTGACTAACACATCACTGGCCTGGGAGTCAGTTCAGAAAGCTCTAGTGCCTCATCTCTCTTCGATGGGGATTACTGCAGCGGCATAACGTAACGTTTAGTTCACGCCCATGTTGGGAATCAATGTGTCCTCATCTGGCACAGGTCTGACAGCTGAATGCCCACAGGTCCACCCTTCTGAAATTAAGGAAGGGGCTTATTGCCTCTAGTAAACCCAGGTGAAAGGAGGCACACAGACACCTGGATCTTGTGAATGCCTCGGCTTCATTTCTCAGGCAGGCACGCGGGGGCTGCAATGAGCTCGCTGGCTGCCAAGTGCCAAGGCTCGGCTCCTTCAGAGCGCCACGCCCGTGACCACGTGATGTGGTGAGAGTGGAGAGTGCATGGTGTGCACGACAAAGGGGCCACGCACTGAACCTGACAAGCTCAAGGGGGGCCCTGCGTGGGGGGCCTTGCAAACTCAGAGACCTAAAGTAACCACATAGGCTGGTCTGAAATGAAAACTGCTTAACTAAAAGCAGGTCATGGCGGGTAGTCCTGTCCTCGGCCGGTATCTTCCTTGAGAAGGGTCAGTCTTTACCTTAAGTGAGCCTGTCTATAGATAGTCTTTTTGCCCCTAAGATAACATGCCTTTGGAATGTCAGAGTTAGCCCCTTTTCCCAGACCCCTCGGGGCACAGCCTCCCACCGAAGCATGAGACCACAGAGCCCCTCGTTGCCCTCTTGTTCCCCGAATACCCTCTCTGTGTGCTGTAAACGCTCATGATTAACTATCCTCTACCCTCCAATGTAAAAAAAGTATGTGTTCCTCTGTTATACTTTTTATCCAGTCTCAGAGATTTCCCCACCTGCTTTCTCCCGCCTCCCTAATTTATCAAAGGTGGATTTCATGTAACCTCCTTACGCCTTCCCCTTTGATTCTAATGTATAAAATAAATGGTAAAACTGCCATTTTCTGGATCATTTTCTCAATCTGTTGAGATTTTGCTTCCTTGGCAATTGTTGTCAGTTTGGCTCAAATAAACTCATAACAATTTTCATAGATTTGGATGTTTGTTACAGTGACAATGGTGTGTGAAAACTCTGAAGTCCTCAGGGGAGAGGGGGAGGGAGAGGGAGGGGCGGGGGGTGGGGGGAGAGGCACCAGAGAATGAGATCCTGTTTGTATTTGAAACAGAGCAAATGTTTAACAAGTGGTTTGATGTGTTCAGCTGCACTGGGTTAGAAGCTGAGATGCAGAAGCTTAAGTATTGGCCCATCGCTCGTGTTATTTTTATTTTTTATTTTTTTACTTTTTGTAGTATTTATTTTATGCTGAATGTACTCCTGGGCTGTAAGTTTTTGTTTCTTCAGTTTCTCCTGGGATATCATTTTCTTTTGAGCAGCCTCCTCTTCCGGTTCAGGAACAACCTGCTCTTTTTCAGCAGGACCATCTTAGCGTGGCAGGGGGGGCCCGTGTGTGGATTGACCCGCCCGTGAATTCTGTGCGGCATCTTGGGAGCTCTGTCCACCTGGATGTGCTCAACGACCAGAGAGTCTACACCTGCACCCCTAAGTTCAGCATTACTATCGGCGTTTTTAATTCTGTGCAGCAAACATTAAGCACTCCTCTTGGGTCACCGACCTTGTGCCCAGCCCCACTCTCTGGCCTGGGCACACCTGCCAGCTCCACCCTTGTAATGACAGAATGGCACACACTACTGTAAAGTGACCCCTTTCAGATACTGGGTGGCTGTTTGGATACGCATACCCCTGATGGCCTGGCAGTTTCATGCGTGTTCTTAAAGTGAACACAAAAATTTGAACCTCTTGATTTGCATGATTTTCGTGGGGTTTTCTGGCTCAAACGAATAGTGAACCCTTTTCAGAGGTCACTTCTGGCTGCTTTCGAGAAGAACTGGCCCTTGTGTTCCTGAAACTGTGCTGGCCGTGGGCCGGGCGCCGTGCCGCATACTTATATTACTAGCTTATTTCCATTTTTTGTATCAACACCAGGGAATGGGTGGATATTATCAATGCTATGTTTATATGAGAAGACCTACCCTAAGTCACCTCTCCAAGGCCATACCCTGAGTAAGGGGCAGAGCTGGGTTTGGAACCTGTGCCCATCTGACTCTAATTTCCATGGTAAATGACTTGCTCACCAGTGTCTACAGCTGGGCTAGGGAGCTAAGCTATGGTAACATGAAAAGTGATTACTAATTCACAGAACATAGGATAAATGCTGTGGGAGTTCAGAGGTGGATGGACGGTCTTGGCTGGAGGAGGTGTTGGCAGAGAGTGTTCTACAGAGGGTATGTGCGCTCGTCTTAATCAGAGGAGGAGTCGAATGTCCTCGCCAAGGGCTAGGGTCGGGGATGGATGCCCGAACCTGGTGTTCTCACATTTAAGCAGGCATCAGAGCCACCGGGGGGGCGGTGCTTACTGGGGCGCAGATTAGTGGGCCCCACTGCCAGGCACTGTCATCCAGTCAGTCCACAGTTCAGTGGAAGAACTTAGAGCTTGCTTGTCTAGCCCGTCCCCAGGTGAGGCTGACAGCGCTGGTCCAGGGACCACGCTTTGAGAACCACGGCTTTGAGCAAAAGCCAGGAGGTGTAGAAATATGGGCCGTAATTGGAAACCAGAAATGTGGTCACTTGGGTCCCAGGGGAAGTTTTGTGTAAATCAGGGCATTTGTGGAGATGAGGCTGGAAAGGTAGTTTAGAGCCACATGCACTCCTGTCACCTTGAAATAAAGCCATTAAAAAATCCAAGTACTGCGTCCAGTCATCAGGGGAAATAGCCATTGATATGCATGATGGGAGAAATGGTTCCCCCCCAGGAGAACTGCATTATCAGATTATAGGACTGGACTCTTGCCCCAGCAGGGCCCCAGCCTCCCTGTCATGTGAACTTGGATTTTTCTCATAAAGATGGAGCAGCTTTCGCGGTCTCTTGACTTTGGATTTAGTTAATGCACTTTGGTTTGGCCAATGGAATGAGGCGGAAATACCATGCCTGAGCCTAGGCCAAGTGACTATCTGGGTTTCCATCTGGTCTCTTGCGCCTTGGCCACCACCATGAGAAGACTGTGCCTGGGCCGACCTTCTAGTCCAAGGAGCATGAGAGACACGTGGAGCAGAGACATCGCGCTGAGTGTGGACTAGAATCGCCACCCCCCAGCCTCCAGACACACGAGAGTAAAAAATAACGGACTGTTGTTTAAGCCACTGAACTTTGGGATGGTTTGTTCACTCAGCAATAATTTACTGATAACTCCTCTTTAAAACACGCCTATGATATTACGGGGTGACTCAGTACACAGTCCCTCGATGACCTCAGAGAACAGGTGGCTGCCCAGCCAGCAGCCGTAAGGTGTGAGGAAAACAGTTTGTGTCTGGGTGTCCCAGCCCTCTCCAGGCCCCTGTGTCTCAAGGCTCCTATGTTTATCATGAAAGTGTAGATTTGTCACACACTACTGCCTCCCTAACCCTGTACGTGGCAATACCGCCAACCCTGGAGGCGGGGCTGCAGGGTCTCCCACACCAGCCCGCCGCCACGCGTGTGCCCCCGTAACAAGCATAGCGAACAGCATGTCCACACATGTCCACGCCTGCTGGCCCTCCGGGTGGTTTTCATACAGGTGCAGCTCCTTGGCTTGCAGCGCCTGCGTGACAGATTTGAAATTTCTTTTTTAATGCTACCTAATCAAAACACCAAACTCATTGTTCATTTTTCTTTATATAAAAGAATCCTAAATGAAACTTATTATGCTTTAAAATTTGGTGATAATCTTTCTGCAAAATGCCAAGTGCACCACCCAGACAGCTCCTTTGTAAGAGGATCTGCCACAGCCTCGGGCTTTTTTCACATCCTCATCTGTGGCTTTCTTGGTTTCAGGCTCAGGCAGGGCCCCCACACTTGCTGGCACTCACTATTCTTGAAGGATCTAATGAACAGTCCATTATGTTGTCAGTTCATTGATTAAGAGTGTCTTTAGTGTGAGAGGAGATCATTGTTATGCAAATCTCCCTGCCCCTATCTGTTTTTCCTAATAAACTGGGCGCAAATGAGGACGTGAGCTTGATGAGAGAGAAAAGTGAGCTGTTAAAGACTGGTTCAGACCAAACAGGGGCTTAGCATTTATAAAACATCGTACCTTAATTTTTCGTAAATGCTGGTACCTCGATTCATCACTTAGGTCCGTGGTCTGTGTCCCAGTTCTGGCTTCAGACATCAGAGCTCAAGACCGTGATGCACTCTGTTCTCACTAACAAGTATCTACACCCTGCTCTTTCACGGGGACGCAGCGTTCCTGACTGTCCTCTGCTTCATGAGGTGGGATCCGAGTATCTCGGTGAAGCCTAGCCACTCGCGCTGTGACTCCCAGGGGCCTCTCTGTACTCCAGTGTCCAAGTGTCCAACCACACGGTCATCTCCTCTGTGGGTTCCTCTTGGACCTTCCTCAATCCTGTTTCACAGGAGGGTCCTTCTGCTCCGCGCCCCTCCCCCAGCTCCATGAAGAATGTCAGGCAAACACGACTGTTCTCTACACCAGCACTCCTCTTAAGTTCAGCGTGAATAAGAGACGCCCGGAGAGCTTGTTCCATCACACGTTGCTGGCCTCGCCCACAGATGCCCTGATCAGGTGGTCTGGGGCGGGGCCGAGAATCCGCCTTCCTAATGAGCTCCCAGGGGCTGCTGCCGCTGGTCTGCAGAACTCCGTACTCTACCCGCCTTCTGAACGCTTATCCCGCCTGAATACCTTTTCCTTCCGTTCTCCGAGCTGTTTCCCTCTCAGTCTCATAGGCTTTGTTATCACCAAGCCACTGCTTACCGAGGACGCTCTAACCCTGTTAGCGCTTTAGCTCCCACTGGACTCTCCACCAGTCCTCTCTCGGCAAGTATCAGGGGGGCAGGGGCCTCAGTGGCGAGCATTTTTCTTCTCAGTGCAAGGCACGTGCCAAATCATAGTGATGGTGGGAAACATATGGTATTTCTGCTCTCAGGGGCTTGAAAATCTAGACAGGAAGAGAATTTCCAGTAGAGGATGGACCTTGCCCAAAGAAAGGTTCCGCTGTCACCTGGCAGCTGGGAGGTAACTTCTGATACTTTGGAATTTCTTGCCTGGTAAGAGGGTCTTTGTTTACCTGGAGACCCTGGGTCATACCAGATAGTCTGTGTTAACAGTGTGATTCATGGTGGGGCCTTGGGTCACACAGTGTCGGCTTGACATCTGGGGGCACTAGAGACTAAGGTCAGCCACACAGGTGGGCCACCGTGCCGACGTGACCACGTCCCAATCAAAACCCTGGACCCCAAGGCTAGAGTAAGCTTCCCTGGCTGCCACCACCGTGTGTGTGCTGCCGTCCATGGTTGCTGGGAGCTGTAAGCTCTGTCCACGTGATTCCACTGGGAGAGGACGACCGGAAGCACATGGCTTGTCTCTTCCAGACTCTGTCCTAGGAGGCTTTTTTTACTGGCTGATTTTAATTTGAGTCCTTGTTCTGTAATAAACTGTAACTATAATGACTTTTCTGAGTTTTGTCCTCCTAATGAAAAATTAAACCTAAGAATGGTCTTGGGGTCCTTTCAAACTGAAATAAATGTATATAGGATAAATGTCCAAAGATAACATGTGCCAACTGCTGATGAGAAAAAGTGATAATTTCACAGGTGCCCAGGAGAGGAAACAAGCCTTTGGTGGAAACGCTCAGGGAGGCCCCTGCCGGAGAGAGGACAGGAGTGAGTCCTTGAAGAGTGAGTGACATTACAATGACAAAATACCCCTAAAGCATTTGATATTTCTTAACTTTTTTTTATAATACAGAAAGTATGGAGATAATACAGAAATAATCAATAACCCTAATTCTAAAAACCATCAGCAACTGAACATGTTGTTGAATTTTTTTCTTGGTCTTCTTTCTACGTGTATGATTGTTTCAAAGTTTTTAATACGAAAAATTTTTAACACACAAAACAGGGAAGAAAAGCATAAATGAACCCCTTATATCACCACCCAATTATTGTGGCCAATCGTATTTCCTTCATATCCCCTTTCATTATACCTATCCCCTAAATTATTTTGAAGCAAGTCCCAGACATTATATAAGTTATTTATTTTTTTTAGAAAAGATTTTATTTATTTTTAGACAGAGGGGAAGGGAGGGGGGAAGAGAGAGAGAGAAACATCAATGTGTGGTTGCCTCTCGCACGCCCCCTACTGGGGAAGTGGCTCTCAAACCAGGCATGTGCCCTGACTGGGGAATCAAACCAACGACCCTTTGCTTCGCAGGCCAATGCTCAATCCACTGAGCCACACCAGCCAGGGCTATTTTTGAACATTTTAATATGAATCTAAATCTAAGAGAGCAGGACTCCTCTTTTAAATGTACCACAACACCATCATCACTCACACCCCAAATAAGCAAGAATGGCTTAAAGCATAAAACACCCAGATAATGTTTATATTTTCCAACCTGTCCTATAAACTCTTTTTTTCTTAAACTGTTTAAATCAGGACCGAAAACAAGATCCATACCTTTCACGTGGTTAATAGGTCTTTTAAATCTCTTTTAAAAAAATCAACTTTACTAAGCAAGAGAATGAATATACAAATAGACAATGGCCAGCCCACATATATGAAAATAGAGCTTTGGCCCACACCCTGCAGCAGCCCGCCCAGGAAACCAACCCCTTATCTACAATAACCAGCCCAGGAAGCCAACACTTGCTAGAAACCAGGCTGCTATCACTAGCGATAACCCAGGAAACTAAATAACAGCTTCTATAGTAATTGGTGTCAAATGGCCAGGACTTGATCAATAACTAACAGCTTTCTTAATTTTCGTTCCCGTTTCTAACTTATGAACAATCAGAGAAAGCTAAATATTAGGTTGCTCGAAAAGCCCGTTTAGTTTTTTCCATAAAATAAAAGACATTTTTCATTTTCACCAATAACTTCATTGATTTGGATATTTTGAGTGTGTCGGCCATCCCCTGCCATTGGCTCCTAGTGGGTAGAGGCCGGGGTGCTGCCAAACATCTTCTAATGCATGAGACAGCCCGCAGCAGAGAATTATTTGGTCAAAATGTCAATAGTACCAAGAAACTTCGCAAACCATTTTTGACATATTCGATCAGTCACAGCACCTTCTCCATATACTGCGTAAATCTTTTTTTGCGTTTCCATTGCATTTTTACCTTTCTTGAAATAACAAAGCATAATATGCCAGAAATGTTGTGTATTTTCTTCCATCTTCAGTATTAAAATGGCTGCACAAACAATTCACCAATTTTGATGTTTTTAAAAAATGCACACTGTTATGACAGCTGTCACAATACAATCTAACGCAATGGTTTCTAATGAAGTTAAAGACTACTAAACGCTACTAGAGCCGTAGTGTGGAAAAAACTAAAAAAACCTTTTTGGCCAACCCACTATGCTCCCCTAACCTGTCACATAGGTGATTGGTGCTCCTTTTAGCCCCCTGCCGCTAGCTTTCCTGTGCCAGCTGCCTCTGATCAGGGCCTGCCTAACGCCTTGTCTCCTTTTTTTTCCATTATAAAGCTTTCCTGTGCATTTTCCCATATCTGACACTCTGCTAAGTGCAAATGATGGTGGCTGACTCCTTTGCTATAGCATGCTCCAAGTAAGTAGGCTTTGCCCTTCTCATTTGGCTGGTCTTCATTTATTTACACACCCAGTATAGTTTACATGTAATAAAAATCACCCATTTTAAGTGTGCGGTCTATTGAGCCATGTAACCACCATTCCAATCAAGATATGGAATGTTTTCGTCACTCCCCAAAGCTCCCCTGTGCCTCTCTGAAAGCAAACCCCCTTCCCTGTACGGCTCCAGGCAGACACTGATTAGCTGTGATCCGAATGCAGTATTTTAATGAATCTCTCTGATCACGGTCCCCGGCCACTCCTGCACTCGATTTCTCTCTTCTGCCACTTTGGAGTTCCCTAGGGGTCATGGGATGAGCCTCACTCATCTCAGCTTTTGGGGTGGCGTGTTCTCAGTGCTGATTTTTCTACTACTTTAATTCTACCTACTATCTTCCTGGGATTCTAAAAAAAAACAAAACTGGAGGCTTTCAATGGCCTTTCTTCTTTTCCTGTGCTATCATGGTTTCATTGTTAAAGTAAAAAAATCTGAAAGCTATTAAACTCAGTGGGGATATAAAAAAGAACTGTTTTTTATTTCTTTACGTCATTGCCTCTAGCCATATATACTTTGTCAGTTTTTTCTTCCTTGTCCCGTGATAAAATCTTGGGAAAAATTTTTAACTTTACTTACTTTCCACTGTGGTCGCAGCTAGAACTTTAAAGTTGCTTTAAGATCTCCCCCTCCTCCATCTGGTGGCTCTGGGAGCCCGTAGTGTTGTGGGGATGGAGGCTTAATCTGCTCATGAAGTACCTTCTTCTTACCTGTGTCTGCCTCTCCCTGAATTGGGAGAGCAGGTAGAAGGGACAGTGGAAACAGACCCGATGGCCTATGAATGGCAGAAGACACCTGGACTTTGCTATGGCTTGGAAAGTTCTGCCTGGAAAGGGTAGCCTCCCCCACATAGGTCTGGCACTGTAGAAGTGTGTGGTTTTCCTACAGGGGAGACCTTCCTGGTGGCCTAGCTGTCTTGCTAAGGGACAGTGTCAATGTCCTCTAAACCATGGTCTTAGAACTAGGGGGTGCAGTTCCTTACAGAAAATCTGGGGTATTCTTAGCATTATGAGCGGGAGGAAAAAGAGGGCAAACCAACAGATGTCCAACACGCGTGTTTAAAGAACTCACTTTTTAAACACTTGCGTGTAGAAAAAGAGAAGCAATTTTCCCAAAAGAAAGTAACATAGCCTATATCAGAGTCCCGATTTTTAATCTGGCCCTAATATATATTGAATAGTTTATCTTTCTGGAGAAATATAGTTGGCAAAAAGTCTGGAATTTAAACTTCCAGAAACTGCAGTGTTTTTCTTTTAAACTAACAACGTCCTTTCCTTCATGAAAGTGATGGTGAGAAAATGTTTGAGTTCTGTTATTACGGCTTGAGAATAATCTCGTGTTTGTATCACTCCCAGTGTCTTCCTGGATTCATTACTCTTTCAAGAGTTGAGTTGTAAATTGCCTTTAACTGTTTACCACTCCCGAGACTCTCAGTGGTCTTCATCTCTCTAGTCTCTGTCTTAGAGCGGCCTCCGCAGAGACCTGGCAGCTTTCATTCTCCATTTCTCAGGCTGTCATTAAATGCAAGAGTGAAGGCTGTCCAGCCAGGCTTATGAACTAGGGACGAATTGATTTTCACTCGAAAAAAATTATCATGAGGATTTACTGATGCTGGAAACAAATGGAATCAGGGAGCTTCTTTAGATGGTTGAAGGCAGATAGTTTTAAATTCAGAACATTTTTATTATCATTTTTGCCCAGATTTAAATGGACACTTTGGGGAGTTTACAGAGGAGACGTGCTGCGATCTTCGCCCAGGTGTCCTGGCCACCAGGTTTTACTGTGTCGGAATCGGTGTAATGACTATTGAAAAGCACCAATTGCCTCCGGTTCAGTGTGACAGGAGAACATAATACATTTGTTCTGCCCTGTAGATTCCATTTCACAAAGACAATTTAAGGCACATGAGACAATCACATACTGTTATAATCTCCATGGCATTTGTCAATGATTTTTCTCAAATCCAACAGCATTTTGATCATTCTTTCGGCATTTCAAATCCTCTAATGAAAGTAGCAGAATAGAGTGGGAAGAGGAATGGACTGGCTTTGGCTTCCAAGTTCACCTATAGCTTCTAATAAACTTAATGAGCATATTCCAGCTGTGCAAACTCTCTGGGAAACAGTTTCCTTTTCAGTGAACAAGAGAGCTGGGCTAGGTAATTTCTGAGGTCTCTTGTAGCCACAAAATCCACTGATTCTGTGTTGTACACACACACACACACACAGTCAAGAAATCATTAAATGATTCTCTAGATTATTAAATAACAAGCCTTGTCTTATTGACTTTATTCACTGATATTTTATGTTGTTTTATATTTTGAGAGGCATGTACTATACCATTATATTTTCTAATGTATTATTGCTTTGGAAATGCAAAGCTTTGTTTTTTGTGTATTTCATTTGTATTCAATTATGTTACTAAGTACTTTCTATTCCAATAGATTATTTAGTTGAAGTGCTTGGATTTTCTGGGAATAAAATCTATAAATAATAATTTTAGAACCTCAAGAACAGTACTTAAAAACAGTGGTGATAGCAGGTACTCTTCCTTGTTTTTAACTTGAGTAGTATGTCCTTATTTGACTTGATGTTACAATTGTGACATGATGAATAACTCCATCATATTTAGGATTTTTTTTTTTCCTATTTCAACTTTACTTGGAATTTTTCACGTAATGCTTTCCTGGCATCTATCAAAATAGACATGTGAATTTTTTATTCTTCAATCTACTGATGTAATGAATTACAGTAATAGACTTCCTCATGTTAAACAATCTTAGAATTCTAAATCATCCTAAAATTCCTGTAATAAACCCAATTGTCATTATGCTTTAAAAATATAGTTTTAAATCCAGTTTGTTAATATATTATATAAGGTTTTTACCACTTATATTATTAGTAATGTAGGCCTACAATTTCTTTTTTACTTTTAAAAAATTATATTTTGAGTCAGGGCTATGCTTATGTGGGGGAAGAAAAAACTTTCATCTGTTCTTCTAGGTTCTTCTGTCTGGTTTAATAATCAAGTTGACATGAGACGTGTTAACAAGAGAAAATAACCAAATTTAACTATGTACGTACATACAGGAACCCCACACACGAGAGAGTCAGAGACCCCACACACACGAGAGGCTCAGAGACAGACAGGGAAAATGGGGTCTTCATGGCATCCTGAGCTAATGAGGTAAGAGCCCTGGGCCTCTAGAGGGGAGGAAGGTCATTGCAGGATGATGCGAAGGGCCGATGTTCAGTAATTAGAAAGCTTGCCCTGCCCTGTAGATAGGCCATAAGAAGTTACTTCTGGTAACTCTTGTTATGGGCAAGGCCTGTAATTTAAGTTCCCTAAGGGAGAGGTAGGCGTTTCTCTTGAGCCTACAGGGGCTTGACAGCCTTCAGTTCGAAATGATCCACATGCCGAGCAGCACATCCTGGGGAGGCCTGTGGGAACCCCTTCAGTTACCTCCCAAGATGATTTGGAATTTTTTAAAGAAAATCTCCTTTTGTACTCTGTGATAATTTTAATAGTGAGACTTAGCTGTTCTTTGAAGGACAGATAGAATTTGTGGGCAAAACCATCTGGGCTTGGTTCCTGTTGCAGTGGTAGACGTTTGACATATTTTTTTTTGGTAATTTTATGGTTATTGTTTAATTCTACCTTTTCTTGAGTCTGTTTTAGTAATTTATATCTTTCTAACAGCCACCAATTTTATCTTGTTACTAAATTTATTGTCATATGCAGCTATTTTCATGGATTACTTTAATAACTTCTATATCTGTAGTCTCACTTCTAATATTTATTACTTTCCTGCTGTTTTTACCCTGTTTCTTTTTAAAAATTAATTATTTTTTTAAAAATTGAGCTATAATTGACATTCAAGATTATGTTAATTTCAGGTGTACAGTATAATGATTTAATATTTGTCTATGCTGTGAAATGATCACCACAATAAGAGTAGTTAACATCTGTCACCACCCGTATTCCCTGTTTCTTGAATTGTTTTGCTAGGGGTTTATCTTTTTCATTCAGCCTTTCAAAGAAAAATGTTTAGATTTTTAAACAGGAAGTGAATTTAACTTTTGGGTTCATTATTTATTTGGTCTACCAAATTTTCAGAAAGGTCGTTTGTTACCTTGTCTAGAACCCCCACCCTGGCCCTCCTGTAGAGTGGGGTAGAGGGCCAGGGTGGGGGATTGAGGTCAGGGAAGTCAACCCTGGCTAGGCTGGGAACCACCTTGAGGGTAGGCCTGGCGACTTTATTACCGTCATCACTGATGAATACGTAGTCTACAGCTGACTGCTGGGGAGACACAGCGCTCGGCAGCTGGCAGGCAGTGTGTGTGGTTAAGGTGGAAGCAGGGCAGACCGGGGCTTGAATCCTGGCTCTGCCACTCACAAGTGATGTTACTTTGGGTAAGTCCCTCGGCCATCTTCTTGTTTATTTAGGGAGGCTCAAATGAAATTCCATATGTAGAACTCTTAGCTCAGTGCCTGGAGCTTAGTTAAACTCAGTGAGTGGTAATAGCAGAAGGAGTTGTTATTAATCTAGTATCTGGTCAAATCATGGAGTCTCAGTTTCTCATTCCCAAAAGGTAAGTTTTGGTCCTTTGGGAGCTGCTCCTGGCAGCCTGAGCCCATTCCCCATCGCCCGCCAGGGCAGGGCAGGCCTGGATGGCCAGATGTGTGGACGCCAGCCTTCCTCTGCACCTTCCCAGTCAGCTCATCGAGGTAGGCGGCCTCCGTTAGATAACCTTGACTCCTCACCTTGAATTCTACAATAATATGTGGGCAACAGGGCTGCACAGGGAGAAGGCAACATATATATCACCGATCTACTCCTTCCCCACCTGCATTGCAGATTTAGGATTTTTGAGGTTAGATGGGGCCATTTAAGGAGTTTATTAATGTCTCTTTGGAATGGCAAAGGAGGACATAAGGCCTCTGAGTTCCTTAAGACAGAAGGATAAGGTGGTGTCATGTTTTGTTTCCTGAAATGTTTTCTACCACCCCCACCCCCTTTTCCTTCTCATTCTGACATGAATGGTTACGGTGCTGCATCTGAAGGAGACTAATTGGGAGACGTCTTAGAAATATGCTATAATGTTGGAACTTACACATCTTTGTGAAATCTTAGCTCCTAGTCCAGGGGACATGCCACATGGCCAACAAAGTCTCTTCAGGTTTCCCCTACCATTCCTACTTTTATCCCCTGGGGATCGCTAGGCCCATGGCTATGGGACAGGGGGAGTCCTAGGGCTACAGCAGCTTGTATAGTTTTCTGCGATTTACAAAGCCAGGCACCAAAACTCTCTCGGTGACTTCTTGGAGCAACCCTGTGAGGTCGATAGAGCAGGTAGATTTATTCTCTCCGTTTCATATGTGAGGAAACTGAGACCCAGGGAGGTAAAGAGCTTTGCGGTTGCACCTAGGAGACACGAAGTAGACCAGAGTTCCTACTGCTGAGTGCTGGGCTGCGTCCACTGCAGGTCAGCCTCTCCTCTGCAGGGACCAAATCTCGGGTCAGAGGTCTTGCATCTAAAATTTCTTAGTGTCTAGAGGCCGCAACCTGGCACAATTTCCCTTAGCGAAGGATGGGGAGAGGAGGGAGTGGAAGAGGGGAAGAAAGAAGGGAGGGAGAGGAGAGGAAGGGTGTAAACCTCTTTAGTTATCCAAGCCTTTCCCAGAGAAGTGGTCTTTTGATGCTCCTGATTTTTGATAGCTTCTCAAAAGCGCCCAGTGTGAGTTAGCTCTTCACACCCTCTCTTGGCAGAACTGACGGTATAAATGTAAACTGCCATCATTATTGCATTGGACCCAGGGGAAAGGGGATATTTTCTTATGAGACTGAAGGGGAGCAGAAGCAGATGAGGCGAAGGGTTGTTTAGCAAACCAAGCGTAGATGGATTTTTACAGTCTTGGGAGAGACACTGTGCTTATTCAGAGGGAGTGGATAACATTCCCCAGCAAGAAATTCTACCAGCAAGAAATGAGCAGACTAGTCCAGGGTCCCACTTTGTGCTCCCTGCCCTTCCTCCCTGCCCTAGGGGGATGCCAACTTTGCCCTCAGCCAGAGCCATAAAGCCGACAGCCCCTTAAAATAAAGGTGGCAATCACTGACTCACTTTGATGAAACAGCCAAACGTTAGGGCTGCACCAGCGTGATTTTCCCTATGAAGACATTTGGCAATATCCGGGGACATTTTTGATTGTTACAATTGGGGAGGCAGGTAGGTGCCACTGGCCTCTAAAGGATAGAGACAGGGATGCTGCTGGTCACCCTACAAGGCACAGGGCAGTCACCGCAACCGAGGAGTGTCCTGCCCAGAATGTCGTGTTGGGACACACATTCGGAACCTGGGAGGGCGGCATGCCTGGAGGGGAATGGAAGCCTAGGACTCCACTTCCCCCACCTCTCATCCCACACATCTGTTCTATTTAGCTGCTCCTGAGTTGTGTCCTTTATAATAAACTGGTAAATTGTAGTGTGTCTCCTGCACACGTTCCACGGGAAGATGGAGGTGCGCTGGGACACAGAGGGTGCTAGAAGGACTTAAGGAATCAGGAACCTGCCATTTCTTCCCAAAGCAAAGAACTAATTGCTATGGAAAATGCACACGATGCGTAGTTGACACAGAGTAAGTAGAATGGCTCTATAATTTTGCTTTTCTTCTCTCTCAAGGAAGGAGTTCTCAAGAAGAATGGTAGAATACATACTGATGAAAGGGGAATCAAAGCTGGCACGCTGAGGGTCTCTAGATAATTTCAACTACCTTGAGGCTAAGGAAATATTTCCCAGGGAGTCTCCAGGTGGGGCCACCCAACTCCTGGGAGTGGATGTGAGGACCTGTGGATGAGGGGAGTGGTGGTGGAAGTTTGGAGACCTACAAAAATAGCTTTGATTTTTGAAAATAGGAGGATGGCACCCCCTCAGTTATATAGGCTGGTGAACTTGACAGCAGAAGCCAGCCAAGATTCTAGAATAAATTATTAAGGGAATTGCTTGTGACCACTTAGATCTGAAAGTGATCAATAGAGTTAGTGTGGGTTTACTAAGAATAAGTAAAATCTGATCTTATTTCCCTTTTTTCTAAGAGTTTGTAGACCAAACTGTCAATTATCTAGTTAGAGCTTAACAAGGCATCTGGCAGGAACACAATAATCTCTAGATAGAACAGACTATTTTGTCAGAGGTTATATAATTAGGTGATTCACACACAATCACTACTCAAAGGACATTGATTAATTGACTTGGCCTCTCTGTAGAAGGTGGATGCAGACATTGTCCAACATTTAAAAATGCTGCACTCGGCTTTTTCATGACCAAGCCTTGATGCTAGAATGCACAAATGGCAAGAGGAGGGAAAATTGTTTGGATGAAAGAATAATTTTGGAAAGATCCTATGGATTAAGTTATGGACCACGACCAAAGTATTTATTGCTGCATTTTATGCGTACAGTAGGCCATAGAAGCAAGTAGACCTAAACTGTTGTAATGGCTCACACACGCTGGAAATTTATTTCTCGCCTATGGAACTGTCTAAAGTGGGCGTCCACAGCTGGCTGACGACTTTACGTGAGGACCCAGGTTTCTTCCACCTGGTGGCTCCTTCCATCCCCAAGGGCCTCATTAACATCTACCTCCAGATGTGCTTTTGGAAAGAGAGAACACAGACGAGGCACCCTTGCTTTCTTTAAAAAAATTTTATTCCTTTATTTATAATATTTTATTGACTATGATATTATAGTTGTCCTGATTTTTCTCCCTTTGCCCCCCTCCACCCAGTGTGCCCCCCCCTGCTCAGACAATCCCCCCACCATTGTTCATGTCCTCGGGTCATGCGTGTGAGTTCTTTGGCTACTCCATTTCCTCTACGGTACTTTACATGCCCATGGCTATTCTGTAACTACCTGTTTGTACTTCTTAATCTCACCTCTTCAGCCCTTCCCCCACACTCCCCCCCCATCTGGCAACCATCAAAACACTCTCCATATCCATGATTCTGTCTCTGTTCCTGTTTGCTCGGTTTGTTTTTTAGATTCAATTGTTGATAGCTATATATTTATTGCCATTTGACTGTTCATAGTTTTGATCTTCTTTTCTCGAATAAGTTCCTTTAACATTTCATATAAAAATGATTTGGTGATGATGAACTCCTTTGGTTTTTCTCTTGTCTGGGTTGCTCTTGATCTGCCCTTCGATTCTAAGTGATATCTTTGCTGGGTAGAGTAATCTTGGCTGTAGGTCCCTGTTTTTCATGACTTTGAATATTTCTTGCCAGTCTCTTCTACCCTTCAAAGTTTATTTTGAGAAATCAGCTGACAGTCTTATGGGGACACCCCTGTAGGTAACTAACTCCTTTTCTCTTGTTGCTTTTAAGATTCTCTTGTTATCTTTAATCTTTGGCATTTTAATTATGATGTATCTTGGAGTGGGCCTCTTTGCATCCCTCTTGTTTGGGACTCTCTGTGCTCCCTGGACTGGCGTGTCTATTTCCTTTACCAAATTAGAGAAGTTTTCTATCATTGTCTTTTCAAATAGATTTCCAGTTTCTTGCTCTCTCTCTTCTCCATCTCGTACCCTTATGATGTGAATGTTGGAAAGCTTGAAGTTGTCCCAGAGGTTGTTTATACTAATGCTTATTTTTTTGGTATTCTTTTTCTTCTTGTTGTTCTGATTGGTTGTTTTTTGCTTCCTTATGTTCCAAATAATTGATTTGATTTTTAGCTTTATTCACTCTACTGTTGTTTCTCTCTAAGTTGCTCTTTATTCAGTTAGTGTATCCTTCATTTCTGACTGGGTCTTTTTTATGCTAGTTAGGTCTCACTAAGTTCTTTGAGCATCCTTATAACCAGTGTTTTGAACTCTGCATCTGATAGATTGCTTATTTCCATTTTGTTTAGTTCTTTTTCTGGAATTTTGATCTGTTCTTTCATTTGGGCCATGTTTCTCTGTTTTCTCATTTTGGTTGCCTCCCTGTGTTTGTTTCTGTGTATTAGGTAGAGCTGTTTTGACTCTGTGTCTTGGTAGTATGACCTAGTATCCTCTAAGCCCCAGTGGCACAGCCTCCCCTATGACCCAAGCTGGGTATTCGAGGTGTGCCCTTTGGGTGGGCTAAGTACACCTTCCTCTTATAGTTAAGCCTGGTTTCCATTGGTAGATCAATGGGAGGGATTTATCCCAGCCAGTCAGTCGTAAGGACTGGCAGTGACCACTTACCACCAACCTCCACCCTCTGTGGAGGATCGGCTGTGCAGGAGCAGGGTGGTGGTGTTCTGATGTCTCTACAGCTGTCCATTGGCTGTGCTGGCCCTGGGGTTTCCCAGGTAGTGCAGGGCAAAGTCAGCCCCCACCTGTGTTTTCCCCATGGCAACCCTTCCTGAGCTATAAAGCAATCTGAGATGGCTGCTACTTGTGCTGGGCTTGAAGATTTCCAGGAGAAGCCAAGCTGTGAATCTAGGCTGGCTCCTGCTAATGCAGGGCCTGGGGCTCACTGAGGCCAGCTGTTGCTTGTTTGAGAGAATTTAGGAAGTTGTGAAGCTTGAGCCAAGACCAGCCATTCATATGGAAAAGCTACTGTTAGCAGCTGTAAGTTGGGTGGGACTGAGCCTCAGGGGATCTGCAGGGAGGGGCAAATGGTGTTAGCCAGGTTGATGGAGTCTCAGACAGGACAGCTGCCTGCAGGCCCTGTGGCTCTGCCCCCCTTTCCGTCTGGGAGAAAGCTGTCCCCCAGCTCTCACCTTGATGCCAGCCACTTCAGTTCCCCTGCATATGCCACTGGTGCCTTTCAAGCTGCTACCCTGGTGCTGGAGCTCAGAGGGAATGAGTCTGAGTAAGTTCATGTGTGGGTTCTTTAAGGGGAACTGCTTGGGACTCCAGACATTTCTTCCTCCAACTTAATCCCTGCTGGTTTTTGCAGGTAGAATTTATGGAGACTTATCTTTCTGGCACTGGAACCCTGGGCTGTGGGGCCTTTGTAGGGCTGGGACTCCTTGCTCATGAGATATCCCTCCCAAATTTTCTTCTACCACACGTGTGTGGGACCAGCCTGTTCCATGTCTGTGCCCCTCCTACCAGTCTGGATGGATGTGTTTTCTCTAATTCTGTAGTTCTCTAACTTCCATTCAGCTCAATTTCTGCCAGTTCTGAGTGGTGGTTGTTCTATAATTAAGTTGTAATTTTAATGTGGTTTTGCGAGGAGGCAAGCTGTGTTTACCTATGTTGCCATCTTGACCGGAAGTCCCTGTGTCACTTGCTTGTTTTTAAACTTTATTTTTTGCTACAGAATATTTCAAACATGTACAGGGTGGGGAAAAAGTAGGTTTACAGTTGTTTGTAAGGAAAATAATACAATAATTAAGAAATTATAATACAAATATAACTGTATTTTGTGTATGTACAACTGTAACCCTACTTTTGCCTCACCCTGTATGAAAGGAGAGAGAGCTACTAAAGTTCATCCCAAGTACTCATCATTCAGTTTCAGCAATGATCTTTTGGGACCATTTTTGTTTCTTCTAAACCCCAATCCTCACTTCCTCCTTCCCCTCCCCCATTAGATTATTTTGTAGCCAATCCCTGCCTTTATTTCACTTCATATGATGTAAGTAAGTATCTGTAAAAGAGACTCTACTTTTTAAAAGCATAACTAAAAATAAATAAATAAATAAAAATAAAAGTGTAACTACAATACCGTTATCATTCCTAAAATACAATAGTTCCTGAATATCATTCAATTGCTATCTGGTGTTCAGATTTCCCTGATTCATATTCTTTCTCTTTCCCTCTCAACAGTTTATTTAAATCAAGGAGATAAACATTGTGGTTAGTTGATGTCTCTTGGGTCTTTCTCAATCTATAGGTCCCCCGTCCCCTCTTTTCCCCATTGTAATTTATTTGTTATTGGTCATTTGCCCTATAGAATTCTCCACAGCCCAGATTTTGCTGATCGCATTTCCCCCATAGTTTAACATGTTCCTCTGTATTTCCTTTAAACTGATCATTGTATCTAGAGCCTTGCCCAGTTTCAGGTTGTTTTGGGGGGCAAGTTAACTCCCTAAATGATGGTGTGTGGTTTCATTTTTGATGGCTACTGTTCATTATTTCATTAGGAGTTTGTAACACAGTAACCTTCTAATTTATTGTCCGTTCTTCAATTATTAGGCAGAGCTCCTCTCTAAAGAGAAAACATTTCTCATTAACAGTTTGGTTATTCTGAGGCCATACTTTGTTTTTAAATACCTTGACTTCAGTTCACAATATGTTGACTAAGACTAAGTGACGTGGCCACAGCAACCTGTCAGAGAACCTGGGAATGTGGCCCTGACCTTGCTGATGAATTACACCAGTGAAAGAGGTTTGCCCAGCCAGGGAGAAGGAGCATTTGGATGTAGGGAAGGCAGCTAGCAGACTCTACAGTTTCCAGATGTTGCCAAGTTCTCTGGGGTGTTGGACCTGGTCTGTAGCTGCTCCTCTGTATCAGGTGCTGAGTGGCCTCCTTGGTGTGCTGGGGACTTGGGAGAACCATGAACCGCGTTTAAATAAATGCACCACGTGGCTGCTTTTCTTTGGGTTGAGAGCTGCCCATTTAAGAGGCAGCCAGATTGCACACCCACACATACAGTCTAGAAGTCGTGACTTCCGATTCGGGGCTTGTATCTGAAGGACCTGCTCGGTGGCTCTGTCTGCGGAATCTTACTTGTGAGGTAGGTAGCCCTTGGCAGACTGGCAGCCCCGCGGGCATCTCACTGTGCCGACCTTGGTTTTTACGGCTAAAGAGGAAGGCTGCTCCCTGAGCCCCTGCAGAGGGAATTTCTGGGAGGCTCCCTAAATTGCGTTTGATGACAGATCATTGACCTCAAGCTCTCCAAACCTGGAAGTCTGAGAGTTGTCTTCATATGATATAGCAAAAACTAGACAAACTTAATTTTATACATACAGGCTGCCAGGGGGTCCCAAGTTGACCTTGCTTTCCAGTTCCGGTCCAGGGATAACCGTCATAGAAGCAGGGCTCCTGCACAGCCCCGGGGTGTCATTCCCAGGGTCCTTCCTGAACTGACCTTGTTTAACTTTCCAGCCCCTCACCCTGCAAACCGCGTCCAGGCCCACCCTGAACTGGGAGGGCACCGCACTCCTCAGGCTTCGCTGCCTTCGCACATGTCTTGTTTTGCTGGGAATGTACTGGTTAATCCACTGTTCTCCTTCATATTCTGGTCCAACTTCCCCTTGCTTGCAATTTCTCAAGTCAGAACTATCTGTCTTCTGGGCCGTTATTTTCCCATCTATAAAAATGAATGGTAAACTCAAAAGTCTCTCTAAGGATTGCAATTCCACGCCTATTATTCTCTTTTGAGCAGAAAACACCCTGTGCTAAAGGAATTGTGTTGTCTAGAAGGGCGAGAAGCAAGGTGAGTTGCAAGGGAACGACAGGCCCAGTAATAACCGTGACTTAACTGATCGCCAGCAATGATACTAGGCCTTTAATACGTGTCATTTCTTTTTTTTTTTTTTTTGGCTCTATTGAGATATAATTCACATAGCACACAATTCATCCACTTAGAGTATGTGATTCAGTGATTTTTAGTATGTTCACGTATATGTGCAACCATCACCACTGCCAATTTTAGAGTATTTTCATCATCTAAAAAAGAAACCTCATGCCCTTAAGCGATCATCTCCCTACCTCTCATTCTTTCCAGTCCCAAGCAACCACAGTCCACTTTCTACCTCTAGAACTGCCTAATCTGGACTTTCTGTGTAAATGGAAGCATATAATACGTGGCCTTTTGTGTCATCTTTCACGGAGCGTAATGTTTTCAAGGTTCTTCCCTGTTGTAGCCTGTATCAGTGTTTTAGTCCTTTGTTATTGCAGAGTAATACCCCATGGTATGGATAAAATGCATTTTGTTAATCCCGTCATCACCTGAGGGACATTTGGGTTGTTTCTGCTTTGGGGCTGTTATGAAGAGTGGTGCCACAAACGGACATAAGTCTTGGTGTGGACCTGTTTTTATTTCTTTTAGGAGATACCTAGGAGTGGATTGCTGAGTTATATGGTACACATCATTTCAGTCCTGCTAAGGCTCCTGTAAAACAGGAATCGTTATTCTCATTTTATTAATGATAAAACTGAGGCTGGGAGGTTAAGCATCTTGCCCATGAGGCATAGCTAGGAATTGGTTGAGTATGGATTCGAACTCAAGTCTTTCCAAAGCTGGGCCTCTTTCTACTGTGCTCGGCAGCCCAGATGTAGCTCTGCTTCTGGTCCGGCACATTTGCGGTAGGAAGGCGACCATGAGCTTGTGGGATCAGCTTCCCCCATGTGGCCCTCACCTTTCTTCAATCACACAGCTGTTCTGCTAGGTACCCATGGTGTCCAGTCCAACACAAACTGGACTTAAACAGAATTCTCTCTCTACAGTAACACTGAGATGTTTAACGTATGACCGGACCACCACTTCAACTGTAAATGCTGTCCAGCTTGCAAGTTGCCCATCGCCAGCTGTTAATTGCACTTTCACCCTCTTCTTTGTCCTTGACCCCATCTGTTCTGGTCCAGCGGCTGGTACGTCCCGACTGGGAGCAAACTCCTGTTTCCCTGGCTCAGCGGCTGCGGCCAGATTGTGATTACAGTAACGTGCACCTCTGACAGTTCTTGGCAGGTTTGTGTACGTCTGGTGGAGGCGTTCCAGCCCGCAGCTCCGGGACAGCACGCAGCGTCTGGCAAGGATGATGCTGACGCTGGAGCCGGTGCCCAGGAATCAGTGAACGGAGGTTCCGGTCACGGGATCAAAGCTTGACAGGATGTGTGCAGTGATTTGGAGGCGATAACATTTTACCGGACTGACTGTTTCCTCCCAGAATATTGCCATGTGTAAACAGAGGATTTTTGCTAAGAGAGCTTCAAAAAGAAACTCACAGCGATATTTTACGTTTCTATGTTATAGTGCCCCTCTCGATGGAGCCAGTTGCTTTGCTAATATTTAGGACCATTAATTCTATGAGCTGAGGCAGGAGTAGACAGGACTATTAGGCAACCTTATTTTCATTATGAAATTTATATGAGATAAGGAAAATTTACATCAGCCTATCCTAGCACAATCGTTTAAGTATTTTGCTTCATTTCCTTCCAGTCTTTTCTTTTAATGCACAGATTAATAACAAATCTAGTTCTAGACATGCTGTGTACACAATTTTATATCACCCCATTCCTTATGAGAAATATGTAATATTATATGTATTCTTATGATTTCCCTTGTTACTATATTATTTTCACGACCATTTTAAATGGTGCCAATGTTTGATTAGGTGTAATAATGTATCTTATTATTTGCCCAAAGTGGACATTTAGATCGTTCTTGTGCTTATAAAATTATTTCCTTAGGAGAAATTCCCAGAATTGGCATTTAGAAGGATCTCTACTATCTGATACCAGATTGTATTTCAGAAACAGTTGAGCTGGTGTCGTCACTCTTTCACCAGCCTAGCCCGGCTGATGTGGGAAAGTTGAAGTGCGGGGCGGTCAAATCGTGCTCAGGGAGGAGAGGAGGACTGTCCTCCATCTCTGGGGAGGGTGTCCCCGGAAGGCTGGAAACTCATCTTGAAGAGGCAGAAATTGGGTTATGTGTGTAGTGACAACCAGTTGGTATCAATGATGCCAGAGGGAAGACTGAACTCTCTCTGTTCTCTCTGTAGAAAATAATAGGAAGCCCTTGTCTCATGGCAAGATAAACAGAGGCCGTGCAGCCAGCAATGGAGAGAAATGGAATTACAGATGTGAGGCAGGCAGTTAGTTAACCACCTCCCCCCCCAACAAAAAGTGGTTCCATAAATGGGTCCTGGGTGTTTTCCAGCTTTTAAAAACTCATGATTCACCATTTCTCTTCTCATTCTAAATATCCAGTTTTGCATCTAATTTCGTATTTGCCTCTTTTTATTGTGGAAGAAAAAACACATACCATAAAATCTACCCACTTAAAAAAATTTTAAGTGTATGGTAAGTACTACATTGCTAACTACATGCCCGTTGTTGTATAGTGATTTGCATTTGAAAATTATTTTTCTTGAAGAAGTTCCTCCAAATTGCCTAAATTTCAGGGCCCACAAATCTGAATCCGCCGCTGTCCTCAGACCGTCCCCCATGTGTCACTTTTAAAACCACATATTTCTCTCTATAATTCACAAACTATGAAGTTCACTCTTTTAAAATAGGCAATTCAGTGGAGTTGAGAAACCATCACCACAGCCTCATTTCAGAATATTTTCATCATCCCCCAAAGAAACCGTAAGCGGCCGCTCCTTGCTCCCATGTCCCCTCAGTCCCAGGGAACCACTGCTCTACTTTCTGTCTCTGTGGATTTCCTTATTTTGGACATTTCATATAAATTGAATCGTAGAATATGTGGTCCTTAATGACCAGCGTGATGTTTTCAAGGGTCCTCATGCTGTAGCACGCATCAGAGCTTTTCTTTCTTTTTATTATTACTGAATAGGCGCCATTGCACGGATAGACCACATTCTGTTGGCGCGTTAAGCAGTTGGCGGCTATTTGGGTTGTTTCCAGCTTTTGCCTATTTTGAATAATATTTCTGTGAACATTTATGTGAAGTCTATGTGTGGGTGCATGGTTTCATTTCTCGTGCACAGTTATCTTGGTGTGAAGTTGCTGGTTACATTGTAAATACATGTTTATTATTTTGATGAAATGCCAGACTGTTCCAAAGTGGCCGCACCATTTTACAACCTCACCAGTAGTTGTTGTTGTCCATCTTTTTAAATTTCGTTATCTCAGAGGGCGTGAAGTGGTATCTTCCTCTACGTTTAATTGTTTAGTTGACATACAGCTATTTCATTTTAATGACATGAACACATGGAGGGGACTTCATTACACCCTGATTGTAGGACATACACAATTCACAAATTTTTCTGAATACATACAAGTTTAGCATATAAGCAGATTTAAAGTTATGTGTAAACTCTCCTTGAGCCCTTGGTTCTACTTACTAAAACTCAAGTAAATTCTGAGTTTATTTTATTCTTACAGTTTTAAATATCCAGGCAATATGTAGACCCCTTTCTCTCTATTTCACTGCAGGGCAGTCTTTTTGAGCAGGGAGCAGTTCATCCATCCCCACCCAGATTTCCAGCCCAGCACATCTTATTTTCAAAAGTACCAATTTCATAGCACTGTCGTGAGAATGAAATAAGATTATGTATGTAAATGCATAACACAGTAAGTCTTCAGTAAATATTATCTAAACAAACAAACAAACAAACAAACCCACCCTAATTAGATGTGTCAGTTGTTGGGTAGTGTGGCCTCATGTTGAGTCATTTTCAAAACTATTGTGCCCAGATTACATCCACAACATTGAAATAGGAAGTATTTCCATAGACTCCCTCCCACGGCTGGTTTGTTTCATTGGCTGGAGTCTAAACACTCCTGATGTTTCTGACCAAGTCCCCCGGAGTGGAAAGCCGGTAGTCATAAAATCCCCACTAGTTGCCTGGTGGTCCTAGTCACCCTGTATTAATTTCTTGAGATAGAAGAATTTATGGTTTTGGGGAGGGTTTTTTTTTTTTTTTTTTTTTTTGCAGCCCACGTCTGGGAACACTGTCTGCATCTTCTCAGTCTTTGCTTTCTGAAGACCAACTGCTAGTTATATTCACTGTGACTGAACCGTCCATCCAAACTTCCCTGCAAAGACAACTAGCCAAGAAAATCACCTTTAATGGCACTCAAACTGTAACGGTTCAGTAACACCCACCTTGGAACTTACTAAAGAATTTTGTTGCTATTTTTTGAAAGTCCATGCACATACACTCATTTAAAAAAAAAATTCTTGTTTCACCAAATGGATAATCCCCCAAATTAAACTTCTAAATGTCTTCAAGCTAGTCAGGATTTGTGGGTCAAACCCCATGGGCAGAGCCCAGTGTTGGCTTTATTCAGTGGATTACAGAGACGTCGTTTATATGAAAACAATGGAACCTTGCAATCTTGGCCCACAGAAAATCATGTGTGAAAAATAATATCCAGTGGAAACACATAAGTGAAAGCAAATAAATCGTTACGTAATCTCACGTGAAATGTCAAAGGGGAGAGCATATTCTCGATGTGTAGAAAGCTTCCTTAAATCCTTTTCAGGTATCTTTTTCACTCACATTCTTTCTCTTAATACCAGATAGCCAGAGGATGAATTTCTGTTGTTTAAAGCTGCCCCGTTGTGGAACTTTGTCATGGCAGCCCTTGGAAACTAAGACATCAGCTGTCATGCAAGAAGTCTGGCTACCTTAAGGCGGTGCGTTGCAGGAACCTAAGTCAGCTGAATAAAGAGAATGAGGCATCTGGCTGGCCGCCACCAGCTGCGTGAGAGAGGTGTCATTTGGAACCTCCTTCCCATGACTCCATCTGGTGGCCTCTGTGTAGGCGACTCCAGTGACAGCAGCTCAGTGAAGTCCAGTAAATGCACCGAACCACGAGAGGGAATACAGATGACTGTTTTAAGCCCTTTAGTTCTTTGGTGGCTTGTTGTGTAGCCAAGACCTTGTTAGAGGACCTTCCCATAGATCGCCACCTCCGGAAAATGGGGGTTCAGGCCTCCTCATCTTTCTCAGGACAATCACCTCCCACCCCAGCCACCCTGGGATTTAGGCGAATGATGTCCTCGACCTCCTCCCACGCCTGTGAAAGACTGGCCCCTGGCGTCAGCAGGTGGAGAACCTGAATGCAGGGGCAAACCTCAACTTACGAACACGGCCCAGAGTGCGGTCTACGCTTCATGACAACACATGCAGAATTACGTGCAAGACAGGCATGGAGTAGACACACGCTCACAGTGAGGAGGCCCCTCTGGGAGGCCTTTCTGCATTGAGGATGAGGTGATGACTGTGAGTGTGAGCGGCTGGGAGGACATTTCGGGATGCGCACCCGTGCGGGTTGTTATTTTAGAGCGTTCCTTTATTTGAGGAGGAGACGGAAGGGAAGTCCATCAGACTCGGAGTGGTCGCCTGGCCACAGCTGCTTCACGGAGCTGTTTGTGTGCGGATTCCTGCTCTGTGCCCTTAGCCCTGTTTCCAGGGCTGCAACTGGCCAGACTAGGCCTTGAACTCTGGCCGGGGGCCAGCATCTCCGATGATCGTCCCACCTAAGCTCCCGACCCTTACTGTCCACAGCTGGTTAATGGCATGTGTGAACACCCTACAAATGTGTGCAAAATTTTCTAGTTCCCGTCATGTATTTTTCTGGCTAGAGTATCCATCCTTGGATCACATTCATAGAGGAGGTGGGGCTTGAGCCATCATGGGAAGAACCAGGTTTCGAGGAAACAATGAGATATACAGCATGCCCACAATGTACATTTAGGACGATGCACGTAATCACAATACATAGTCACGTTGCAAGCACATGGAAAGACACCCACTAGGCACTCTAGAGTGGTCACCTTTGTTAGGGGCAGCAGGTAGAAGTGTGGTTGGGAGATAAAGGGAAAACAAGAACCAGTGTATGAGACAGTGGTGGCCTTTCACGTGATCCGGCTCAAGAACTTCGACCAATAGGACACTCCATATTGGAAGACGACAAGCTGACAAATCGAGTCCTTTCTCCAGGGAAGTTGTAACGTGTGTGGTGTGAGTGGAGGCAACCATGGAATGAGGGCTGAGCATGGAGGAGCCCCGAGGAGGGGAGCAGATGCCTGCCCCTGCAGAGGTGACCAGAGGCATGGGCTCCCACAGCGGCTCCTGGTCCACCGCAGTGACTTGGGCTAGTGCAGAGGAGAAGCAGCCTCACTGCTCCTCCTTCGCTGTAGTTTTGCTGCAGATCTGGGAGTGCAAGAGAGCGTCCGAGGACTTAAATTCCAGCTTGTCCCAAGACAGCAGCAAGACAAGTAATGCTCGGGTGGTGAGAAGGCTGTGAGCCTGTGCGTGTAGAGGGGGTCCTGGGACACAGTCCTGGCCTGTTTCAGCGTCCCCGAGCCTGGCTACCTCTCCGGGTTGGCAAACGGTAGGGCGGGTGTCTCGTTTGGGTCCCCCAGGCAGATGCAGCCGGTTAAAAGGCATCGGGCTGAATGACTGCAGAAATAATAGCCCTGCTCTCAGGCTCCCCAAACAGCACATCAGTTCCCTGTTGGCAGAAGGTCTGGAGAGCTCAGCCAACTTAGGGGCAATGTTGGAAAATGGGTTCTAGGTCGAAACAAGAGGGAGGCCATTATGGGAATAGCATTTCTCTGTGGAGGGGCTGGGGTGCACAGCTGGGGTCTGTGCTGGCACTTGTCTGTTTTGGACGACAGGAGACCCATTTTTGCCCACATAAATTATACATGTGATTAATGACAAAGTGCTGGTTTCCAGGCTCGGTGGGACGCCGCGGTTCTCGCCCGCGGCGGCCCCCTGAGATGCGCGCCGCCATCGAAGCATTCTTAATTAGTGGTGTGCAGTGATGCGGCCTGTGAGGAGGCTCTTCTCCGCTCCCTGGGGCGGGTCCGTGTTCCGCGGTGCTCATGAGCCTGTACCTTTTGTTGTTTAAAGTTGCGGAGGAGTTTGACCCTCTGACATGTTCCCTCTCAGAGCAGAAACGTCACGATGGACATCGATTCAGTCCAGAAAAGGCATGATCATTCATGTTGCTTCACCGTGTGGTCCCACGGAGACGTGGCGGGACTTCCGGTGGGACCCGACCTCCCACTCCAGGAGGAGGATTGAGGGGGGTAACTCATGGCCTTGGGCATTCTGCAGCCGGACATTCAGTTATCGTTTTGTTTTTCAGCTCAAACAGCTTGTAACAGTGCACTGCCCAGTCCTCGGCCCTCGTATAGGGTCGGCCCATGTCGGTCATTAGTCGTCACCGCGAAGGCTCAGCACAGTGTCTGGCATGTGGTGTTTGCTCTCCCCTCCCCCCGCACCGCTGGCTGTCGGCTCTCCTTTGCCCGCCATGGGGATCACAGACTCTCCGGCCTGGGGCAGATCCCCTTTATGTGCGTTTGCAGCTCCAACAGACGTTGCTTCCGGAATCCCAGGCAGGAGATGCGACCTGGCTGACTTGGCATTGATGACTTGGCAATGGGCGATGCTGATATGACAGCACAGAAAACCGGGGGAGCATTTTCCGTGCAACTTGAATCACTGGGATGATTGTTGACATTTTCTTCTTCTTCTTTTAAGATGATGTATTTATTTTTAGAGAGAGGGGATGGGAAGGAGAAAGAGAGGGAGAGAAACATCAATGTGTGGTTGCCTCTTGTGCACCCCCCACTGGGGACCTGGCCCACAACCCAGGCATGTGCCCTGACTGGAAATCGAACCAGCGACCCTTTGGTTTGCAGGCCTGAGCTCAGTCCACTGAGCTACACCAGCTAGGGTGACATTTTCTAAATTTAATAAGGGAGTCCTAATGTCTAGGGAATAGTGTGCTGATAACTTCATTCCTTTAGCGATAAGGTTTCTGTTAAAAATCAAACCAAACCAGACACAAATGAAAGGATAAAACACCAAAAGTCCAATGTATTTGCGAGATGATACATAGTCCAGAAACAATCTGAATGGATGTAAAGACGTCACGGAAGTGGTTTCCAGTATTTGTGATCACTGTCAGCAATACTTGTAAAATTACAAAACTTACCAAGGAATGGAGTAGGTTTGACATGTTTAACAAATAATAAATCAGATAACTCCCAAACTAAGCCAACAAGCAAGAAAGAGAGAGAGCCAGCAATACAGGGAAGAAATATAGAGGGATAATGAAAAAAGCCCTGGGCAGACATGCAAGTGGGGAACAGTTTCCTGCAGGAGGTTTTGTCTTTTAATAAGAGGCTGGGGACCAGGTGGCAGCACCGTTAGTCCTGGCTGTGGAGGAGGCACGTGTGCCGTTACTCTTCGCAGTGGATGACGATGATAATAACAATGGGCGATGATAATAATTTCTTGCACACTTGTTCGGGGCAGGTGTTGACGGTGAGCTGCGTCACCGTGCCTGAAGTCTCCAGCTGATCTCCCCAGTCTCTGACGCCCGGCATCATTGCTCAGGGCCATGCAGTGGAGCACCTCCGCTTTGTTCTCCAGCACCTTCTCCTGTGCCAGGTGTGCTTCCTTGGTGACACTATAAACAACCTAAAGGGAGAATGTGCCTTTCTCACGTGTCCTGTGCTTGGCACCCTGCAAAGGGCTGGGCCCAAAATGCATGCTTAGTTTGATGGGATAACTTTCGGATTCCGCTTGTCTAATAATGATACCTGACGTTGATGAAGGGCCTTGTGCCAGAACTGGCGCTTGGTACTTTATAAGCACGACCTCAGCTCATCTTCGCAGCAGTCCCGGGAGGTCGGCAATTTTGTCTCTACTTTCCACGGAGGGGGCTGAGGATTGAGAAGCATGCCGTCAGCCCCGGGTCATAGTCATAAACTTGTCAATGGGAGTTTCGGACCGGGGTCGACCTGACTCCCAGCTTCTCCTCTTCAGCCCTAGGATACATGCTGCTGCTGGGGGAGGGCCCTGAAAGGAGGTGTAGAGAGCTCTTTTGCAGGTAATGAAGGGCTAAGGCATATAGGCAGGGACTTTTTTTATCAGGCCCTGGAAGAGAATCCTAAACGCTCTCCTCCGCTTTTACTGAAAACGTATTACCTGAGGTAGTTTAGGAATGAACTGAAAGGAAATGGATCCGGCGAGACTGAAGGGCCGTGCGATGGAGAAACAGAACTGAGTCAGTCGCGGGAGAGATTCTGTACTCACTTCCCTTTCAGACACACAAACACACAAATAAAGGAACAAGCTGCGCAAACGCGTTCTAAAGACTTCATATAAAGTGAGTGCCCTTGTTCAAGGGCACACGTGTTTCTATGTGATGCCTACAAAACAGGGTTATAGAAATAAACCAAATGATAAATGGCCTCTGTCTACATATAGTGTAAGCAAAGGTGCCAAATCATTTGCACGCGTTTGCTAACAGATGTGATCTGTTTAGCTAAACAGATATTAATTTTCCAGCTCTTTGACCAGCTGATATATTATATCCTGTTGGAGATACGTCACGACAAGTTACAGTAAAAGCTGATGTTGCATATGATTGCGGAGACATAACTCAAATGAGACGAAGACTCTCCTGCCACCAGTGTTGTTCTTTGGTGAGAAAATAGCCAAAATGCTTTTGATATTGTAGGTTGTTTTTTTTAAAAACCTTTTTTGTGCAGTGACATATTAATCCCACTGGGGCTTTCAGTACTTGGAGCCATGTGTCATGCCTGGGCCAGGTTTTGGAATTTGTGACTCCTTTCAAAGTGGTGTTTTTCTCCAGCTCTTCCGCCTCGCCTGTTGACACTACCTGCCCAGCTTGAATGTTTGCCAGGCTACGGAAAAAGTCGCCCGGGGGCGCCCTAAAGTATATGCTGATTTGTGTGATGGATGATCATGATTTGGAGTTCCCAGTAATTGGAAAGTTGCTGCGAATCGAGCTGCTTTTTTTCATCTATGAAAAGCAGATTTCTCAGTCTTAACTCTATTTATACATTAGACCAGATAATCTTTTTTTTTCTGTGTGTGTGTCTGTCCTATGCATTGTGGCATATTTAGCATCATCCTTGGTCCCTACGCACTAGACGCCAGTAGCACTCTCCCAAATGGGACAATCAAGATATCCCCAAGGGTTGCGAAATGTCCCATAGGGGCAAAATTGCACCCCCCACCCCCATCGAGAACCGCTGATAATAAAGTTTCCGAAAGTTAGATACCTTCAAACCTCTGCTTGTTGCCCTGATTTTATGGATAGTTACAGCACAATTCACATGTACTTTCCCTTTGCAACAGCGATTAACGTAAATATTCTTATTTGTGATTTTGGCAACAGCCTGGCAGGGAAGATTAATGGAGAGAAAAAGCAAAAATACCCTCCTGTGATATTGCATGCACTGAATTATGTGCTACTGAAGTGCCAGTGAAGGAGATGATAAACTGAATAACCTTCAGTTAAGTGCTGTGTCCCCTGAGGACACCCACTTCCTGTTTTATGGTGTCCCTCACCGGAGCTTATCCTCCTGGGGCAGTTAATTGTATGTTTCTTTTTAACCTTCATTGGTATCACCCAGCGTTGACGCCCTAGTATTTCATTTTTTAATTTTTGTAATCAATAAAGCTCTGTTACCCATTTGTCATTAAAGTGTCAGCTTGCTTTTCAACCCATATATCTGGCTGACTTCCTGCTTGGATGGAAGGAAAAATGTATTTGACTTTGATGAAGCTAAGATTATATTGCTATCGATCAATGTCTTTTGCATGGCAATGCTTGTTCAAGTAAACTCCTGGAATTTTATAGCCTGTGCAGGTGAGCAATGATACTAAAGGCAAACACAATAAATGGTCTGTTAACAGGCTGAGGGTAATGTCTTCAGCGAGACCCTAGAACATACTTTCCGGTTTACATAAGAATGTAATTTGGACCGTGAATGTTAGACAGAGTTTAAAGAGCCACACCAACACTGTCACTTTGTAAACGAAAAAATTAAGGTCAGGTGAGAAAAAAAGAAATGCTGTCAAAGCCATACAACCGGATAGTTCCAGAACTAGGACCCGAATCCTCTGTGGAAGACTGCTCTAATTCAGGGGCTGGCAAACAATGGCCCTTTGGGCAAATCCGGCTGCTGCTTGTTTTTCTAAATAAAGTTTTATTGGGACACAGCCACACCCAGCTGCTTACGTATTATCTGTGCCTGCTTTCATGCCATAATGACAGAGCTGAGCGATGGTGGTAGAAGCAGTGTGACCCGAGAAGGCAAAATATTTGCTATATGGCCTTTTACTGAAAAAGTTTTCATATACCTGGAAATTCTTCACTTCCTCCCCACCCCCACTTCCTGGCTCTGGGCTCAGCCATGTGACTTGCTTTGGGCTTGCTTGCGCTGGTGCATCTGCTGTTGCAATGAAAAATGCACGAGCCAGCCTGCTAGAGGCTGAGAGGCATGTGGAACAAAGTTGGGTCATCCAAGTTCTCCCAGCTGAGGCCAGCCCAGGTCAGCTGTCAGCTGTACAACACCAGCGTCAGCCAACAAGTGCCTATGTGTGCAGAATAACCCTGGCGCGTAAATTGGCTACAGCTCCCTTAAGAATTATGTGGTAGTTAAGGACTCAGATTTTAAATGGAGATAAATATGGATTTGGGTCCTGACTCTGCCACTTTTTAACTGCATGACCTTGTTACTTCTTAAATCGTGTTGCCCCTCACATCTCTCCTTTTTTGCTGGTTGTGGGAGATAACACTGGTTTCTTGACACCTGTTTTTCCTCACCTCTGACCAGCAGGAGGATTGGACTTCTCTACCTTCCTGAAGAAGGGCAGGGCTACGTGACTTGCTGTGGTCAACAGACTGGGGCGAAAGCCATGTGTGTCACTTCTGGGTGGAAGAATTAATGGCTGATGCTGGCTCTCCACTTAATTCTTCCCTCGATGCACATCTGTGGAAGAATGGGTGGATGGGGAGGTCAACCCTGAGCCATCGCACACTGGACAGTGTCCTCGGGGAGTCATCTGGACCCACAGTGGACTTGGCATGAATGAAAACTTAATTTTTGTTGCGTTAAGCCACTGGAATTTGCAGGTGCGGAGGGGGAGGTTGCAGGCTATCACAGTTGAACAAATAATTTTTTGAGAACTTTAGTTTTTTTCTGAATTAGAAATTACTATGAGTGGAAACATTGTGGTGGAGAGAATGGTGTCACTATGAGTTAATCAACAGCCATTTATTGGAAGGAGACTTACCGTATGCCAAGGAATAGTGGGAAAAATGATGCATCTCCTGGGGTCAAGTCCAGCAATTTCCACTAAATAAGCTGTATGATCTGTGGCAGTGACTTCATCCTTTTGATCCTCAATTTCTAGTAAAATAGGAATGAACCTATTCATCCTTTTCAGGATGTTGTGAGGGATTCAATGAGCTAGTTTTATGATGATACAGTATCCAGATTCTTAGATGAAGTAGTAGGACTGTTACCTGCGAGGCAAACAGGAGGGAACATTCTAGAGCCTGGGCCAGGCTGGGACACACAATAGCCCAGTGGGCCATGGAAGCTGAGTTGTTATTGGAGAGAACCTAGGTCACTTCCAGGAAGGCTTAGAAGGTGTGCAAGAACTCTGAAGGTAACGAGGCCAGTGCAGGGGAAGTGAAGACAATAGGGGGACACTGACTGGCATGTCAGGAAGCATGAGAGGCAGAGTAGAGGCCAAGGGCAGGACTTTGGAGTCAAAGAGTCCTGTGTCTGAATCCCACATCTGCTCTTACTTGCTGTGTGACCATGGGAGACTTGTTTATCCTCTCTGGGCCTTCGTTTACTCATCAGTGATGTAGGAATGATAATATCAACAGTGTAGGGTTGTTGCAGAGAGGAAATGAGAGAAGATCTGTAAAGTACACTTGGCAAGTACTTAATTATTAGATACTATTATTTATTTTTGGAGTTAATCTATAAATTTGGGGGATATGTAGGCATGTCTAATTCAGATGATATCCACCTAGTATATATCTACCCAGTACACAGAGCCGAGGTTTCTTAAAAGGAACACACTTGGAGGCAGGTGGATGGCGTGGGCTGCTGTTTTGGCTAATGGGATGGGGAAGCTACTTGGCCAGTATTTAGAGCCTAAATTCTCTAAAAAGTGGTTTCCAGCCTTTTCACGTCTCTAGGCCACACTAGAAGAAGATGAGTTGTTTTAGGCCACGCATAAAATACATTGCGAAGTGTAATCACCAAAAAAATCTCATAATATTTTAAGTAAATTTACAATTTTGTGTTGGGCCACATTCATAGCCACCCTGGGCTGCATGCGGCCTATGGACTACAGGTTGGACATTCCTGATTTAGGCCTTAGAGGACTAATATTTTGGAAGTAGACTGAGCTTGCCATATTATAATAATAAGTTCCTTGTCTGACGATGCTAAACAGAACTAACCCTTGTGGGGCCCATGAAAACCAAACGACCTAATTTGATCCTACCTGAATATCTCTGACGAATAGTTGAACGGCTTACTCATAATCTCCTATATCTCCTAGCCCAGAGGAATACGCTGTGAACTCGAAATCTCATAGAGGCTTTACATTTTTAGCTTGTTTTAGGGGAGGAAAACAGAAGAATAAAGACTTCTTAATCTGTTATCTTGTAGTGGCATAAAGGTAGGAATTGTACACAGATTAAATTATCTAGTTGGGCAATGTTAGCAATATGGAGATTATTAAAAAGAACAGTTAGCGTTTATACAGGATGTGCATGTTCCAACCTGATGCCTCTGGTCCCTTCTTTTAATTGTTAAGTGCCTCTGGGGTTTAGCTTATTGGAAGGATCAGGAAGCAATATTCTAAGTGGGCCAAGTTCCAGAACAGGAGGATGAGAGTGGGAAAGTTTTTTCCCTGGGAAGTAGCATGTTGGGTGCACACAGATGAAATGACCGACTTGGATTTAAACAAGAACTGGCGGACGAACCACGGGGAGCCTGCTGGAAAGGCGTCTGTAGAAGGCTTGGGAAGGGCTCTTAATTCAGTGGCTCCCAGTGGGCATTTGGGGGCCCCTTTCAAGTTTACAATTATACTCAAGCACAGCAAAGTCATACAGCACTCGATTAAAGATGTTGCAATTAAATCGGCTTGAAACCAAGAGTTAGTATTGTCACGTCTCTAGGAGAAAAAAATAACTTTTCATAACAAGAGAAAGACACCCTGTGAATTAATTTTTCAAGGCTTCAAGTCTCACTTTGGATATTGCCTGTGCCTGAGAGCCAAGGTAGAAAGCTCAAAGAACGGAAATGATGAAACAAAAACTCTTGGTGATTTTTAAGCTAACATGATGGGATTGTATTTACTTTGGAAGCCTTTGAGTCCAGAAGTATTCCTCTCCACTGCTAAGGTGATAATGCATCCAGAGTGAGATATTAAAATACTTTCATGCCTGAAACATCAAAGAGGATGTGGTCCTGGTTGTGTGTTGGATTCATAAGCAGAGCCCCTACCATCAGCCTCAAAAGAACCTGCTATTACTTAGGAATTCAGATAACTATTTGAAAAAATATTTTTCCCAAAGTAAGCAGTATTATCAAATAAAAGTGAGTCATACTTGGAGATATGACTTCCAAGGGTACATTTTATTTTTGTCCTTTTACTTTGCTGCTTCTCTCTCTCTCTCTCTCTCTCTCTCGGTCTTTTTAGTTATTTTGGGATTTGATACTTTTGAAATATTTTTCTAACTTAGTTTAAATTTTTTGTGAAATCAGTCTGCTCAGGGGACCTCAAGAATGATCTTGGAGTAGAGCTCTCTTTTGTTGTAGCTTCAGAAAATTCAGAAGGTGTTTCGACAGTGCCGTGAAGCGTAACTAATGTGATCGAATTGCTTTTACATTCTAAGACAAAAACATCTAGGTGAGTCTTGAAGAAGCAAGCCCAGTTCTTGTCCCTGTAGCTCAGTGGAAGCTGGGCACCGAGAGCCACTGGAAGTAGAGCCTGGTTGCCCAGGTTCTATTCTACCTGCAGCCAAGACATTAAAGTGTGCGTGTCCACCTGCACATGCGTGTATGTCCATGTGTGTATGTTTGCATATTTTCCTTGAATCTCTTTTACGGGCCCCAAGAAATGTAAGTATGATTATTATTACGGGTATTATCCTTGGTTTCCACCTTCTACACATAAGATCACAGAAAATGAATTCAAAAGTAGAAAGAGCCAAAGCAATGTGCAATTCTGTGCTTGATTGATTGGCTTTTGGAATTGGAACGTGACTCTCAGGGAAGGGAAGTGGGGTTTATATTTTGCGTAGCCTTGAGACCAGAACTCTGAGCCAGTGTGCACAAAGGCTCTTAGGTCAAGGGCTGGGGACACTATGGCTTTTATCGATCTAGCTCAGAATGCTTTCTGGGACCCCTAGGACCTGAGGCGGCACAGCACTTGGAAGAAAACCAATGTACACATTGCAGAAATGTGAACATCAGTTCAAAGTCTGTGATTAATACTTTAATTAAGAAGCTCTCAGGTGTAAAACTTAATCTAAAAAGTGAGTGTACCAGATATATTTGGATTTCTATATGCAAAAAGTGGCAGATTTTGAATGGCTGCTTTCTCTAACACATTGAGTGTTCTCATCGCAATATACTTAAGCAGTGCTCAGCTCTTCCTTTGGAAGCCATAACAAAGCTCCCTTTATGATCCCAGACTCACCATGGGTGAAGGCTGTCTTTCCCAAATGCTTGGAGTTTGGCGGCTTTTGGAAAGCTGTCCACCAAGCCAAGTCTCATCGCAGAAAAGGCCATTTGTCGTTGTAGGCAGGCAGGTGTCCAGCAGTTTCGGAGCTGACACCATTGTGGTCGGTTTGATTTCTTGGCTGTGTCTTGTTCTGCCACCTCCTGAGTCCACCCAAAAAATTACCTTATGTGATCGGCTCATTTTAAACCTTCAAATTAATTGAAATTACACTGGTGTTGCTAGTTTCTAAGTATTATTCCCCTTTATGTGATTTGAAACACTCCAGGGCACCGTAAACCTAGGAGTAGAATCAGTGAACCGTCGAGGAGAATTTTACTTATTTGTCCTGGTGATAATTTGAGTTTTTCCCAAGAATGTGTACTCTTTTTCTTTTTAAAAAATTTTATCTATGAGGCTCCTTTATTTGAGAATTGTTATAGCATGCACTATTCTACCCAAATTAGTCTTTAACCTTGTTGAAAGTGGACACGGTGCCTTTAATATTTTCAGTGAGAAAGGTCTCATGTTCTGTGGTGGGGATTATTTTTAATGTATACTCCCTTGCACCTCACATGGCTCTGGGTTTGTGATAGATATTCTGGAAATAATTTTTAACACTACATACGTGACCATGTGTGTTTACCTGGTTAGTGTGCCTCAGGGTTGGTTTTCCTGGGCTCTAGGGGTTTCCTTGGAGAGTGGTCTCCCTACAGAGTCTTTTGGGGTTGGGCCGGGGAGGAACTTTCTACTTCTTCTCAACTGCTTTCTGCATGTTCCTCCCCCCAACCCCATTTCCCCCCTCCGTTCATCCTCTCTCTCCACTGCCATTGTCCTTTCTTGCTTACCCACTTAACCATCACCTATATAGTAACTTTTTCCTCCTTGGATAAGACTTTCTCCTTAAAATAGGATCTTTTTCTTCTTTTATGTCCCATACCTTCTGATGGAGTGGGGGTATTGTGCTTACTCCATTTTTCAGTAGTTTGGGGGTGACCCCAGACTGGGAGAGCACCCCTAGCTCTCCCCGTACTCCGGAAGGCATTCTCGGAGTACTGGGTGGTGCTCTTGGGGTACCCATTGCAAAGACTGTGACAGGATTTCCCAAGGGGTCCAGGTGAAGCTCTGGCCCCTCACGTGCTCTCCAAGGTGAATGCGATCAGCTTGAGAAAACAGTGCACACACTGCCCAAGTCCCTGTGGTTCCGTGTGTGTTGGCATTTTAAAGGCTCTGAGGGGCCCTGCGGTGCAGGAACCTGTGTGGCGCTGGTTCCCCTCTGTTTAAAATGCGTTTCCGTAAGGGAACATTGGTACGTCCAGTAGACCCAGCGATCGTCACTCACACCGGGGGTCCGAGTAGCTTCATTGCTCTCGGTAGGGCTTGTCAGCCCTGGCCTTCACAAATGAAAAGCCAGAGTTTTTAGGGCCTCATTGTAAGCTGAACAGTTCTCTGCCGTCTAACCTGTCTTTCGAACACGTGAACATGAGAAGGAGATACAAATGAAGAGTCGTAACCATGCATGAGACTGACTAAAATTCAGATGATGTATTTGTTTTTCTCTATTCTCATAAAAAGTTTCCTTGTCAAGGTTTTCTTTCTTCTTTACCTGTAAAATTAGGCGATTCTTACTGAAAAGAAACTATGTCACAACTTCTAAAGATCTGTCATTTCTGAGAGAACTCCTATGCATTATTTTCTTTCAGATTTCTCTCCCTTTTTAAGCATATTTTATTGATAATGCTATTACAGTTGCTCTAGTTTTTTCCCCTTTCAAAAACCATTACACAGATTAAAGTTATTTCCTTCCTCCTACCCTTTCTGGGCTTTGTTTGTTGTTGTTCCTCTAGTTCTTTTAGCTGTAGGGTTAGGTTGTTCATTTGAGATTTTGCTATCTTTTTTAGGTAGGCCTGTGTTGCTATGAGCTTCCCCCTCAGAACTGACTTGGCTGTGTCCCATAGGCTTTGGGTTGTTTTCTGTTTATTTTCATTTGTTTCCAGATACTTTTTGATTTCTTCCTTGATCTCATTGTTAACCTAAATAACATGTTAACCCAAGTTATTTGTTATTTAATAACACGTTATTAAGTCTCCATGTATTTGAGTGTTTTTGAGTTTTTTCCTTGAGGTTGGTTTTTAGTTTCAAGCCATTGTGACCCGAGAAGATGCTTGATATGATTTCAATGTCCCTGAATTTCTGGAGGAACCCACCGGAGGAACCCCTGCATTCCTGGCTCCTGGCCCTCGCCAGGTAGAAGCTAAGCTGACCCAGCGGGGCACTACTTAAGTGCTCTCAGCAATAAGACTTTGGTTGTCCCTGGAGCTTTATTAAAACTCCCCTATGTTTTGGTGGCTCTTGAGAACTATACTTATCTTTAGTGTTTTCTCGTGGAATCAGCCAGAAGCAACATATATTGAGCCCTGTTTGTCTCTTTTGGGGACAAACCTCTGAGTAAGGTCCCACGGAAGTATGTTGCCCCTCCTCCTCACTCTCCTCTTGAATTGAACTACTCTGAACCCTTCCAGAACTTTACATTTGCCCGCAATAGCTCTAATGCAAGGTGATATGGCTCCCAGGGGACATTTTCTTGGCTGTTACAACTGGGAAGATGCTACTGGCTTTTAGAAGCCAGGGCTGCTGCTAAATGTGCTACAACACACGGGACAGCCCTGCAACTAAGAACGATCCGGCCCAAAGAGTCAGAAGTGCTGAGGTCAACACTCCCTGCTCTAACACTGCATCATAGACACGGCATAAACCACAACTTCGCACTTTCCACCCGCAGGATGCACATGGTTGGAGAAGGACAGAGTTATAAGCACGCGGTGTCTCTGGTGCCCAGCACAGAGCTGAGCGCACAGTGGGTGCTCGGGGGTGCAAACACTAAGACACAATCGCTGCCTCCTGGAAGCCCACCATCACAGGTGCTCCTTGATACATATGTTTAAAATTATTTGACATTCAGTATTATTTTCTGTTTGTTTCAGGTGGACAGCATAGTGATCACACAATTATGAATTTTATGCAGCGATCCATCCTATAATTCTAGTGCCCACCTGGCACCATGCATAGTTTCTGCAACATTATTGACTGTATTCCCTATGCTGTACTTTCCATCCCCATGACTATTTTATAACCACCAATTTGTATTTAATCCCTTCACCTTTTTCACCCATTCCCTGCCCCCACCCGCAGCCTGGCAGCCATCAGTCTGTTCTCTATATCTCTGAGTCTGTTTCTGTTTTGTTTTTTTGTTTATTTTGTTCTTTGCCTTGATCTGTGGGTTTTTGTTGTTGTTATTTTATTTTATTTTTTTGAGTCTACCAAGTAAGCCACGGGAATCTTTTGATGTCGATGGTTTCCCCAACTTTTTCATTGTTACTTACTTTCAATGCCTATGGAAAAAGGAAATCAACGACCTTTTCTTTCAAAAATAGGGGAAAACAAAACAGCATAGTTTTTTTTGACACGAAAGGCTATGTTTTCCTGCAAGTCAATAAAGCTGACTAATCTCGTTACAGAAATCAATATTTCCATTTGCAACCACTCTCCTTCTTTGCAGTTCTGAGAAGACTCCCAGAACCGCAGTTTAATGAGGTGTAAACATGCAGCTCGTTGTGCTTTGACCCAGATAAACTCTCTGAGGGTGCCGGGTGCTGGGGACTCCGATTGGGCCTTGTCCTGTCCTCTCAGGGAGAGATCAGGGTGGCCCGTCTGTTGATCATGCTGGGGAAGGGGAGGAAAAAGGAGGATGCAAAGCAGCTATGCTGGCCTCCTCAGAACTTGAGTCGATGTTTTCAAATGTGATCAAGGGACTGACGAGTGCAGAGAGTAGGAGAGTCTACCAGACATTTGAGTTAAAGAATCACTCTGCAGTTTTAAAAATAATAGATGCAGCGGTTTTATTTTGAAAGTGTAGCTAGTGAGGTGACAGTGGGTGGCATCTCATCACTTGGTCTCCAAGCAGATTAGGAATCAAACTAAACTTTCTGCTTGCTAAAATTATAACTCTTCCCTGGGCAGGAAATTCTGGATTTCCAAGCGTCAGTCTAACGTTCTGCATTTTCTCCTGCGACAGCCAGGTGTTGGTACCTCACGCTCACATGGGAGGGGTTAGTCCAGCTCCCGCCCTGCAGGTGAGGAGAGCAGAGATGGTGAGGACTCAGTGACACACCTGAAGCAAGGAGCCCAGGTGGGGCCATGTCACGCCTTATGAAGGCTGCTGTAGAGAAAAGGAGCATGGTTACAGGAATATGTTTTTGTTAGCTTTTCTCTGTGTGTATGTGTGTGTGTGTGTTTAAAGGCAATTTGATGGGAGGCAAAGAACCAAGAAGGGCGGGAGTGTGGCTTTACTGAGATATAATTCGTCTATTACACCCTTTACCTGTTTAAAATGTACAGTTCAGCGGGTTTTAGTCTACTCACAGGCGCCTGCCCCCTTCACCACAGTCAACTGGAGAATATTTTCATCAGCCTGGAAAGAAACCCTGTATCCTTCAGCCATACTTCCCATCCTCCCGACCCCCAACTGCCCAGCCCCTGACAACTGCTCACCTAATCAGCTTTCTGTATTTATAGATTTGCTTGTTCTGAACAACTCATTTAAATGCAACCATGCAAACATGTAGCCTTTTGTGCCTAGCTTCTTTTACTTTAAATACTATTTTCAAGGTTCGTCCAGGTTGTAGTGCTTTGTTCTTTTTTTTTTTTTTTAATGGCTGAAAAATTCTGTTGTGCACATGGATGAAATCTATTTTATCCATTTATCGGTTGCATGTTAACCACTCGGCAAAGCCCCCTGGTGCCTGCTGAGCGCTCAGTGAGCGAAGGGGTGAATCGATCCACTCGACACGTGTTTATGGACAACCTACTGTGTGCTAGCAGGTGGGGATTGGGAAGTGAACAGAACGAAGCCTTTACTCCCCTGGGGGTTAATGGTACACTGGGTGAGACAGACAGGGGACAGATGGCTGTGTAACATGTTAGATGATGGCAAGGGCTATGAAAACCATAAAGCAGGGTGAGGACCACAGAAGTTGGGGGGCCCGTTATGATTATACCTATGAATGTAGTTTCCTTTCCCTGTGTGATCCTAGTACAGCCCAGGGAAGGGACAGTAGAGCTGAGGGAGAAACCCGGTCTCCCACTTCCCAAGTGGTGCCTGTGACGTCATAAGGTTGGTTGGGCAGTGCTGGAGAGCACGCTGGTCCACATCTTGCTCTCACGTGATGTCAGTTGTCCCTAGAGAGGGTGCTGCCCTTCTTTTCCTTCTCTTCCCCCCACACTCTGTGCTCTAAACTATGTGTATGTACACGAAATGCTCCCTGTCATTTTGCCTTTTGGTGCCCTTGTGGCCACTGAATATTCTTTTTTGAAATAACGAGATTTAATTTTTATCGATTGTGGAGGAAGCTTGCGTGTGGCGCCTTCTCAGGGGGTGGTGTTTGCAAGCACCTAGAGGATTACCTGGGAATTACCTGGTGCTCCAAGGGCGGGCCTCACACCTGTGCCCACAGGAACAGTAGCTGCTAATCGAGTGTTGTGTGTACAGGCTCATCGATCACACGTACCTAAGTGCCTTAAAGGTCGCTTCCCTTTGTCCACCTCCCCTTGCAATGCTGACGATTTGGTTTTTAAGAATCAGAGTAGGACTTGACAAAAATTGTGAGGGATGGGTTGCAGACTTTCAAAAAGTGATTTTTTCCCCCTCTTACTACAGAAATGTATGCCTGAGATAACCCGAAGTGAAGGGTTGAAGTTCACTTAGGAGAAAATAACGTTGTCACTGTAACATTCCTTTTTAAATGAAAATATCTTTGCTTCCTTAAAAATAAGAGTTGAACCCACTGGGTCTTAATTGAACCCACTGAATCAATTCCCTTTGTACCATGGCCTTTAGTACTGGGGGGATGTGACATGTGACTTTTGGAACCACCAGTAAGCCCCTCGAGTCTGCAGGGTTGGATCAGCTCCACGCGGCATGTCTGGGATTTGGTGAAGAGGCTTCATGCTTATCCTCAGGCTGTCTGGGGGACTGAGGTCTCCTGAGGTAAGTTGTTCATCCAAGTAAGGTCTGTTCACTGCTTCAGGGAGAAACATAGGCAGCGGAGCTCCTGGGAAACCTAGTATCTGAGGCTCTGTGGGTATTTTCTCCTTATTTAACTAGTTAGGGTCCTTGAATGGGAAAGCAAGTCTGTTTATTAAGAGTCTGTGAGGGAAGTGAAGGGTGAGGAAGACCAGTTAGCATGCTCTGGGGCACACTGATAGGTCTTAAGCTGAGTAGGTTGGGGATGGGCAGGGGTTAGATGCTGCTGGCACCTGTCAGTGAATTGGTTCATTATTCTCTAGCTGGTAGGCTTCCCATGACAGTTGGGGATCCTAGCTGCTTCTCCATAGTAGCCTTCCCTTTCTTATCTTAAGAGCTCAGATGCAGGCCACACACCGGTTTCTTTTCAGCACCAAGACCATGGGACAGCTCCAAGAAGTTTCATTCTCAAACTATTTCATAGGAGTTTTACCGTATCCCTCCTTTCCCTTAATTTTGCCTAAAATGAGGCAGAGATGAACTAGTTCGCTTTGAAGACATACAAGTCATCCTGGGCTCATAAATCCTGTTGCTTGAATGTCACAGAATTTCCTTTGAAAATTCTCTTTCCTCTTGAAATCTTTCCCCTAAGTCAACATGTTTTGAAGGCACTGTCATGCTATTATGGTGGTTAGCTTTTTCTGATCCGTTGTCCATATGGGAATTATTTAGAACATATGTTCTTATTACTAGTATAAATGAAGGACATTTTTAAAAGAACCCAAAGGGATACAAATACAAAATCTTGTACTTGGTGTAAAATTGTTATTCTTGTTAAATTCAAGGCAACAGGGAATAGCTTGCAAGCAGTCAATGCCAGTCTGGTATTTTCCCTTTAGAATTTTATGGTCTTGTTTATTGAAAAAAAAAACCCCACTTTATTAGAAGACCAGTGCATGATCTAGAACACCTGGTGTCACCAGCCCTCACATTATAGTGCCCTATCATTACATCAGCTCTCAGATGCTCGGTCTACCTCACTGACCCTTGGGAAATTCTGGCACAAGGGAAAAGACAGAATGCAAAGTAACAGTGGGAGCTACCTAGAACTCTTGGCTTCATTTATTTCCAGTCGTGAAATTGGAATGACTCCATATCCACTCTTCAATGTGAGTCTCACAAGGACTGGCAGGGATGACATATCTAAATGCACATCGGTCCAAGCGAAACATGCTAAACACATTGTTAATAATTTACAAGTTTGTAATCCATCTGTAATCTCATCTGTTCATCATCCTATCTGAGAGGGGAAGTCATTTTATAATACACACAAAGTAAAAGGGCTAGTGTAGAAAAAGGCGAGCTACCATAATTCTACGTAGGGCATATTTGGTTCTGGAATTGCATCGCCCATGGCAAGGACTCGACTTTGCTTCCGGGGGGGAAGGACTGGTCTGGGGAGAGCATCACAGGGGAATAGAGCAAGACGCAGGGGAGGAGAGCCTTGGTTTTACTCACAGTGCACATGGGCTTTGTTGGGGTCTGGGATTCTGGGATGTGGTGGAAAGGCTTCCTGTTTCCCTCTGGCTGTCTAGGGGACTGAGCTCTCCTGGGGTAAGTGGCCAGCCTTTCAGTAAAGCATTATGACCATGTGAGTCAGTGGTCTCCATCCCTGAGATCAGAGAAGCACCTGTGTCTTTGCGGGGCAGTCACCAAGGACCAGTGTTGTGCCAGAAATATTATCTGGTTTCATAGTTTCAGTCATCGCCTCCATGCACAGACCTCTCTTCCTAACACAGCGATGTTCCTGGAGCTCTGCTTCTGCGTTTCTGATTCTCCGCTGGGTATACCCACCTGGAGGCGATGCTGGGACCCTCACAGCAAAGCCAAAATGCAAACAGCTGCCTGTCATTCACTCTCCACAAGCAGCTTTCTTTCCTTCTCCTTATTTCTGTCTATGATGCCCTGTTCAGCTGGCCTCCCACTCAAAGACCCTTATCTGGCCCTGGCTGGTGTGGTTCAGTTGGTTAGAGCAGCGTCCCGTAAGCCAATAGGCTGTGGGTTCAATTCCTGGTCAGGACACATCCCTAGACTGCTGGTTTGGTCCCAGCTGGGGTACATAGGAGAAGCAGCCGATATTTCCCTCTCGTGTTGATGTTTCTCTCCTTCTCTCTCCCTCTTCCTCCCGCCTCCCCCAAGTCTATAAGCATGCCCTTGGGTGAGGATAAAAACAAAAGAACCTTGTTTGACCATTATTTCCTTGCCACTTTCTTCTATTCGGTTATCCTATGATTCTTCTTTAACACAGTGCCCATTTTCTTCTCTTTCCGGTTCTTCCCCCATCACCTTTGATCTCCTTCTCAGACATGGACAAGAACTCCAACTTGGACATCTTTTCTTTGCTCAGAATAAAATTCAGGACTCTACATAATTAGGCTCTCTCATCAATTCAGTCCAAACCCCCACTGTTCTCAACTCTAACCAGCCAAACCATCCTCCCCTCTGCTCACCGATCATACTAGTGATGTTTTTTCACCTCCAAAATTTGTTCCCCCTTGTTCGCTTCCCTGGAATATCCTCTTCTCCATCCCCAGGTCTGCATCTCAGTATCCCCTTCGTGTTGCGAAGTCCAACACAAGCACAGCCTGCCAGGTAACTTGCCTTGGTCTCCCACCCTGGAAGTGGAGTCTCCCTCGTGTGACATGGGCGAGCAGGCACGCTGGGGTCAGACAGACCTGGGCCTGAGCGCTGCCTCCGCCGTGGCCACCTGTGGGACCTTCAGACTCAGTTTCCATCCATTTGAAATGAGGGTAATAGACCCTGTGGAGGGTTCCTGTGTTCACGGAGTTCCTAGAAGGTGAGTCCTGATGAAGGAGAACTTCATCCATTCCCTCCAATCCTTGTCTGCCCCGGCATGCGTCCACGGGGTTTTTGTTTCAGATTATTTTAGAGAGGTGTCATTAAGCGACATTCGAATTCTGGCTCTGTTGCTTGCGAGCTGTGTGATTTGAGGCGAGTTACTTTACCTCTCTGTGCTTCGGGTTTTTGATCTGTAAACGGGGATCATAATAAAAGTACTGACTTCACAGGGTTATTTAATGAGCTAATCCATGAGTTTGGCAAGCTTTTTTTTTGGTACAGGGCCAGGTAGTGATTATTCTGGGCTCGTGAGTCAAATGTTTCTGTCGCCACTACTCACTGCTGTCATTATAGGGAGAAAGCAACCAGGGACAGTGCATAAATGGAGGCACAAGGCTGTGTTACAAAAAAAGATGCAGGCCGTCGTCTGCCAGCCCCGTACTCAGTACACACGCTGCTCAGTACAGAGCCTGGCATCTGATAACCAGTAGCAGCTGTCATTGTTGTGGGATGCGCTACATTGCCTTTGCTTGATTTTAAGAGTCCTAGGAGCAAGATTTGTGGCTCGTTCAACATAATCTCTGTGGTCAGCAGAATAATAGTACCACCCAAAGATATCCTAATCCCCAGTGCCTGTGACTGTGTCAGGCTACACAGTGTTTTAGGGAGTTCAGAGTACAATAACAAAATTGCCACACGCTCAGTGGCTTCAACAACAAGCATTCCCTACTCAGGTCCTGGAGGTTGGAAGTCCGAGATTAGGGTGCTAGCAGGGTCGGATCCTGGGGAGGGCTGGCTGCCGGACTGCAGACTGCCAGCTTCTCACGGTGTCTTCACATGGTGGAAGGACCCAGAGAGATCTCTGGTCTCCTCTTATAAGGATACTAATCTCATTCACTGGGGCTCCATTCTTAGGACCCAATTACCTTCAAAAATCCCCACCTCCAAATATTATCACATTAGGTGATGCACCCACAGCGTAAGTTAAATAGCGGGGTTTCAGCATATGAATTTTGGGGGCAAGGGGAGACCCGTTCAGTCTATAACACATGGCAAAGGGGAATTCAGGTTGAAAACGAAATCAGGTTGCTAATGAGCAGTCCTTAAAATAGGGAGACTATCCTGGATTATTTGGGTGGGCCCAATCCAGAAGGGCCTTTAAAAGGAGAAGAGAGACGGCAGTGTGGGAAGAACTTGGTTCGCTGGCTTTGCAGGTGGAGCAGTGTCCGTGAGCCAAGGAATGTGGTGGCCTCCAAAGCGAGGAAATGGCTCTTCCCCTAGAGCCTCCAGACACGAAAGCACCTGCTGACAACTTGACCTTGGCCATGGGAGACCTGTGTTGCGCTTCGGATGTGCAGGACTGTACATTCGTTACCATAGAAGAAGAAAACTCATCCAATCTGCCCTGTGCCTGGTGCAGAGGGCACACACTAACCATTTGTTGCATGGATACATTTCTTATTCCCGTCTCATGTCTGTGCTGGGAAATGATTTGACAATGTGTCCCTATTATAAACATTGATATGCTTATAAGGCATTTATCATCAGCTATTTATTGTCATACAGTTGCTGAACCTTAAATAATTATTGAATCCTCCAAGCACTGCAGACCATGTCTGCTTTTAGACATTTCTTTTCTTTTTTCCTCTCCCCAATTTCCATTTTATAAATTATTTTTACTCCCGGGACATTATTTGAAATGTGATTGTGTAATACTTCGTCTCCTCCCCGACTTAGCGAGTTACAAGAAAACTGCATTCCCCCTTCCCTTCCCTTTCCACTCTGAGTTTTAATTGTGCAACATGGAGACTGTTAATTTTAGAAGTTACCCTTTATAGTCTAAATCTGCTTGTCTCTGCTCTCCCTTGTCACCAAATGGGAGCATTTTCCTACCCTTCTGGAAGTTTTCCTGACCTGTTTTCCCTCACGCCCAACAGAAACTTCCCAGCATCATCCCCTGTGTGTTTTTGCAGAGTATCTGTGACAGTGTTGCTTAATTTTGCTTTGGCTTCACAAGCGTTCCCCAGGAGACAGTCTGGTCTGAGTTGGAGCTCTCTGGATATGAATGTCGCTCCTGTTTCCCACTAAACCGGCTCTTGTAACAGCAAAGACAGGCTGGAACAACGTCTCCTCTGTTGTTTACTGGAAGGTAGGGACCCCGAAGGGCGCACGTTCCAGGGATTGTTTTGTCGGCCATTGAAGGAATGTTCACTCAGCCACACTGCCAGGCACCGGGAGAGGCTCCAAGATGAAAAAGCTGCCCTCCACATCTTCAGAACGCCCAGACCCTGGGGAGCAATGGATCTACCGGCAACAAACCCTCGTACAGCTTAGGACCTTTCCTCTGCTCGCGCACGTGACCACATGGCACCCATCCCCCAGCCTCTGAGGAGGGGGCTTGCGAGCCAGGGAATGAGAGTGAATGTGACGGGCACCCCTTTCTGGCCTGACCACGACCATCCCAGCATGCTCTCCCAGGGTAGCCAGATCTTTTCATCTTTCAGGAGAAACAAGAAATTCCCATTTTTACCGGAAGCCTCATTTTATAACACGGTGCCAGTGGAAAAAAAAGCACAGTACAGGCCCGGGAAGACGAGTTTCTGCCCTGAGCTGGCGAGGGAATGTCTACTTCGGACTAAACTAGGGCCCCGGAGAACTTCAGAACATGGTTTCCTCACCCAGTGAACCTGGCTGTGCTTAAGGAGGAGCAGGTGCTCCTGGGTGGGTGGGTGGGGGGAGGGTCTTGCGTGCTGGTGCGCAGGCGCGGCCAGCGAGCAGGGGAAGGCCCCCGGCCCCGATGAGGCTGCTCTCGGTCGCCACAGCTCAGAAGGGGGGCTCCTCCCAGTCTGGCCGCTACCTTCACCAGGACTTTTCACTGTCCACCTGCCTGCTCGTGCCATCACCTTCTGGGCATAGATTAAGTCCCTGTGAGCATGGTCTTCGTGGGTGCTGGGGTGTGCCCGCCCTGGCATCTCCGCTGCACGTATGGCCTGTCTGCACCTGGATCAAAGGACTGGGGGCTGCCCACCCTGTTCAGTGGTTAAGGCTGCACGTAGCTTCCTCCGGAGCTCTGAGTTGCACGAGGGATGATCCCCCGGCATCCTGCTGTTCCGCATCTTTGTGGGAAATGCAAAGAAAACAAATCCACCCTGAGCGAGACTCCGCCTCTTCCCACCTTCACTTCTTTATCTGCACAGTGGAAACAAAGACCTGCCCTCATCTGAGCTCGCCCTAAAGCAGACCCTGAGACAAGCATTTGCAGGTGTTTTGTTTGGGGGTTAATGTCAGGGAGCAGAAGTGACGGGGCAGGAAAGCGAGGCAGGGAAGGGACACGTGCCTGCGGAGTGTGTTAAATAGCGGGGTCTCTGCAGACACCAGGGCCCACCCACTGTGGGCTGTAGGACCTTAGAAAGATCGTGCTGGCAGAGGACAGGGAGGCCGGGGCACGGTCCCCTGACTCGTCGTCCAGGGGAGGGTGCTGGCGATGTGACGCCCCTCACCCTTCTGCTTGCCCCTGTGTGCGGTGGAGCCCGCCCCTCCCGTGGAGCCCGGCCACCAGGGTGTTTGCAGCAGGGAGTGAGCGCGGCTGGGCCAAGGAGGTAGGGGGTGAGGTATCCATAGCAACCACCTGCTCCGCAGCCCCAGGGTAAACTGAGAGTTGTGAGGAAGAGGTAAAAGAAGCAGTCGGGGGCCAGTGGGAGCCGGACCTGTGACTTGCCGCTCGTGAGGAGATTCCGCCTCCGCGCCCAGATTTCTCTCTCTGCCTTTCGGTTTTCTGCTGCCGCCTCTCTCCACGGATGTCCCAGGGAGTTCGCGCGGAGGTCTGTGTTCATGGCAATGGGCCTTCAGAGAGCACAAGGCTTCCCTGATTCCACCGGTTACAGGACCAGTGGAGGACTCGGAGTTTCCTGTAACGGCCCATTGGCAGAGACGCATCAACACTGACACATGCTAGGTATGTGTCAGCAGCTAAACCACCCACCACTTTAGCCATTCCAGAACTACTTCATGCTTCCGTGATGCGGCATGGTTCTTAATACTGCCAAAGCAATGGATGTTGGATTTGCTGGGCTGAAAGAGCTGCTGGCGGAAACACAGTTTAGAAGGGTAGACACCCTGGGCGACCTCTCTGTAGATATTTGATACACGGTTCATTTTAACCTTTGCAACAACTCTGTGGGCAGATATTACCTCCCTTTTACCAATGGGGAAATTATATATCTGAGGGGTAGTGAAAAGAGTTTGTCCGATAAGACAAATGGGTTGAACCTTAGGATGCAGTTTCTGAGAGGTTGATGGTAGTTGCATACGGAGCCGCAGTGAATGGATTTTGAATGCGCTCAGTTGGAAAATTGAGCTGTGTCGGGTTCAAAACACCTGCCACTGGCGGGTGAGAGAAACAAGGGAACAGCTGTGCCACATTTTGCCATTCTGTTCTAATATTTAGTTATAATCACAACGATGTAAATCAGTGCCCCAGCCCTGGACAGTGGTTTACAGGATTTGAAAATGAAATAATTTCTCAGGAAACTGAAAGCTCGAAAAATTCTCTGAGTTTTAAAGTCTGTGATTCGAAACGAAACCAGTTCATATCAACTTTCTTTCATTCAAAAACCTGCCTTTTGCCCACTCTGCTTCTCTGAGAAAGGCAAAAAAAGAAAGGACACTATGTTTGTGAGCGGGCACTGGCGGGCTCTGCGTGTAAGCCCGCTATAAATTCGGAGTTCACGTGCCTGTATGTCACTTTGCTGTGCCCATGATCTGATGACAGATGCTCCCAAGCAAAGCAGCAGAAGTGGGGTCTTTGCAGAGATGAACACAAGAGGGATAAGAAAGAATCGCAGGTATTAATAGTAGAAACAGTAAGAAAAGTAGGAAGTGTGAATACAAAGTGAATAAAATAGGCTTTATTTATAATTTTATTTAGACATCGCCGTTATGTTTATAACTTTATGAATATTAAATATACAGTAGATACAGTAAGAAAAGCAGAAACAGCATAACTCTGGCTTGGGTTTATGACACTTTCCCGGGAACCCTATCTCCCAGGTTTCACCGAAGGAACCTCTTGCATCAATAATGGTCTCAAGCCAACGGGGGGCTGAAAACCAAGGCCAAGCGTTGAGAAGAGCTGGACGCTGATTTTACGCTGCTGGTGTGGGGAGCATGGCAAACCCCTGAAAGGAGGATTTCACACCCAGCGTGCCATTTTTAGAGAAGTGCACGGGACTGGGGAACGTGGTCCCTTGGGTTTAGATGGCAGACTTTTTGGGTTAATGAACAGGACCCATGAGCGGTGGGGTGTCCCATTCCTCACAGGCTTTGAGTGACACCCAGGGCTCCTGCCAAAAATGAAGACACTTGTAAGAACAGCTCTTTATATTCGTTGGGTGGTTCATTTATTTATTCTTCCACAGTGAGTTATTGAGTCCTTGGGAAATGGCGGGCACTGCGCTAAGGGTTGGGAATCCAGGAGGGACTGACACACAGGTGCTCCTGTGCTCCCGGAGGTCGCTGTTTAAAGGGGGGATCCAACCAGGGAAGGAAACGAATTACCGGCCCGTCGTCAGCTGTGGTAGGAATAGCAGCCAGGGCGGGAAGCCCGTGGGGAAGGTACCAAGTGAAGAGGGAGAACCTCCCTCAGGAGACAGCACGTAGCGGGGATATGACATGAAGAAGCCGGCAGTGGGAAGAGCGGGGAGTCCCATGAAAAACACGCGGAAAGTTTGCAAATCAACGGTAAGGAAAACTCGTGCATAGAACTGTTCTAGATAATATTGTGAATGTAGCAGTCTCTGGAGACAGCAGGACCAAGCTTCTTGCCCATCGTGGCCACTCATTTGCTGTGTGGTCCCGGAAGAGGTCGACTTCTCAGAGCCTCATTTTGTAATCTTGTAAGGGTGGGAAGGGATTAGAGGCAGTGGTGTCAAGTGCTCAGCCCGGTCCAGAGCTGCATCTCTCTGCTTCAGGCGCTCACTGGAACACCTGAAGCCTTGGCCAATGCAGAGGCTGAGGGTGCTGCCCAGGTCAGTCCACTGGTATCTTTAGGGGTGGGGCCCAGGCACTCGAGATGGTTACAGCTCCCCAGGTGTTTCCAACATGCAGCCAGGGTCGAGGACATCTGGGTGAGCAGGTGGTGTCCGTAGCTCAGAGACATCTATATCCATTATTTGCAAATCTGGAAATGAACGAACCTCGTCGAAGCCTGCTTTCTGCTTTGCCTCTGTTCCTCCCAGCTTCTGGTCAGCTCTTCCACTCTGGCGGTTGTTTGAAGTTCAGCATTCGCGTCGGAAGTGTCTGAAAAATGTTTTTATTGAAGTAGAATACACATCGATATCCTAAGTGTACAGCTTGAAGAATTGACACAAAGTGAACACATGTGTGTAACCAGCACCCTGACCGAGAAGCGGGGCGCTGTTCTCCTTCCCCCACCAGCCCTCACCTGCTGCTGGCACGTATCTCCTCCGTCCCGGCCCCACGGGCCATCGTAGGCTGACTCCCAACTCCCGCACCGGGACTCAGCTCCAGGTTGGCTCCGTCATCCGCAAATGGATGAAAAGACATCTTCCTCTGGGAGACGGAAATCAGCGAGGGGCACGTGCAGACAGTTGCAGGCTCCCAGCCCGCTATTGAGGGGACGATGGTGCTGACGGGTTCGGGGAGACACTTGTGGGCAGGAACTGAGACCCCTGCTCGCTAAGGAAAAGCTGCAGATGTTTCATGTGCGGGGTCCTGGAGTCCAGAATTCGGAACTCAAAGCCCCACTTCAGTGCTGCTGCTACCACATCCTAGCCAGGAGGCTTTGGGCAGCTGTGACCTCCCTGAGCCTCAGTCTCACCGTCTATAAAATGGGATGCCCTGCGTCCTATTTCCCATCTGACAGGTGAGGGTGAACTGAAGTTCTCCACGTGAATACCATGGCCGAGCGCCTGTCACACAGTCCATACTGAGTCACGCAGTGCAGTCTATGAAATACACAATTGGGTGTTTTTCCTCCCTTCTTCTCTTGCATCACCTCAAACCCCTATGGAGTTTGCATCGGTTTCTTTAAAAGAAATTTTGGTAAAATATATGTGACATCGACTTTTCCATCTTGACCACATTTAGGGACACTACAGTTCAACAGTGTTAAGTATTTTCACTCTGTTGTGCAACTGATCTCCAGAACTTTTTCATCTTACAAAACAGAAACCGTATACCTGTTAAATGACTCCTCCTCCTCCTCCCCTCAGTGCCTGGCAACCACCATTCTACTTTCCGTCTCTAAGAGTTTGTCTCTAGATACCTCATACAGGTGAAATCATACGGCGTTTACCTTTCCTGTGACCGCTTTATTTCACTGAGCATAATGTCTTCACGATTCATCCATGATGTAGCATGTATCAGAATTTCCTTCCTTTTTAAGGCTGAATAATATTCCACTGAAGGTACACACCACATTTTGTTTACCCATTTATCGGCTCCAAGACACTTGGGTTGCTTCTTGGCTGTGGTGAATAATGCTGCTGTGAACATGGCTATGAAAATGCTGTTGGAGGCCTGGCTTTCAGTGATCTTGGATATACGCCCACAGGTGGGATTGCTGGATCACATGATAGTTCAAGTTGTAATTTTTTGAGGAATCGCCATACTGTTTTCCATAGCAACTGCACCATTTTACCTTCTTACCAACTGTGGACAAGGGTTTCAATTTCTCCACATTCCCTCCAACACTTGTTATTTTCTGCTTGTTGGCCGTAGCCGTCCTAAAGGGTGTGATGCGTTTGTTTCTTTTGAAAAGCATGCTTTTGCAGCCTCATCCCAAGGCCCCAAGGCCTCACTTAGATGCCGCTTGTGTTGGGAGGAAGAGGAGGGCGGCTGACGACCAATGCACAGGTTTCCAGACTGGCCGCTGCGACGGGCGATGGCAGGGCTGAAATTCTGCATGTGTGGTGTTTCAACGGGCGACAGACACCTGAAACCCATATAATTTTATTAACCAATGTCACCCCAATAAATTCAAGAAGAAAGAATAAAAAAGGGCGACAAGAGTTCACAGAAAACTATGTGAGTTGTTTGGAATTCACTTGAGCTCAAGTTTTACAAAATCTGCCACAGGGAGACATTGTCAAACGGAAACAATCATCAAGCCCAGAGGCCAACTTCTATACAGGTGTTACTTTTCAAGGTTTAATGGTATAACTAGTCCATAGGGATCAATGCTTGCTAAATAGGAAACAAGACCTGTAGACAGGTCCGTGCTGGCTGGGTCAGCTCGAGCCCTGAACACTGGGGTGTCTTTAGCTTTAAATGGATCTCTTTTTTCCATGCTTACAAAAAATTATTAGTCAGCTTGGACTGTGATAACAAAATACCATAGACCGGGCATCTTAAACAAAAGCCATTCATTTTCTTACAGTTCTGGAGGCTGGGAAATCCAAGTCCCAGGTGGCAGCTGAGTTGGTTCCCGGTGAGTGCGCTCTTCCTGGCCGACCGACAGCTGCCTTCTCCGCGTGTCCTCAGATGGGGTAGAGAGCATTTCTGGTGTCTCCCTCTTCTTACAAGGACATCAGCCCTGTGGGATTAGTGTCCTGCCCTTATCATTGCTGTTGACCTTCATCCCCAGGACCACACCCCAACCCCGCACAGACCCCATCTCCAAATGCAGTCACACTGGGGGTTAGAACTTCAACATATGAATCATTTTTTTGGGGGGGGGGACACAAAGCAGCCCATAGCAAGAAGTAATAAAGAACCCAACCATTGCAGAAATAAATAATGTAGAAAGTGAAAGCGCCTAGTAATCCCATCCTCCATGTAAAACCACTGCTTGTAGTTGGTGTCTATTCTTCCCCATTTTATTTCTGTGCGTGCAGTAACGTATTTTGGGGAAACACACACTTAAATGTTGAACATCAGTGTGGTTTTGAACCACCATGTTTTTACCGGGACTTCCCAGGAAAAGGCTTCTCAGCTTTTCTTGCAGGAATCAAAGGCTAGGGCCACAGCCAGAGCTGCAGGCAGGACCAGCCACAGGAGACTCAGCTAAAGGGAAGCCCTGAGAGAACCCGAATCCGTGGGAAGAGAGTTTCAGGCAGAGAGGCTAAGGCGCACACGCGCTGCGATCCTGCTTTTTGAAGCTTCTAGGTTTGCTTCCAGAAATCGTCACGGATCGGATGATCCGTCTTCTAACCCTGGCCTCTCACTTGCTCAACAATACGTATCTGATGAACAAGACCTAGCCGAGGGAGCTGGCTCTGCCCAGTCCGCACTTGTAACCTCAGGTCCACTGACAACAGTGAGTGCCCATAGGGATGCCATCTCATCTCCCCGGTGCAGCTGTCCCTGGCCTAGATGTGACCCTCCTACCTGTATTGATCTGTTTTTGTTCTGTGGTCTGCCGGTCCGTATCACGATACAGAGGCGATTCCTGTTATTCATGGTGGTTATGATCTACAGGGTTGCCATGGACACTGAATTGGCAAATACTGAGCCATCGCTTCTAGAGGAAATATAGCGAGGTTCCTGTGAGCCTTTGGTTACAAGAATTTTGTCAACCAATTAACCTGTAAACATGTTTTATGTATGTTTCTGTTTAAAGACACCTCATTTAATACACAGGGGTGAGGCAAAAGCAGGTTTATAGTTGTTCGTATGGAAAATAATACAATAGTTAATAAATAATGATACAAGAATAAACTTTGTTTTGCCTATTCATAGCCAATTAAACATACTTTTGCTCCACCCTGTAAACCGTTGCTTAAGAAACATTAAACTCACTGCAAACAGCACTAGAACTCGTGCCCGAACGGAGGTTACCCAACACATGTGTTTTCTCCGTAAGTCATATCACAACCTTCTTGCCTTCAGAAATGCTGGACCGCGCTTCAACCGAGTGCCACGTACCACAGTGGAACTGCCAACGAAAAGCATAAAAACGTAAAAAAATGACACTAAAGAGGTCAGAAAAAGAGCACTTGTTTGCAAGAGCTGCAGCAAGAGTGCCGAGGGTAGCCTTGGGCAGCCTTGGCTGGGATAGTGCACGTCAGGTGCCTGGAAGTTTTTGCAGCTCTGCGCACGACTGTGAATGGCCATGAAAGCCCACGAGTGTTGATTTTGGGGTTGCAAATACATTTTAGGAAGCAGGCGACTTTGCGATTATGGAATTAGCAAATAATGGGTGTCGTATTGTATCTCCAACTCAGGGAAGAGGAGAACTTTGAAAGAGCTGGTGAGCAGGCACAAAGAACATCTGGGCCCAGAGCCAGATGGTGGCCTGGGGTCTACACCAGCCCTGTCCCCAGTGAGATGTGTGACAACGGGCAAAACCCGCGCTGACTATGAGCCTTTGTCTCCTTATTCATAAGCAAGGGCTTTGACTTCAGTTATGTCTCAGGGTCCTTTTGCCTCTCAAGTTTGGTGACTCTGAGTTCTGCTCTCAGGTAGAAGCCAAGTGGGTATAATGGGAATAAATACAGTCACCTGCTGCGTTGTGTTAGCGAGGTAATCACCTTTCTCTCCATGTCCATCCCACGGCACGGGATTTTCTCACACCAAGAACGTGAGCCTAAAAATAAAGCTTTTCGCCCGTTGACTTGTGAAGGAATCTCCCAGAGTGCAATTGCAACCAAGAGCAAGGCGACAAACAAGGCTTTGTCATATGGAAAGAGCGTGCAGTTCTGGAGCCAAGGGCGCCTTTTCCAAGAGAAGGAGCAATTGGAGGCATTCTGAGCATGACTTCTGGTTAGTACACCGATAGAGGTGGGCGGCATTGCTAGCTCCTCGGAGAGGACTCTCTGCAATTTTGCTCAGCAGGCGAAATAGCAAGAATAACCTGGCGATGTTTTCAGAAGGGAAGTATCCAAGACTAGAACTACCATGCCATGTTTATTGTGAAATGAAATTATTTGTTAGAAGAATTAATGAGCAGCCAGCATGTAGATACTCAGCCAGTGATTTTTTAATAAGAGTGGGAAGTGTCATAATACAAGTTTATTAGATCATCAGGTAATTAAATAAAACATGAGGCAGTAGGAATCCCATTTGTCCTTCTCATAACTATGAGAGAAGCGGCCGAGGATGGGCCAGAGAGGAAGGCGAGCCTTCCAGGTAGGCAGGTGAGAAAGCCCCCAAGGAACATCCAGAAATTCATGCTTTCTATCATATTTTTAATTAACTTGGCTCCGTTCGCATTGGAAGGTGAAGTAAATCCATAATGTGTTGGAGTGCTTTAATTTCTTCTCAGATCAGAACCCAATTTGTCACTGCCAGATGAGAAGTGAAAAGGTCATCTTCTCACTTTGAAGTTTCTGAATCATTTAATAGCTAATTTGTACTGCTAATTACTACCTTTCACTTCTGTAATTATTATGAATTATTGTCCTCCTGCTATAGTAATGAGTGAGGCAGGGGATGTAACACATGGCTTTAAGTCCAGCTGGTTCGTCTGGCAATTGAGCCACTTGGACATGGTCGGCAGAGAGGGATTTTCTATTTCACTCAGTTTTGCTGAGTTGGTGACAAAAATTAACAGCTGAAACATTATTTGCATTTTCCCAGTCTGGAACTACTTTTCATTAATATTTTTTATGGTGACTCTCTTTTAGGCTGAGCTCCCGCAATTTATGAAGTTAAGGACACTTTCCCACCATTCTAATTGTTTTTGTGGTCCCCAGAAGTATCTGAAACACCTGTAGGCTTAATCATTACCACGGACCTTCCGGAATCAGCTCACCAAGTGACCAGTGTTTAAGGGAAATTTTTCTCAAATGTTGAGAACAAATGAGATGACAGCTTGGGAAGATTTATTTTTTTATCCTCACCCGAGGACATTGTTTTTTTCATTGCTTTTAGAGAGAGAGGAAGGGAGAGAGAGAGTGAGAGGGAGAAAGAGAGAGAAACATCGATGTGAGGGAGAAACATCGATTGGCTGCCTTCTCGTATGTGCCTGGACCGGGAATCAAACCCACAGCCTGGGTAGGTGCCGACAGGGAATCGAACCTGCAGCCTTTCAGTCTACAGGATGATACTCCAAATGACTGTGCCATACCAGCCAGGCCTTGCAGAAGCGGATTTAATGGCGGGCGCACCGGGCACGTGCCCTGGACCCCGACTTCTGAAGGGCCCTGCAAAACCCCAACTATTATTAATTATATTATACATATATTACATTCAAATTTTATTGGAAATAAAAAATTAATAGTACATAATATTTTTTATTTATTTAAAAATATGGTTAATGTGTATTTTTATTTTCTCTGTCTCTCTTTTTTTTAAGGGGCCCAATATTTTCTTCTGCGCCCAGGACCTCAACCGACTTTAATCTGCCTCTGAGGCCTCGGGAAGATTTTTAATATTATGATTCTAGAATAATATTTCTTTGAACTTAGCATGTTATCTTGTCTTCTAAGGCATTTTTAGTGAAATTATACAGATTGACCTTAGGCAAACAATCATGTTGGTAGGATGTAATAGAAACGAGAAAGGTTTTTCTGACCCAGGTTTCTCCCAAGCAATAGCACAAGGGTCTAGATTTATTCCTTTAAATCCAAGCGCTCTTTTGGTTTTTAAGAATGCCCTTTTTATGATCAGATGTCCCGAGGAAGCCCAGTGTCTTCACATTTATCAACTACCACGTCACCAGGGCCTTGAGGTTGGATAGGGCTCTGGTGAGATTGGGGTGGTCCCTGAAAAATGGGACACATTGAGAACAAACTTACGTGTTCTGTGATTTTGCCCAGGGTATACCCTTCTCATAACAGTTGATGGAGTTACTTTGATGTCTTTTACTGGTATATTTTCTACATTATCCAAATTCATTGATTTTATTCAGATGAATTGAATTTGCTGCTTACTAGGCATTAAGAGGAGAGAAAAATTAGGTGTATTATGGCAGGTGGAGGTTTGAGAGTGTTGAATTTGAGAAGTAGAGCTTGGGGTACCTTAGCAGGGATGAGCTGATGGGTTAACGTCAACAGGATTCATCTGCTGTGGGGTAGAAAGGGCAGCCTCGGAGCACATAGTATCTTTGCCTTCCAGCATAATCGCTGCCATCTGTCAGCTGCAGAGGGTCCTCATGGCGTCGCGGAATGAATATAGGGTTTGAAATAATAAACATAATAGCTACCACTTACTATGCTATTGCTTCTAAGCTGTATCGGTGCCCAGACCCTTACATGCCCTATCTCATTTCCCTCATCTGATGGGGGAGCCATAATTATTCCATTTTACAGACCAGGTAGTTAAGTAAATCCTACACGGTCACATAGCTAGGAAATGGCGAAGTTACTGGACTCGAGTTTCAGACTCGTCTTTTTTTTTTTTTTTGTCTCCAAGACTCGCATTCCTAACTAATATGCTGCTACTTCGAGGGGTCCGGAAAGTTCTTTCTCTGGGTAATAGAAAAATGAATAGCCATATTCTAAATCATAAAAGGAAGGCTGGCATAGATTAGAAAAACTTGAATTTGTTGCCTCTGGGGCTGTGGGTCTTCCAAGTATCCTGCCTCAGTCTCCCCAATGCTTCTGGCCCTAATATCAGTACCTGAGTCATTTTTTCAACCTGTGAACCCATGGGATTCAGTCCAACCTGGTTCCAGGGAGCCCCCTCCCCAGAGGGTTTAATTACTGAACTAAGAGAAGGACACCCTAATATAAGACCCTCCTGCCTGGTCTTCTAATGCTTTTCCCTAACACTGCAGTGTAGCCGTGGGGTGTATGTGGCATATTGGGAAGAATTGAGCTCCACACAGGAGGGCCATTGAAAACAGAACCTCTTGGTGCTACTCTTTTTAAAAAAGTAAGTTAATAGACCTTTTTTGAAGAGAAGTTTTAGATTTTCAGAAAAAAGTGAGCTGGAACAAAGAGTTCTCATATGACCACCCACCCCTTTCTCTCTGGCCTCTCCTATTATTAACATCTTGTATTAGTGTGGTAGGTCCATTTGTCACAATTGGGGGACACATAATGATTACTATATTATTAACTAGAGCCTATAGTTTGCATTACAGCTCACCTTTTGTTTTGTAGTCCTATGTAGTCCTATGTATTGTAGACAAATGTGAGATGACCCATATCCATTATTATCGTATCATACAGAATAGCTTTCCTGCCTTGAAAATCCCCTGTGCTCTGCCTATGCACTGCTCCTTCCTCCTCCTGAATCCCTGGTGACCACTGACCTTTTTATTGTCTCCATAGTTTTGCCCTTTCCAGAATGTCCTATGGTTGGAATCATCTAGTGTGTAGCCTTTCAGACTGGCTTCTTTACACGTAATGCACGTAGACACGCGTTCTAACGAGGGTGCGTTTGCGGGTGGGAGGGACCGCGCGTCCTCCTTCGCTGGAGCTCACAGCCAAGCCTGCGTCTTGCGTTCTGAGCCCGCGGGGCACCTGGCAGCAGCGCGCCTGGGTTTTCATTGCCTGGCCTCCATCTTCAGCTTTAGTTCATATTTTCTCTGGCTCTATTTTTTACCTTATATTTTTCTATTTTACCCTATATTCTATTTGATATTGTAAGCCTGTTTCAAATCCTTTGTGGAATGAGGTCAGATATGAGTAAATAAAGGAAGTTTGAGAGCACCAAGCCAGGCTCCTGGTGATGACTTAATAAATGTTTATGAGCTGGGAGGGGTCAGAGGGGTTCTTTCGGCACGGGGCTCTAGTCTTTGCCAATCCGCAGAACCACAGGGGTGCTTTAAGAAATCTCCATCTGGGTTGGCATGGTGCAAACGCTCTGACACAGCTGATGCCCAAAACGCGACTGCCTGATTTTCACCACTCTGGAAATCTGCAGAAATCTTGGCATGGCTTTGGGCTTCCCACAATTTGTAGGTAGAAAAATCCCAGCTTGCATCTGGTTCCAATCCCTTCATTTTCCAGATGGGGAAACTGAGGCCCAGGAGAATAAGAACACACCCTTGAACACATGTCACGGCCTGGACTGGGAACCGGGTCTCCCAGCTCCAGTCTGAGTCCCTTGGGTGTCTTGGAGTTAATGGCACTTGAGGCGAGAACTGGCGAGGACCGCAGGCCCATTCAGGTATAAGCTTAGTTGACCCTGGTCCAACCAACAGAATCTGCTGTAAAGATGGATGTGGGAAGAGGAAACTCTGACCCTTTCTGCTCCTAGTGCAGGGGTCCTGTGCAGGGGGGCCTCCCTTTCTCAGTAGCCGAGCACACGGTGGGATGCAGGGACAAGACATATGAAATGGATGGAAGCTGGTAGAAACCATCCCTGTCGCGTGCCTCCCACCTTTTATATTATTGTGTCTAATAACTCTCCTCTCCAGCGACCTATCAAGCATTTAACCGAGCAAAGCAGCACATTTTGGAAAAGTCAAAAAAAAAACAAGACATCTTTGAATTAAACATTTTGAACATATGTGCTTTTGAAAAAGATAGCTCAATGGCTGAGTGATGTGTACCAGGCCCTTGAATTTACACTATTAATGAGCTGGCTCAGAAGGGCCATTAAAAAAGGCATTAATTATGGAAATGATAGGCATATTTTTGGAGGTAAAAGGGCTTTATTTTGATGAAACAACTGAAATGGGGCGAGAGTAGGAAGAAACACTGATAGCCTCAAAGACTCCTGGTGTGGCAGAATACCTACTGCCCGTGGCAGAGAGCTAACTGGGTCTGCAATAAAAATTATGAGTTTCCTTGCTTCCTGGTTAAAGAGGCCAAGAGCGCAGAAGCTACACGGACCACTCTGAAACTTGTAATTTAGTTGTAACAGATTTTCATAAATGGGATTTAGAACTGGATTTCATATATTAAAAATGGAGTGCCATGGGCAACGAGCAGTTCTAATTACAGTTCCTTGGGCTTTTATGGCCCATGCCGGGAATATCTGATGGCTGGCAGTGGAGAGCTGTTTTCACAGGTACTATATATTCACTGAACTTGACTGGCGTGGTCCCTTGGGGTCTTTCTTCTCCCAGTTGGAAATCTTGTTTAGAGCACAGACTCCCCTGCGGTCCCCAAAGCCTGGTTTCCTCGATCCCGAAGGCTAGCATTCCTGTGAATTGGTTAGCAGCAACAATCTCTCCTGCCTGCCCTAAGGAGAAGAGAGATGTGGGGCTTCTGGGTGTTGGTGCTTCAGACAAAGACGAGGGGCCTCTCACTGCTCTGAGCATAATTCTCCCTGGAATGTGTATGATGCTGGCCATTGTTTGGCTTTTCTTTGAGCTTCAGGAAAATTCCAGGGCAAGTAGTTTTAGCATTTTTTTCTGATGATAAAAATAATATTGTTTATTGCAAACATTACAGAACCTTAGAAATGCATATTTAAAGAAATAGTCCTGGTCTCTCCACCCAGAGATATTTGCTATTAATATAATATTTTGATGTATAGTCATCAAGGATTCATTTTTGTGCTTAAGGGTATTGAAGCCTACATACATATATTTAAACATAACATGCTGCCATACAATATATACACTTCTGAAATCTGTTCCAGCTACCAATGTATTGTGGACATATTTTGTTATTGCTATTGTTGGCAGATGTTTGGGTTATTTTCAGTTTTTCAATATTATTGTAACCACAAGGTTGCCATGTATATCCTTGAACCTGCAGCCTTACAGACCTTCCTTAGGACAAGTTCTTAAAAGAGGAATTTCTGGGAAGCAAGTGTACAGTCTTTCAAGGTTTTAAACATACTGCTCAAGTGCCCTTCACCCCATCTTTTAAATATTTGCCAAGGAAAGTGGGCACTCCTTGTTATTTTAATTTGCGTTCCCTTCATTGTTATGGTTTTTGTTTTTGTTCTCTTTACTCGATTTATTCTTTATTTGCTAGAAGACAAGTTCCTCTGTTTCGCTTATTCTCTATATTCCGTTCCCAGAAGAGAACTTGATACATAGGAGGAGCTCAAATATTTGTTGAATTTTCAAAGAATTACCTTTCCTGTCCTTTGCTCACTTTTTGTTCTAAAACGTACTTGTCTTTTTGATATTGCATTTGTAGAGTTTTTATATCCTAAAGATATTAGCTCTTTGTTATAGGGTGCAAGTAATTTTCGCAGTTTGCTTTCTGTCTTTCAACTTTGAGGACTTTTATTTTTGCATATAGAATTATTAGTTTTTTTACAGGATCAATTTTGTCAATGTGTTTTTAGTTTTACCTTTCTTCGTTAGCTTGAGAAAGGGGATTTCTCATTCTAGAATGCTAAAACTGCAATCTCAGTTTATTCTAATTACTTTTAATGGTTTCATTTCAAACCTTTAAGCTATTAATCTACCTGACTGTGTGTTGACGAAAGGGAGGGATTTGCTTTGAAATTTTTTTCTTTTTCTCCCAAAGGATTTGCCAGTTGTCACAATAATCTCTCATTCCTCTTTGGTTGTAATACCTTCGGAGACAGGGAGCTGGAGGGAGGGAATTAACATTTATTGGGGGGCTGCTGGCTCTATGTATTTCCTGACATAGTCCCGCAAGGGTAGACATTCTCTCCAGCCTGCAGACTAGGAGACTGGGGCTCAGAGAAGTGACCTTGGGGCCACGGGTCCCGCTCCTGCCACTGCACCCCTGCCGCCTCGGCCCCGCCCCGGTGTATCCCAGCGACGGCTTGTTCCGCTCGGCAGTGGTGCCGCTGGGACTGAACAGCACTAAGGGCAGATCCTGCTAAGCCATTAAAAATGGAAATTCTCAAGTTAAGACGTTTAGAGAAAAGTAGTATTTGGTGGAGAAAAGGAAGGAAAAATGTATTTATAACCTCCCTTTCTATTCCTAATATCTGGTAGAGTCCACCAAACATACATTTCTTGGCTCCTTGGCTCGGTGTTGCCAGAGATACGTGAAGCAGTTAGAGAAAGTACGCATTTCAAGCAAGTCATATGGAATTAAGGTTAACATTTGACAAATGAGAAGAATAATTATTTAAGATGTGTAGAATGCATGCAGAGTCATAGATGTTTGGCAGTTCTAAGATGGCAAGCATTATTAGTTTACTGTTAAGCACAGTTTGCTCCTTTAAGCCGGGGCCCAGCACTTAGAGTGGTGCGTCCTGAAACAGCGGCGTTTCGTGCGGCGAGTGTACTTCATGGGCGGTCTTTACGCAGCAGCACTGCTTTACCATGACGCTCTCAGTCGTGAGCTAAAAATGAACGATCGTTTGAGCGCGTTTTAAGGACGCTGAGATTTTAAATTCTGCAACAGTGTTAATCACTGACAAGGCAACACACTAACACTCAAAGCGATAGAAAACAATTGTGGCTTTTTAGAGGCTTCGTGTATGCATACTGCACACAACTCTTCATTTTTACATCCATTTATCTTGATTATTGGACACAGTTAATTTGAAACATAAATTTGGACAAAATAACTGTAATAATTTTGTGTTTTACGAGAATCAACTATGATTTTTATATAAGTGTATTTTATTTGTATAATTATAAATAATATGAGTAATATGAAATAAGTTAGAATAAATCCTACATAATAGATAATATAAAACAAATACCACATATGTACCTATATTATATATTAAGTGTACCATGTAATTATTATAATAAAATACATAAAATCTATGTTATTATTAATATTTGCATTTTAGAATTGAAAGATGATATAGTATCATTTTCTGCAAATATTTTCTCCTGGTATGTTTTACTTTTTCATTTTCTTCACAGTTTTGTTTGAAGAGCATCTACCTTAATGTCATGAAGTTTGTTACATCTAAGTTGTCAAATTTTATCGACAAAGTATTCAGAATATTCTCTTATTTTAAAAAATCTGTAGAATATATAGTCATTTCTGATATTGATAATTTGTGTTTTAGTTTTTCATTTACTAGTCTTACTAGGGGTTTATCAACTTTGTTGATTTTTTTTCTAAGAGGCAACATTAGAGTTTTACATTTCTGCATTTTTAGATTATTTTCCATTTCATTTATTTATGCTTTTACCTGTTTCTTGGGTGTTTAATAAGTTCTTCTTTTCCTGGTGTTTTAAGGTAAAACTTTGGTCACTGATTTTAAATCCTCTCTTTTCTAGTACAGACACTTAATGCCACCGCTTTCCCACTGAGCCAAAGTTAGATGCATCCCGCAGATTTTTACATTTTGTGTTTTCATTACTATTCGGTTGAAATATTTTATAATTCCCTTGAGCCTTCTTCAATCCATAGATTATATAGAACTATGTTATTTAATTTTCAAATAGATGGAGTTTCTCTAAGTACCCATATTATTGATTTTATTAATTTTGACATTACTGATTTTACTAACTTATGTTTGTTAATTTCTAATTTATCATTACTGGTGGAAAACTGACTCTGAGATTTCAATCGTCTGTAATTTACCGAAGTGCATTTTATGGTCCAGCATATAGTTTGTCTTGGTGCATATGTTCTACGTGCACTCGTGAAGCATGTGTGTTTTGATGTTGGTTTTAGCCTTCGGTAAATATTAAGTCAGGTTGGCTTGTAGTATTGCTTTGATGTCCCTCCTTATTGAATTTTTGTTTATGTGTTCTATCAATGACTAAGACATGGATAGCAAATCTCCAATAATAATTGTAGGTGTGTCTTTTCTCTTTTTAGTTCTGTTAGTTTTTGCCTCGTATATTTTGAAGCTCTGTTATTTGGTGTATGTATATTTAGAATTGTAGGTCTTCCTCATGAAATCATTATTTTATCATTATAAAGTATCTCTGTGTCATATAATATTTCATTTCTTAGCATTTAAATTATTCGATAATTATATGGGCACCCAGCTTTCTTATGATATAAGAAAATCTTATGATATAAGATTTTTGCATGGTATATTATTTTTCATCCTTATAATGTCAATTTATACCTTTATCTTTACATTCATAATAATTGATAATATTGCTGTTTGTTTACTATTGTCACTACTGAGGTTTGTTTCTTTCTCCTTTCTTGCCTTTTGGGGGCTTAAAATATTCGTTAGTGTTTTATTTCCTGTATTGGTTCCTTGGCTATTTTTTTTTTATTGTTCCTTTAGGGGTTGCTTTTAGGGCCAAAGATATGCATCTTTTGGAGTTAATATTGTTTCACTTTATACATCAGTTTTTACATTTTATAACTAACATTTCCCACTCCCTACTTCCCCCTTTCCACCTAACAAATGTAAGAACTTTGAAATAGCTTAGTTTAATTTACTCACAGACTTTCCTTTATGCTATAGTTATCATATAATTTACTTTTTTATAATTATAATTTATAACTTACAATATTACTATTTTTACTTTGAACCATCTTTTTAGGACTTTAAAGAAAATCAAGAGAAGGTAAACACAGTCTTTTATACTTAACCCACATATTTGCCTTGCCTGGTGCACTTCCTTTCTTTCTATACATCAGTGTTCATTTGTCTTCAGTCTGAAGAACATCCTTTAACCTTTCTTGTAATGTAGGTCTGCTGGTGGTGAATTGCCTCAAATTAAAAAAAATTAAAATGTCTTCATTTACTCTAATAGTTGAAGGTTATTTTCGGCGGGTATAGAATTCTCAATTTCTACTTTCCTTACTTCAATTGTGTCATTCCATTGCTTGAGGATTCTATTATTTCTGATGAGAAGTCAGCTGTTGTCTGTATTTTTGTGTTTCCTTGTATTTAATGTGTTTCCCCTAGCCCTGGCTGCATTCAAGATTTTCTTTTTATCTTTGACTTTCAGCAATTTGACTCTGTTGTACCTAGGTGTGGTTTTCTTTGTATTTATTCTGCTTGAGTTCTATTGGTTCTGTTGCCCAGATTTTATCTGATTTTCAAAAATAAAGATATGTATTTTTAATTTCAGGATCTAAAAATGTTAGTATTATTTATAATCTGCAATATCTTTGACAGTGTTTTTCTATTCAAATCTTTTTGCTCTTTTGGTGGGGAAGAGGAGTGGTTTACTGGTGATGTGTATTTTAAATCTTTTTCCTTTCTATCTTCTCTCTAATAACTGATATGTTGATTTTTTTTAAATAAAAAAGGGAACATGTAAGTGTTTTTCTGTATCTCTGTTCTCAGTCACACTTACTTTCTTTTTGTGGTTTCTAATATAGCTTTAAGGAAAAAAGTCTCTGTGAAGATATTTTTAAAATTTCTTTTTCTGAGCTCTACCACTACCTTGATTTTCATTTTCTTCTGTTCTCTCTCTCTTTTTTGTCCTTTTTGTGAATGTTGTTTGAACCCTTTTCAGCAAGTGAGATTATGTCATGTTTTCAAATTTGTGTAGAACTACTTGTCTATGCTCTATTTTCTAGATTAATTCTTCTGTTCCTGTATGTTCTTTTTCTGCTTTTCTTGCATTCTTCTTCTTTCACTCTGCAACCCTCATTCTCATAACTTTTTGTTGTTCTGTGTTAATTTTTTTTTCTCATTACTACTCACTTTTATACGTACATGTTTTTCCTTTGCCATATCTATGCTGAGGTAGTGGCAATTGTAGGACTGTTGGTTTCTGTAGATACCACATTCTTAGGTTTTCTGTTCTGAGGATATGCTTCTGTTGTATTTTTGGCCTTAAGGGAGCAGTGACCTCACAGTGGAGCCCCTCAGGTCACAGACATTCTGAATCATAATGTAGATGCAGATCTCTGCCTTCCCTCTCCCCTTCCCCAGCCTTCCAGAAGAAGCAGCCTTGGCCAGAAGGCTGGGTGATAGATAGTCAAAATGGCACATCATACGGTCCCTCCTTCAGCTCCATCTCCTTGGCCATTCTGCACTGACCGACTGAGAATCCATGGTGATAGCATTTCTTCTTGCAAAGCTTGCCAGGATCCCTCCCATCTTAGTGCCCAAGGGGTAAATCTTTTGGTAACTTTTTTGGGAGATCAGTGTCCTCCTCTGAATCGGAGGTGTTATGTATTAACCCTCAGAGTCTTGCCTGACCTGTATTTTACAGTATTCAGTAGCTATTCTTCAAATGTTTTGTTTTGGACTTATGGCCATTGCTTTGTTTGACAATGAATTTTCAAATAACTTTTTTGGTAGGTTTTAAGATAACATGTAAAGTACAAAATATCTTGCCTCTGTTGTATCTCATCGGGAGTCCACACACTGAGTTTAAAATGGCTTTGATCTAATTAGTTGCTGCAGATAGTTTAGAAGAATAAATGTTAGGAATAAGAGCAAATGCTGTAGAAGCTTCTGAACAAAGTATTTAAGTGGGTACAATTTTATTTGTTAAAAATTATCTGATTCTCGCCTAAAATTTGCATTGTGGCAACACTATAATCAGCTATAGTCATATATACCTCTATCTATCTACCTACTTATTACGTATCATCTACCATCAACTCCTAATAAAATGTATGTCACTCATGTACATCTTACTTATTCAAAAGGTATTTATTATGTACTAACTATATGCCAGGCACTATGGCCATTACAACTTTAAAAGGAGAGCATCAAGATAGGGAATGTTTGGGTAATTTTTACAAATGAAAATAACAGCTCAAGGTGACTATCTACATACCTTGTGTAGAGCTGACAATCCACACACCTTGACTGGTTAATGTGAATATTTTGGTGATTGATTTTGAAGCGTGAAGGAGGCCATCTTCTGTTATCTTTATAGTCCTCACTCACCATTCATAGTTTGATGTTATTTTAACTTGGCCTTATTTTGAGGTAACTCCTAAGTTTTGCATTTTTTGAGAGTAACAGTCACAATGCCTGAAACCTCTAACACATTTGGCACATTCCTGTCAACTCAGGGGAATCCAATACATCTTTAAGATTGATGACAATGATGTTATGGAACTGGTACAAAAAGGTTTCTGAATAGTGGTTTACGTAAATGTATGTTAATAAGCACTTGACATTTTTGCATTAGTGAGCTGGGTGGCATGAGGAGTTCTTTCTCAGCCATTTCCTCTTCTTTTGGAATCCCCTTATTTATTTTCATTACTTTCTTCTGGGTGCTTTCCGTACGTCTCTTAAACGTTCTGCTCCAAACTTTTTTGGTATTTCACTGATAATCATCTGAATTCAATCAGAGCTCAAGAGAAACATTTACTCCACATTCAAGGGAAAAGAAAAAAAAAGGTCAGTTTCTTGGGATTCAGTTGACTTTTAGGCAAATACCGACTCATTTCTCCAAAAGGGCGAAGGTAAAGCAGTCTCTGAACACCTTTAAACGGACAGCGCCGCTTGCCGGTGAGCGGATCCTGCATGCGAAGTGTGACATGAGGGTAGCTGGGACAGAAAGCCTTGGGATGTGCGACTGATTTAAGTCCAATGGAGCGGAGAGATGCTGTTTATTCTCACAGTGAAGTAGGGTTACGGTGAAGGCAGGACTGTTTCAAGCTCTTGAGCAGTTTATGACTTTTTCTATGCCAGGAGGTAAGGCCAGTGCTTACAATTATGAAGGTATATCCTACCCAATTATAGAGCCCTACAGGGAGAAGCTCTGATCAGCGGCGTTTGGAAGAAGAGCTGACAATTAAACTGTGAGGCCAGGCAAGTGACTGGCCCAAATTTACAGCTGCATCAGTCAAACACATCAATTTATATCTGCCAGATTGGAAAGAACATTGTCATACCTAAAATGTCCACACATACAGCATCTTTCTCAGCATGTAGAACAGGCCCGATAGGATCTCCTTATTGAACAGCTAATGAGTACTTTGAAGATCATAATAGGAACACGGGGCATGGTCAGCTTTGATTTAAACATAGTTGTAATATGGAACAAGAACTTTTGGGTGCTCACATCAGCCAGCAGTTGTATATATTAACAGGGCCAGAGATGCTTTCCCGAAGTGTAACGTGTCGCCAGGGGTCCTCTCCAAGCCACTTAGTGCAAGTCTTCATCCGGAATTTGGAGGGGTCTTTTAAGTTCCGTGAGGAGCACATCAACCAACCTTCTCTCAATGCATGCTCAGTGTTTCCCTCTTGACCTTCCAGAGCAGCTAGCTGTGATTTCCCTGTTACTGATTCGCATATTTCATATGACCACATTGAGAACCTCCTTGAAGTACAATGGCAAAGACACTCCAATCCTGAACAGATGCCACCGGAGCATCCAGGGCAGATCCTCTGTGGATTATTTATAATAACTTACGTTTCAAAATGAGCGCTGCAAGCTTAAGGAGATTTATGCTGCACTTGACCTCTGAAGAGCTCTCATTTATGAGGTCTCCAGGTCCCAGAGATGCTGGAGCACGGTACGGTTTTTATAGTGACAGGGAAAGAGATGGATAACTAAGCCTGGAGAGGGTTTAGGTTTTGGGTCTCAGAGCTAAATTTTAGGAAGAGCTCTCTTTGTCCTTATTTCTTCCACTTCCAGGAAGGGCACTTGAATCTTCGGTCTTCAGGTCGGACTTTCTGCCCTGGGAATTGAGACGGCTGTGACTGTTGCCGGATCTGGTCCTGCTTTCCCGGTGCGCATCCAGGATGCTGGGGGCAGATGATCAGGGAGTCAGATGTTGATGCTGAAAGGGGGGCTGGAGACAAACACATTCTGAAAAAAAAAGCACGGAAAACAAGCTGTGATTTTGCTTCATGGTGTTTAAGACTTCATTACTGTGTTAAAATTGAAATTACATCTGTGGCTTTTCATTAGCTCAGAGAATTATTATCATCTTGCAATTAAATAGTATTTTTAATAGATTCCCCTCCGGCTGCTCTTAGCAGGTACTCTAGCAATAAAAATCTTATTTAAAAAATAATCTCAATGCAATTTGGAGCTTAATGTGTGTTGGAATTATCTATTGATTTCACTATACATTGGCCATGTTTTCCCTACTTTCTATAATAAAGCTAAATGCATTTGTCTAGTTCCAGGTTCTCCCCCCCCCCCCCACTAAGTATACATTTTATTTAAATTTCCTAATTTTGCATCTATAAAATTAGTAATTTTTATTATTTCAGTTTACCTGGCTGCCGACAACCCACCTCAGTGTACGTGGCATGAAGCCTTTTAGGTCTGGTCCCTGATTTGGGGCTGACTAAGAACTGTGACCTTGGCAGCTACAGAATGGCCTTATGGAAAATTGTGAATACTATAACAGGCAGGGCTTATTTCATTTTTATTCCCATGTACATTCCAGTGATGGCAGTTATTCATTGGTCTTAAAAATTCCCATAAAAATCCTAGGATATGATACTATAGACATAGCTTTGGCAATAACTTGAGTGAAAAATGAACATTGAATGAAAAATAAAATGAGCAAAATTTTGGCTTCTGTATTAGTTAGGGTTCCTCAGAGAAGCAAAATCAATAGAATATATGTCTGCATTAATTTTATTTTTTAAAAAATTTGATTTCTTTATTTGTAGGAGGAAGGGAAGGGAAGGAGAAATGGAGAGAAACGTCAATGTAAAAAAGAAACTCAATCGGTTGCCTCTCCCATGGCCCCTCTACCAGGGACTGAACCTGCAACCCAGGCATGTGCCCTGACCGGGAATTGAGCCAGGACCCCTTGCTTTGCGGGATGACACCCAACCCACGGAGCCACACTGGTCAGGGCTGTTTGTATTTATTATAAGAATTGGCCCATGAGATCACAGAGGTTGAGAAGCCCCATGATCTGTTGTCTGCAAACTGGAGACCCAGGAGAGCTGTGGTACAAACCCTAGCATGGGTGCTGGAGAAGGAGATGAGATGAGATGAGATGAGACATTGGAGTTCAATAGTGAGGCAGAGAATAAAGGCAAATCCCTCCTTTCTCTGCCTTTTGTTCCATTGATGCCCCCCCCCCCCCCCCCCCCCCCCCCCGGGGGGGGGGGGGGGTTGGATGCTCACCTGCACTGGGGGAGGGCAATTTCCTTTTCCTGAGTGCACCAATTCGAATGCTAATCTCACCTGGGAACACCCTCACAGACCCATGCAGAAATAATGTTTCATCTGGGGCACCCTGTGGCCAGTCATGTGGACACATCAAATTAACCATCACAACTTGGTTTCGATGGTCTCAAGTAGTGTTTCAATTTCAGTTATTCATTCTAAAAAATAAATTAAAAATTTCATTTTCTTTTATACGCCACCATCAGCCTCTGTTAGCACTAAATTTCCATTAGATGGTAACTGGTAAACCCTTGCTGGTTATTCCAGGTGGATCATAATGAAAACTTGCTTCATCTCGGGTTAAAAATTGGTTCTGGGCTGTGTGCACCTGGCATACAGAGAAGTAAAGTACTGAATAGTTACCCAGGTAATTAGGTCACTGCACACAGACAGCGTGAATAATAAGGTGATGAGAGAGACAGGAGAGAGAGTTTAAGGGTCCCTAGGATGGCACTAACACAAGAAGGAAGCAGCAACTGTGAAGTAATCTCCGTGTAAGGTCACATTTGAAGTATCCCAAACTCTTCACTTCAGCAGGTTTATTTACCTGCAGATCTAGGTCGGCCAGTCGTGGGGAATAAGAGACGGCTTTTGAACTGGATGAATTCCTTCCAGAGTCAGGTCTCCTGGATGCCGGTAACTCAAACTCGTTCTCTGAACACCCTGTCTTGGTTCTGTGGCTTGCGGGGAATTGGGACTCTCTCTCTCTCCTGCCACTTATCATCTGTCCACTTGCTGACCTACCGATTTAGCCCAGACCATCAATTTTTTCATTTTTTTCCTGGTTCCCCGTTTTTTGCCTTCCTGGCACCCTAACATTCCAGCGCAGCCCGTGGAAATGGTGAGCAGTTATGTGAGGTTATAACACCTCTTGTATGCCAGTGTCCTTTCAAAGTCCCCCGCTAGTTCCAAGACAAGTGTGTGAAACATCTCTCCTTTCTAATTAGAACTACCTCCTTCTCTGTCCCCAGGACTCAACTCATAATCACCGGCCATCTGAACAAAGGAAGGTGCGCAGAGCAAAGTGTGAGTTATAACAACGCAAGTGTCATCCCTCAGTTCCTGGAGATAAGACAGTCAGTCTCTATTCTGTCTGATGAGAAGCAAGTGCAGGAAAGCCTGCTCTGCTCTAGGCTAAAGGCTCACATCTCACTAAAACCTCGAGGGTGCTGCATGTTACAAAAGCATGGTTTGATGGGAAGTGCAAATGGCAAAGAGAACATTAGAGCACCTCGTTAAAAAGTGTGTTGTAGCTGTTATAACTGACAGTAATGCTGTGCCAACTGGACGCCCAGCCCAGTGCTAATACACGATCGAAATGGAGAGCCCCCAGCTGTCTCCACCAGATTCCTGGTGCCACTGAAAATAGATTAGATTCCCCCAGACCACACTCGGACTCCGTACTAAAAACACTTTGTTGAGATATTTGGGACAATATCCCTGGAATGGTATGAACAACAGTTTGGTTTGGTGATGTCTTAATATCAAAAATATGCATGAATGTCAATTTTGATAGTTTTCTGAGGTATAAAAGCTATGGGGGTTTGCCATGTTCCTACACATCATTCTTTGGCATAGTTAATTTTCGTTGGAGATTTTTTAGGGATTAGAAGATTAGGTCTGGTTAGATTAACCAGGGTTGCTTGGAGGAGGAGGAAGATTTGGTTTGGGAGGCCAAACGTGAAGTACCCAGCATCTTATGTAAGTAAGTGACAGTTCACCTTCCTTGAGCCCCATGATATGGGGTCCTTCCAAGAACGAGGGACCAGAAGGGCATGCTGGGCAAAGGAGAACTGTGGGAGCCTCTGGCCTCTACACCGAGGAGATGCTGGAGCCAACATGTCTTGCCTTCGAGCCCCATGTTCTTTTACTACAGTTCCCTGAGGGCTTAGATCTTGTCCTGTGGCCACTGGTACCATATTTTATGGAGACTCTTCAAAACTTACACTGGAAACTTTACTTATATTTGGCATTTTAAATCATTATGAATAATTGAGCTTCTTTAATTTGGGCATTTCTTATAAATCTCAGAGTATATTTTTGGTTATTTTTCATGTCTTCCACTTCCTATAACTACAATAATTTATACTGCTTAGTATTTAAAAATTACCTATTGAATCAGTGGCTCTTAGATCAATCTTAAACTTCTGAGTATCATTTTATATGCCTGGTGTTAGATTTATATTTTTCCCACTGGGTCCTTGTATGCCTTCTTCTATAAAGTTTTCAGGCCATACTTGATGGGCTTTTATAGATATCCAATTCACTCAATCGGTTTCATTTTGTATGGGGAGAATTAATCTGCTGAGTTTTCTAGACATTAGCAATACATAAAAATGCTATAACAAAGTATGCTATCATCTCTTTTTGAAAATGAGTAACGAGGCATGACAATTTCTTTCTAAAGCAACAATCAAGAACGAGAGCCCTGCGTCTAATTCATTACGGGAGTCCCTAGAAAGAGCAAAGGAAAAATAAATATTTTCACCCATTTCAGTTAATTTCAAGCCTAAAATTATAGGTTCTCTCTACTTGAACTTAATTGCTATCACAAAGAAACATAAGTTGCTGTGATCAAATATTTCACAGAACACAAGAGCATGAATCCATGACATCTTGGAAAGTAACGTAATTACATTTGACCCAACCTGAACTGATTTTCTTTCAAAGTGATTTTTTTTTTTTAGATACCAGAAATGAAGACAAACCCAAACCTCAGGAAATGTAAATGAAAGTCTTATTACTGTAAGACAGTCTATCATAGATAATAAGAACTTAGGTCATGCCCTTTCCCAGCGTCCACATTTATAATAAGTAATGAATATTCTTTTTCATATCAGGGCTTGGTTAATAAGATCAGCACTTTCTTACTATCAAAAATTAAAACTTTCGTCTGTTAGCACAGTGCTTGGACCATGGGCTAGGTGGATCCCTGAGTCACAGCCCCAGACTCAGCCTGGGAAGTAGCCAACTCTATGGTCTTTGGAGTGGGGTGGGGATTCTGGTCCTATCCCCTCCCCCTGCCAAGGTCTGTGTTTCGAGGGAATTGCTTCTGCATCTTGGGGTCCTCTTCTGACTCGGTCCTTGTTTCTAATGCCACTGTTTCATTTGTTTTTCATCATTTATGAGCTTTATGAAAATTGTGAAATATTTCAATCATGCAGAAAATATCAGAAAATAACATGCGCGTACCCACCACACAACTTTCTCCAGTATTAGAATTTACCATGGTTGCTTCAGATTAAAAAAAAATTTTTTTTAAGAGAGAGAAACCTCATTGTATTTGTGGAGGTGCAGTGGAGGATAGCAGGGGAGGCTGTCCCCTCCACATCCGGAGGTTAACCATGACCTCGTGAGGGACTTTTCTCCTGCTCGGCCTGTTATTGTTTCAGTTCCTGGGGCTCCGCCAGCGCCTCTTCATACCCACCCCATACCTCCTGGATGCCAGTTGCTGACCCCTCATTATTAGTGGGGTTGAGCATCATTTCCTACATTTTTTGGCAATTCAGGCTTGCCTTTCCCCCTAAAGAATCCTTTATTCTTACATGTGATAGGTGATACTGATCCTTGTCAGCGAAATAAGTTACAAATATCTTCTGCTTGTATTCTGACTTTGTTATATCCTCTTCTATAGACCTTGAAAGAGTTAAAGTATTTACACCAGTCCTTGCTTTTGTGGTTTAAGGTCTCTGCCCCTTTAATTACATGCTCCTGCCGCAGGGTGCTGGCCCTCCATCTGGGGCTCTCCCTGCTGGGAGGCAGCCAGCGAAGCGCCAGACAGCACCACGGGCTGCCAGTGGGAGCGTCTTGCTGCTGTCCTGGCCTGTTCACCTCCCAGCAGGGGCCGAGGACAAGCAACGTGGTTTGAAGCGAAGGTCTGGAGCCCGGGCTTTCCTGAGCTCCAGACTGTCTGCGCTCTCACTGTGTAGCACGGTGCCCTCTGATGGGTGGGTTGGAGGGGCGCTGTCCCCCTCCTCCTTTGCCCCTGTACCCTCTGCTCTCCACGTCCCCAGCATCCGGATGCCAGAGCTGGAGTTTGGCCCACGTCCCACTGACGCAGGCCCCAAGTATGGCAACTCCAGTCCGCCTCAGCACGCGGGCAGGCATGGTCTGGGGGCCGAGCTTGCCCTTGGTGGCAGGGGGTGGGGGTGGGGCAGCTGGGGGCTCCTGTCGTCCTCGGTCAATAAGAGGAAAGGCAGACTTCACTTTTTAGAGGCAATGAGAAAAATCCAGGCATGTTTGGGGAAAAAGCTTTTATAAAAAGCAAGCCGTGAATCTCTACTGGCAAGGTGACTCTCCAGGGCTGTCGTAAGAAGTCATTTATGTAATCATCGAATGATTTCTCCCCTCTTGCGGGGGCCCTGGGCTCACTTCAGCCTGCACACTGGACGGAGAGTCCCAAAGCCCCGAATCAATGCTTCGAGCTAGATGGCCCAGGGCCATCTTTCTGTCCTCAGAAACATCCATAGAGCCTTGTAAGGTATTTCAGTGGGCCGGGGGCGTTTCTCCTTCCCCTGCTGGTGGTGGCTCTGTGGGAAGACAGAGATTTCTTTCTTATCAGCGGGCATGTCCTAGCAGGCCCAGCCCAGGCCTGGGGTGGAGGACTCCTAACCCAGGGGCCCTCCTCGGGCGCTGACCTGCCTCCGGTCAAGCTCCTCGTTTGGTGAAGCTCACCCTTGCTTGTGAGCCCCGTGTGGCCGTCATCTGGCATCTGCCTGGCCTGGGGTGTTTGTGGGGCTCTGTCCTGTGTCTGAATGCTGCTCCCGGTGTCACTGAGTAAGACTGGGACAGTTTGGGCACTGGGATGCTGTACAGAGTCACTCCCTGGAATCTGCTTTCAACAGGTAAAAGGAACCCAACATTTGTTTCTTTTTTCTTTTTGCAATTATCATTATCCTTTAGTATCATGGGAGGTTTAGGGGAACAAACTTAATGGGTGCTGCTTTCTGAGGCTGGTTCAATACCGAATGTAGTGAAAAAGTAGAAGAATATGGGATAAATGAGTATGAATAGAGGAGGGTAAAGTGGGAAGACTGAGCACCCATTCAACGAGGATTTGTTCTCCGAAATTTCAGGGACATTCCAGAATGTTTCTTACTGGCTTCTTGAAGAAACCTGCCATTTATTGAGCACCTTCTGTATGCCACTTGTTCCCTATACAACATCTCTTTCAGCCTTCTAGCAGCTCTGGGGAGGAAGTGTGCTTTCATTTTGAAGATGAACTTTTAATTTTAGAGCAGTTTGAATTTTATGGAAAAATTTCAAAGGCAGTACAGAGGATTCCTATGAACTCAGACCCAGTGTCCCCTTTCATTAACCTCTTACTTGAGTGTGGTACCTTTGTCACAACAAATGAATCAACATTGATACGTTATTTTTAACCAACATCTACGCTTTATTTTTCAGATTGCCTTAGTTTTTTACTTAATGTCTGTCTTTTGTTCCAGGATCTTAACCAGTTACAACTTCACGTTTAACTGTCATGTGCCCTCGGGCTCCTCTTGGCTGGGACAGTTTCTCAGACTTTCTTGTTTTTGATGACCTGGACAGGTCTGCGCAGTAGAATATCCCTTAACTTGGACGCATGATTAGACTAGGGCTGTGGGTTTGGGGGAGGAAGACCGTGCAGGTGAAGTGCGTTCTCTCACATCCTGTCGACTGTGCTTCATTTTTGCTGATGTGGGAATGGAAGCTCAGAGGGGACCAGAGACCACTCCCAGCCTCTGCAGGGTCTGTTGTCCATCTGAACCCAGCTTTTCTGGTCCCCAAGCCCATGTTCCTTTTACGCTAGGACATCGCTCTCTTGCCGGGCTTGCGGGGCGGAGCCAGGTCCCAGAGGGTGGTCCTCTCCTTGAACAGCTGCCTCTTCCCACGCTGTGCCCCCAGCCTGCCTGTCTTCCTGGTATAGGTGTTCCGAGTTTGGTGGCAGAGGTGTGACCAGAGTGTGGTTGGGGAGTCAAAGCCACTGGAGAAGCCAGATGTCCTCTCTGCCCTCAGTTAAATGCCTACCCACCTTCCACTGTGTTTGAGATTGCAATGTCTGGTTCCTTCAAGTGTCCATGTAGCTTGCCACACTTGAAAATAATAGTTCTGATGGAGTTACTAGCCAAGGCAGCAATTTCCTTGGTTCCGGTCATCTGAACACCACCTCCACGAGGTTCGTTATATCTCTGCTACCTGTACTATTATTTACTTTAAAAAAGTAGCCCCATCCCAAGCAATAATAGCTGTCAAGTTGTGGATTTTATGTGCCAGCTACATTTTCTTTTCTGGTGCACATTAAAATAAATACGGAACTGCTAGTGACACAATTTCGTCCTCTGCTCCAACGGCCGCCAGCACAGTCACCCCGTGAGGGGCAGTGGGCCCCCTGTTGGTTTTCTTTACAAATTAAAACACAGTTAAATCAATGTACATATGTTTTTTGAAAATCACAAATAAGCCTCATAGAAAAAGCAGCACCCACCCCCCCCCTTCAGAATCCCACCTCAGAGGGAACTGCTTGTAGCTGTCGCTCTTGTGTGGTCCTCCATCCTTCTAAGCGCTGGGCTTGGCGGAAGTCGCTGGTGCCCTGCCTCGGTGCCCCAGGCCTGCCCCGTTAGTGCACAAGACCAGACGTCTTTTTCTTTGAAGATTTTATTTATTTATTTTTAGAGAGAGGGGGAGGGAGAAGGAGAGAAACATCAATGCGTGGTTGCCTCGCGCGCGCCCCCCACTGGGGACCTGGCCCATAACCCAGGCAGGTGCCCTGACTGGGGAATCGAACCGGTGACCCTTTGGTTCGCAGGCCGGTGCTCAATCCACTGAGCCGCGCCAGCCAGGGAGAAGATCAGACTTCTAACTGCCAGCCCCTGGGTTTCTGTTGCCTGGGGCCTGTTTTGTTGCCTACAGAGCAGGTGGGAGCTGGTGCCCTGGGAAGCAGCCCTTGGCAGTGACTGATGGGTGTTTCTGTACCAGTGCCCCAGCTCCTTAGCTTCTTGGGTGGGGTCCCTCTGCTGTCGGAGTTTGACACCGGTTCCCCACCTTTCCCTCAGGGTCAATTAACCCCCGGTTGCTCGGAGAGGAGCAGATCGATTGCACTTTTTATTAACTACCTCCTGCTGCCCACTCTGCCTCCTTCCTCGCTTCTCAGTTAATTGTGTGCAAACCCCGATTTCTCCTGAGGCTGGAACTGGTTCAGGGCAAGGACGGTGTTTTTCCCGCAGGGCCTGGTGCAGTGCCTGTCATCTGAGAGCTGCTCGGTAAACACCGGGTGATGAAGGGCGGGCTGTATTAGCTTGGATGCAGCGATTGCCTGGGCGGGTGTGCACCTGGGGGCCCTGACACTGCGGCAGTGCCTGGCGCTTCTCTGTAGCTGCGTTAGTTCCTTGACTAACACAACTTAAAGCCCCAGGAACCCACCTTGGATAGCTTAGGATCCCTCCACGTGAAAATCCCCAGCAAGGCCAGGCTCACGCGCACATCCAGCTTGCAGTCTCAAAGGGAGAGTGGCCCTTTCTCTGCCAGCATCCACACTGAGCTCTCCAGATAAGTCTGATGGGCCCTGTGTGGGTCCTCTGACCTTTCCTGGGCCTGTCGCCCTTCCCAGGAGCTCCATCTCCTTTGTGGAGGATGTGGGGCCTGTGGCCGGACACCTTGACAGAAGTGTGCCCCCTGGAGGTGGGTAGACCGGTGGTGTGGGCCTAAATGTTGACAAACCCACTCTGGCGCAGGGGGATGGGGAGCCCTCATTTGAGTCATTTGCTGATTTCCGTGGTGTAGTTACTCCCACCACTGCCTGCACGGTGCGCACAGGGGCCTGTAGAGATAGCCACGGCGAATCCCCATAACCTGCCACCTGTTTGGTTGCACAGCAAAGGAGACTCTGCCAGTGCCATTAATGCTACAGGCCTTACAATAGGAAGAGCAGCGTCTTGCCCAGGTGGGTCCAGTTTGGCGGCGTGAGCCTGTAAGAGCCGAGACCTTTCTCCGGCCACAGGCAGGAGGGACGCAGTAGAAGTCGGACGGAGTCAGGGTGTGAGAAGGTCTCAGTGCACTGTTCTTGTTGGAAGACGGAGGGGGAGCAGTGGCTCCTGGTTGACAAGCCAAGGAGACGGGGACTCCGCCCTCCAGCCACAAGCCGGTCAGTTCTGCCGACTACCTGAATGAGCTCGAAGGCTGGTTCTCCCCAGAGGCTTCAGATAAAGTCTGGTCAGCTGACACCCGGATTTTGGCTTTGAAGCACCTGGAGTAGAGAAACCAGCCGACCCCCACCCCCGCCCCCGTACCAGATTCTGACCTACAGAACCGTGACTGATAAATCTCTGTTGTTTGAGCTGTGAAGGTTGTTGGTGATTTGAACGGGGCTAGGGAAAGCTAACATAGCCCAGAATGTTCTCTCCCCGCCACGGCTGTTTTTTCAGATGACCACTTCTCGGGCTTCGGGCTCCACCATTCTCTGAGTAGCCCGTCTAATGTAGGTCCACCTGTTTCATGCCATCTCATCCTTTTTCTTTCTAATATTTTAATCACAGTTGGTCTTACATACTTTTTGAAGGGCAGGTACAGTGAAGGTCTTACATATATAGGGCCTGGACTGCAGGGTTCAAACCCTAGCTCATCGGACTTGCTGCTTATGTGACCTTGGCTGAGTTACTACCATTCCTGGGCCTTGATCTTTCTCACCTGTAAGATGTGCATGATAATACCGGTTCAAAGGGTTGTTGTGCGGGTTAAATTGTAGAGGGAATCAAGCCTGATACCAGAGATGAAATGCTAATTGCCCTGACTTATAATGTAAATGCTTCTCTCCCACCTCTGTAAGCCCTTTTCAGGCCAATTGCCCTGACTTATGATGTAAATACTTCTCTTTCACCTCTCTAACCCTTTTCGAGCCAAATCTATACCACGCCTCCCAAGACCCTTACCCCACTTAGCCCAGCATAAAGGGAATGCGGAGCTATTGTTTTGGGCTCAGAATTTGGAGTTTGTCTCCTCTGGGCCCGTGCACGTAAGTAAAGATCCTGCTCCTAACCCCTCAGTGTCTGGTCGTTTCATTTTTCCATAACAAAATGAGGAAATGCCTATTGGGTTGGCCAAAACATCTGTTTAGTTTTTTCTGTAAAACGAAAGGCATATTTTTCATTTTCACCAATAACTTTATTGATTTGGATGTTTTGAGTGTGTCGGCTACCACTCGCTTTTGGCTTCTAGTGGGTCGAGGCCAGGGGCGCTGCTAAACATCTTCCAGTGCATAAGACAGCCCCACAGCAGAGAATTATTTGGCCACCATGTCAACAGTACCGACTTGGCAAACCACTTTTGACACATTCAGTCCATCACAGCACCTTCTCCACACACTGCACAGATCTTTTTTTTTTTTTTGCATTCCAGTTGCGTTTTTACCTTTCTTGAAATAATAAAGCATAATATGCCAAAACTGTTGCTTATTTTCTTCCATCTTCAATTAAAATGGCTGCAGAAAAATTCACCAATTTTGATTGTTTTTTACAAAATGCACCCTGATATGACAGCTGTCACAATACAGTCTAACAAAATTTTTTTCTAATGAAGTCGAAGACAACTAAGCACTACTAGAGCCATCAAGCAGAAAAAAAACCAAACGAACTTTTTGGCCAACCCACTATAAAGCGTGTCAAACAGTACTTGGCACACAGCAGGGTCTGCTTATTGCAGTTTTAACTACGTGTTTATCTAATGTCCTTCTAGAGCCAGCATTGGGAAAGCTGGGGTTGCCTGAGGTCAAGTCCAGACACCACTCGCTTTTTGTAAATGCAGCTTTACTGGAACACGGCCTTGCCTTTTATTTACACGTTCTTCATTCGCACACAGCACGTTGGGGCTGCGAAGGTGGGCCTGAGCGGCTGTGTCCGTAAGGTCTAGAGAGGCTGAATTACTTGCTCTCCAGTCTTCTATAGAAAGTCTGCTCCAAACCCACATGGGCCGGGCCACATCTCTATCCTCAGTTCTCAGCACATCCCCTGGCACATAGTAGGTGCACAATGCAGCAAGTGGAGATGACAATAGGTGAACTGTGTGTTGAGCCAGTGTTTTCTATCCAGGTATAGAGAACATGGGATCCATCCTGGTTGCATCACTGCACAGCGTCCTTTGCTTTGGAACCAGTGACTCCACTCAGTCGTTCCTCTAACCCATCTCTGCGGCAGCAGACCCCTTAATGCTCTCCTGCCAGGGGACTGTGGGCTTTGACATCAGTGCCATTTTTACTTCCCAAATTAAAGCTGTTTTACGGCCGTCGTTAATAAGTTCGGTGTCCTTTGGCCGTTCATCTCCATGATCTGTACCTGAGTTGGACTGTCTGTTGCGTTTCAGACACCACGATGTCCAACTGGCCAAATCATAAATCAGTAGGAGCCGTAGAACACACCGTGCTTTAATGAAACTCTGAACTGTGCTTTCAATGGCCCCTTCAGGAGCTTTAAATCGCCCCTTTAGAAGCCCAGAGACAGCGCCAGCCTCTGGCCTATGCTGCCGCAAAGTCGGAAAGTGTCTGAAGTTTTCATCAATTACGTCAATGCCTTTCCTGCAGCCGCGCTTTACGGGGCCGGTCGGCTGCCGTCCATCACGGTATTTCCACGTTTCTATTTTCATTCTCTTTATTCCACAGGGGTTTTCAGAGTTTTTAATGATCAAATACACGCTACCGGCAGGGAAATGAGGTTACCTTTTCATGAAACGCAAAGATAGATTTGATCAGTAAGTGAGCGGTTTGCCTTCAGGATCATCAACTACTCCGTGCGCATAGGGGACAGAGGCTGGCGAGGCCACCCCCTCAGGTGTCTGCTCCCTGATCAACCTGAGAGCCTTTGTTTAATAATTCCCTCGCATTACATAGTATCTGCTTCAGGGCCACCCTTTTTATCTTCTGCAAATATTTCTTTGAGGGATAAAGTTTCCAAATTCCGTGCTGCTTTCATGAGTGATTTTGGGCACAGGGGAGCAGAGCTGTGACGCTGGGAGGGGGGTGCACTTCAGGACAAAGACTATGGTTGGGGGGTCAGTGGGGAGAAAAGAAGACGTGGGGGGCTGTTTCATGGGTTTTTCCCCGCCCCCCCTTTCTGTTTTACTTTAGCTCCTGTCAACCTGATTGGGAAATCATAGTGACTGGTGTTATTTTTGGAGGTGGGAACCCAGATATACCCGTGCTTGTGCCACTCACTCAGGAAGATCCAGCGTCCACTTGAGCTTTGGAATGGCGTTTGTGTTCCTCATTTTCCTCTCACCCAGCGGACCCTTTCGCCTCATACATTTCCTGGTAAATTCATACTTAGGAATCTGACAATTGGGTTTGCTCCTGGGAATGGAATCCTTCCCTTTGCAATTTCTGCTTACTTTTTTAGTGGATTTGTTGGTTTTGGGTTTGGTCACCTCTGGAAGTCTCCTTTGGGTCTCACAATTCTAATTAGTTCTAATATTAATTGATTCCAAGGGATTTTCTAAGTTGATGAACATATTGTCTTAATTATGACATCTTATCTCTTTCTCCAATATTTATGCCCTTTTTTCCCTATTCTTAATGCGTTGGCAAGGACTGCCAGCACAATGTTGAATAGCGGGCTGGCAGTGGGCATGGTTATCTTATTATTTAGTCAGATCTCCACTAATATTTTTATTATTAAGTGTGATGTTAATGGTAGGTTTCTGGTAGATAAGCTTTTTAAAGTTAAAACAATTCCTTTTATTCCAAGTTTGTTAAAAGTTTCATTGGGAATATGTATTGAATTTTATCAAAATATTTTTGTCACTTATTGAGATATACATAAAACTTGTTAATGTGGTAAATTACATTAGCAGACTTAATGTTGAACCATTCTATTATTCTTGGAATAAGCCTTTCTTAATAATTTTGAAATGTTTCAGCGCACTTTTGGATTTGATTTGACCGAATTTAGTTTAGGATTATTATATCCGTATCCATTTTTGAGATAATCCTATAGGACGTTGTATTCATTTCCTAGGGCCGCTATAACAAGTCACTCTTTTTCCAAATAAGGTCGCACCCACAGGTTTGGGGGGCAGGACATGGACATATCTTTTGGGGGATTGCCAGTCCACCCACCACAGGTATGTGATTAGCAGGGCTCTGCCTCCTGAGCGTGTGGTGGCATCGCATTTCTTGGGCCCCATGTCAGTAGTCTGGGACCATGAGTTAGAAGTGGAACTAATGTCACAATTCCGGGCCAGGCGTTTTATCGTCACAACAGGATGTCCAGGGCTATTTTTTCCTCTCTGACTCGGTGGCCAGCACCATTCAAGGACCCCCTGGGCCCTTGAGTAACTATGATGAGCATAGCCTCCTGTCTGACAGCAGTGGCCGTGGAGCAGGGCAAGCAGGTAAACCTCGGTGTTTAAACGAAGGGTCAGCAAACTTCTGTGAAGAACCAGACAGCAGATACATTAGGCTTCGCCGGCCAAGCGGTGGGATCAAGGGTACTCTGTGGGCACTTACGAAGACAAAAGAGAAAACAGATTTCCATATATCTTTAGCCATGAAATCCAAAATATAATAATAATAATAATAATAATAGAGTATGACTTTTAAATATAGATTTCTAAATAAGAAAAATGGAATTCTTTTTTGGGGAGATAATACCCAGTTGCTGAATTGGAATTCAAAGTGTGTGTTCCCTAAGACCAAATCAGCGACAAACATTGATTTCTTAATGCTGATCTATAATAGAATTTTCCATACTTCATTTTTTAAATGTCTTTTCATACAGATAGGGACGGTCAAATATCTCTATCCACAAACATATGCATTTAATCGAACACATTCATTGCTTGAAAGACAGATTAAGTAGGAGCTGACAGTCTAGAAGGGAGATAAACTACCCTGCAAAGTAGAGCTGCAGCACACACTCTTCGTCTTTCAAGCGGTACGTCGCTTCGTCGAAGAAACTTTCTTGTTCTCTTAGATCCCCGCTCGGATGGGCACACCCAGCTCTTTGTTCATTCCTTCATTATGGAGTAGATTGCTTTTTAAGGACTGTGTGGCAGAACCCAGGGCTTGGTGTGCAGGAGCACCCACTGTGCTCCGCGGTTGACCCCGACAGACCTGTGCTGTGTGACCTCAGGTGGGTCACTTTACCTCTCTGTTTGGCTGGGGCTAGAGGAGCAGCTTTCACGGTTCACTCACAGGGCTAGTGGCAGGAGGCCCCTGATCCTCATGTGTGCTTCCCCATGTAGTTGGTGGCTCCCCCTGTAGGAGTGACCGGGACAGAGTGGAAGCGACCCCGTACAGCCTTTCTGGAACTAGTCTCTGAGCCTCACACCATCACACCCGCCTCTTGTGTTCATCAGAAGACAATCACTGAGTCTAGCCCATGCTCAGTGGGAGGGGGACCCCTAAGGGTGAAATTCTGGGAGGTGAGGATCTCACCCTTGGGAAGGACCACCAGGGGTCGTCTCGGAGGCCACCTACCACAACCAGGCATATGGTCAATTTTTGGTACAGGCTCATGTGGTTTGAAAATAATGTTTTTGTCTCCGCTGGAATGTGTTCCATGTGAATCTATTGGATTTAACTTGTCAATTGTATTAAATCCTCAACATTATTTTTCATTTTTGCTTGCTTGCTCAGTTGATTTTGGTCTGGGATAAGGGCCTATCTTAATGACTACTCCATGCATACTTGAAAAGATTGTGCCTTCTACAGTTGTTTGATAGAATGTTCTAGAAATGTCAGGTTGAGTTGTTAGTGTTGTTATTCTGTTCACTTTCCCCATCATTTACTGAGAGAGAAATGGCAAAAATCTCCAACTATGATTATGGATTTGTTCATTCCCTCCTTTTGGTTCTGTCACTTTTTGCTGCATGTGATTCGAAGTTCTATTATTATGTGTGTCACATAGAGAATTATGTCTCGATGAATTGTCCACCTTATCATTATAAAGTGATTCTCATTTTCTCTGTAATATTCTTGTCTACTCTGGCTGATTCCTATACTTATTGTTTACATGGCATATCTTTTCCATCTTGTTATTTTCTGTAATGTTTGAGATCATTTGATTTTAGAGACAGACGTATTAAAATGTCCCATGCTGATTGTTGGCTTGTGAATTTCTCCCCCCCCCAACAGTTTTTGCTTTACATATTTCAAAGCTAAGTCGTTTTGTACCTCATGAGTTAAAAACTGCATTTAGATCCAGATTATAGAGACCCTAAAACACTGAGGTTTAGTCAGGGTAAAGGTTTATTTTTTCACATAAAAGAAGCCCGAAGCTGGCTTCCCAGGCCTGGTATGGTGCCTTCCCAGAGTCAACAGGGACCGGGGCTCTACGTAGCTTGCTCTCCACCCGCCTCAGGATGTGTGTGACCCTCATCCTCGTGACCAGGAGATGCTTGCCAGAGCCCCACCCATTATACCCAGTCCTCGTGCAGGAAGACGGGACAGGGTGAGGAATGAAACAATGCTAACCTCACCTGGCGCCTTCCACTCAAGTGGATTTTGATAGCGGGGCACGTGGCAAGCCATTCTCTCACTCCAGAGCTCTTCTTGGCGCCCGGTCGGAGGTCTGGCACTATTGTCACTGTAGATCTCGTTACGGTGACTCAGATTTATGCCCTCAGCTTCTGCCAGCAGCTCGTGGGCATCTTCTGCCCCGTGAGGCTGGTCTTCCCCCGCACGCGCCTCGGCCCTTGCAGCCAGGGCACCTCGGTTCTTGGTGGGCGGCGTTTTCTTTTTCTGCTCGCGTTTCTTGGTCAGGTTAGTCCGCTCTGCTTTCTGTCTCCCAGCAGTTCGTCGCTTTCCATTTCTCTAATCTGTCCATTCCTATGCTGTTTCCTCCCTATGCTTTCACAGATACATCATTTTAGAAATAGTTCTGTAATTTTAGGGAATTTTGGAAGGAAATTTTTGTTTGGATGTTTTACTTTTGCTAGCTCAACCCCACCAGATCAGTCATTTTGCAGATTTTTTGTGTGGTCTTTCACTTTTTTTTTTTGCTATAATGAGAGGGAAGTTTATGTAATACATATATAATAGTTTTATGTAGGAGAATCATTAAATTTTGTACAAGTTGCATCTGTTCATTTCCAGAGTTTTGATATTATTACCGTAGTTCCCTAGGCAGCTTCTTGTTTTTTCTTTAAAGAGTTATCACAAGTTTTCCAAATAATTTTTTTTTCTTTTTAATACCTCTACCTCTTATGTATGTTTTAATATTTTAAATCAATTTTAAAGTGGAAGAGCATCGATTATGAGTGTGGTGTGAGATTACTGTTCTTTTACTTTAAATTAGAGCAAAATTGTGTGGCGCTCAGAGTGTGAACTTCCCCTTAGTTTTACTCAGGTTATATTTGCTGAATCCAATTTTTTTCCTCCACTAATACAAGTGACTGCTTGTCTGCTTTTTTTTATCCCTTATTAACAAGCTAAACAGGATTCCATGTGGCCGTATTATTGTGGATCTTGCTGGAAATCAGCTGTTTTAATACTTAGCACCTATTCTTAAGGGGTAAGATGAGTATGAATGGCACCCAGGGCCCTTTCCTGCAGGACTGTCAAGTTGAAGGGCGCTGCCCCCACTGCAGCTGCGTTCTTAGTTCGGTGCTTAGAACATTCCGGCAGGCAGGTTATGCCTGGCTTTTAGGTTGGGGAGGGATAGAGAAACCTCCAAGTTTTGTCTCTGACTTTCTCCTACTGCCCCCAGCAGCAATCCCCACTCCCCTCAACAGTAACACCACCGACAAATGAAAAGGAAAAGGAAAAGGAAATGGCTTTTAATGTGTCATCAGAGGAAATGCGCAATGCGCAAGTCTCCTATGGAGTAGGAAATTGTGTGAGTTACTGACTTACTGTTTCTCAGCTTCCAGTTCACATTTTTGCCTGCTCTGTGAGAATGGATCTGGGCCCTTCAACCACTTCACCTGAGCCCACAGACCCTGTTGTTTGTCAGTAGAGGGCGCTGGGGAGTCATTGCAGGAGGAAAGGGTTTTGCCTCCTGGGTCTGGTGGGCCTGATGGGCAGGCTGCGGTGTCGCGGAGGGCTCTCTCCCGTATCCGCTAAGCTTCCGCAGTGTTGCCGTTCTCCATGCTCAGCCCTGTAGTGCGCTGGCCAGGGGCTCCCGGCGGCACGCCCCTGGGGGCTTTTGTAGCAGGATGCCTCTAACTCCTGCAGAACTCACAGCCAGTGGCCTGCAACCGCCAATTGCTGCCCCCAGCACCTCTTCCTCGCCTAAGAGTGCCTCTGGGGAGACCCCTCCCCATGAACAAGTTTCCCAGCACTGTGGAAGACGCCCACCAATGTCTTCTCTGCCCTCCAGTGACCCCCGGCTGTGCCGCTTCTAACCCAAGCTCTGGAGGTCAGATCTCAGCCCTGGGGTCGAGCTGGGGGACGCGCCGTCTCAGTGCTAGGGGTGCGGGCTGCTGCTCATATTGGCTGTTCCTATGCCTTCGGAGCTCTTTTTCCTCTTTTACTTCCGCTCTAAATCCAATCCCCTTTTCCAGTTAAAACTCTTTTATATTAACCTTTTGCTGTTCAAATTACTGTATGGTTTCTCCTGATTATACTCAAATTGCTCTGGAAATTTTCCTAGACAATTAAACTCTGATCATCGTAAAACAGATCTGCGCGAATTTGAAAACAGAAGATAAAAATAACATGGAATGGAAGGAAAACAAGGGATCTGCTTAGTTCTCAAGAAAGTCACTGTTTCTGCATTCAGGTTACCTATCACAGGACGCTACTGGTCACCTCTGTGGAATTCAGGTCTTCAGCTGAAGCCAAAACAAAGGGCCAACCGAAGCTCCGTCCCTGGGTGCCGCACTAGGCTTTCTGCCTCTCTCTTGCCAGCCTACCGTTATTGCTCCCAAATTTCTGCCTCTAGCTCTGATTATTCTCTCGGGCCTCAGCCCCACATCATCAGCCTCCTACTGGAAGCCTGAAAGTGGAACATGGAATTGTGGCCTAGGTTCAAGCCCCGTGACTCCGCCTCTTACCCTCTACATGACCTTGGCCCTAGAATGTTGTTGGCTCACGGTGAGCTCTGAATCAATATGATTGTTTTATTGCTGGGCATTGTCATCTAAAATCTGTAATCATCATATTTACTTTCATTGAATTTGTATTGTGTTTGATTAATGACCGCAGTCATTCGGGCCTAAAAATATAGTGTCTGCATTCTGTCTCTGTCCTCCCTATCCAATTAGCTCCAAGTCCGAACATTCTTTTCAGCATCTCTTGCATGTCTCCTTCCTTATTATTCCCTCCTTCGCCAACCTGGCTTCTTTCTGATCTATTTCAGTAGTCTACACTTGTCACTCATCTGTAATTCGCATTTACAAACTAAGAATTACACCTGCAGTTTGCACAATGCAGGGTCGTTAATCTTTCTAAATGACATCATCCCCTTGCTCTGTCATCTCTCTTGTCTCCCAGTCACCTCAAGGCAGCCATCCCAACCCCTTAGGGAGACATGCCACATCCTCTACTTTCTGGCTCCAACTTGTGTCTCTAATTTTCTCATAAGTCCTCTTCTCCAGGTAAAAGTTCTGCTTTTTGTTTTACACAAAGCCACTGTGTTTTTCTTTCCTTAAGCGATTCCCTTTTTCTCTCTAACCTGGCTGGGAAGTCCTCTCCCCACGTTCTCCTCCCAGCTTCTGTCCTTCCCTGTTCCTGCCCATTTGGCCAGAGTCAGCCACTGCCCACCACTCCCCTGAGCACCTCGGAGAAGGAT